>JAGXJF010001087.1:0-50109 GCA_019208055.1 Stipa capillata
AAAGCATGATGAGCTACTCTCTAAGAATGGCTCTCAGCGTCCAGTTGGGGCACAACCTTTACCTGAAGTTCATATGAATATTGCGAATGGACAGCGCAAGCGCAAGCGCAGTAGGAACAAGAAGCCTAGAAACTCAGACAAGGGGTCAGGCACTGCAAAGCCTAAGTATGACAAAACTAAGCTTTGCGACAAATGTGGATGCTACACGCATCCCACTAACAAGTGTCCATTTGTGATGTTGTACTAAGAACATAAGTATTGTTGTCATTTTTATATTATATCAGCACATTGATATGATAAGATTGTCAACTATTATTTACATGAAGTTTTCTTACTGAAAATCTCTTATATATAGTTTTCACGGGGACAATCCGATGGAAGAAGAATTATGCCTTGTGGACAGTGCTACCACAAACTCCATACTAAGGGAGCTAGAATATTTCCAAATTTGAAACAGATGAATTGAGATATTTTAACCATCGCTGGACGCGATACGGTAATTATTGGCACTGGACGTGCCATATTTACCCTCCCAGAGAGTACATAAGTGACAATTGCGGATGCTTTGCTTATCCCGACTCGCAATCCGATGGAAGAGGAATTATGCCTTGTGGACAGTGCTACCACAAACTCTATACTAAGGGAGTTAAAATATTTCCAAACTCTGAAAAAGATGAATGAAGATATTTTAACTATCGCTGGATGCGATACGGTAATCGTTGGCACTGGGACGTGCCATATTTACCCTCCCAGGGGGTACACAAGTGACAATTGAAGATGCTTTGCTACATCCCGACTCGTCACGTACTCTAATTAGTTATCGAGATATCCGTAAAAATGGCTTTCATATTGAAACCCATGAAGACAACAAAGAGGAGTATCTACTCTTCACCAAAGATTACGGATATGGCAAGCAAGTACTTGAAAGAATTCCTTCTCTATCGTCTAGATTGTACTATACGAATATTAAGCCCGTAGAATATGTTGCATACAAGATAATTTTTCAGAATGTTAACGCATTCCAAACCTGGCATGATCGCCTAGGCCATCTCGGGATCGGGATGATGAGAAAAATTACTCGCAATTCCATTGGTCATAATTTGCTTGAGTCAAAATTTCCTCAATCATCAGACTTCTTTTGCACATCTTGTGCAACGGGGAAGCTAATTTTGAGGCCCTCGCACCTCAAAATACAACCTGAACCACTTCAGTTCCTTGAACGTATTCAAGGAGACATCTGTGGTCACATCCAACCATTTTCTGGACCTTTTAAATATTTCATGGTCCTCATTGACGCATCTACACGATGGTCACACGTGTGCCTTCTATCCACACGAAACCATGCACTTGCTAAGATAATGCGGTAAGTCATTAAAATACAAGCCCATTATCCGGAAAGTCGAATTAAGACAATTCGCATGGACAATGCTGCAGAATTCTCCTCACGTGCTTTCAATGATTATTGCATGGCCCTAGGGATTGAAGTTCAGCACTCTATCCCATATGTCCATACACAAAATGGTTTGGCTGAATCACTGATTAAGAGGATCAAACTCATTGCAAGACCTTTGTTGATGAATTGTAGCTTGCCAACCTCTTGGTGGGGTCACGCAGTTTTACACGCTGCTGACTTAATACAATTGCGACCTACTGCATATCACAGTACTTCCCCTCTGCAATTGGTACGTGGAAATCCTCCTAGCATTTCCCATCTGCGTAAGTTCGGATGTGCTACGTACATCCCGATCTCACCACCACAGTGGACATTTATGGGCCCACACAGGAAACTGGGGATCTATGTGGGGTACAAATCGCCGTCAATTATCAAGTACCTGGAACCCCTTACTGGGGATCTATTCACAGCCCGTCACGCTGATTGTATATTCGATGAGGAACATTTCCCGGCATTAGGGGGAGATTTCAAGTACCAGAAAGAATGCCTGAAAATTGATTGGAATGCTATAGCCATTTCATCCTCTGATCCACGTACCCAAGAGACTGAACTCCAAGTTTGGAAAATCATCAATTTGCAATATCTTGCAAATAATCTGCCAGATTCGTTTACTGATCTAAAAGGTGTTACAAAGTCCTTAAATCCGGCCAGAAACGCGCCCGAAAGAGTGGAGGTACCAATAAAAACTACTCAACTCCCTGTTCCTAAAAAGAGGGGGAGTAGTACGGCTTCTGACCCGGAACCAGCTTCTCGCAAGCAACAAAGGAAATCAAGGAGAAAATCCTCGAAGTCAGTAAATGCAAATCAATTCAACATTGACAAACACCTGATGGGTAGTATACACCCAATTGAAGGGCAACCTCCACAACCCAGCTCCAGTTTGCACACACTGGCTGGGCCATCGGAACACCTAGACTCACGCGTATTTTGCATCATTTCTGTGTACGTTGATGATCTCAACATCATTGGCAACACACAAGATATTGATGAAGCACGCAATCACCTAAAGATGGAATTTGAGATGAAGAATTTGGGTAAAACCAAAGGAATAGGTAACAAAGCAACTTTGCCGCCTTGCTTAGGTCTTTAATTTGAGCACCTTCCCTCAGGAATCATGGTACACCAAGCTGCCTATATCCAGAAAATATTAGATAAGTTCAATATGGACAAATCCTACCCATCTAAGACTCCCATGGTTGTTCGTTCTCTAGACATAGAGAAAGATCTATTCAGACCAAGGGATGATGGAGAAGAGATGTTGGGACCCGAGGTTCCATATCTCAGTGCCGTTAGAGCGCTCATGTATCTGGCAAATTGCACAAGACCTGATCTTGCTTTTGCAGTGAATCTACTTGCTAGACACAGCGCAGCTCCCACCAAACGCCATTGGTCGGGAGTCAAGAATATCCTTCGATATCTCTAAGGCACAAAGGATCTTGGTCTATTCTTTCAGTTTCAGAGAAATCAGGACTCCAATATGATTGGATACACAGATGCTGGCTATTTATCTGATCCCCATAATGCCAGAACATAAACCGGCTTTGTGTTCCTACATGGTGGAACTGCCATATCATGGAAGTCTTCGAAACAGACTCTTGTGGCAACATCTACCAATTATTCTAAAATAATTTCATTATATGAGGCGTCACGTGAATGCGTGTGGCTTCGCAGAATGATGAACCACATACAACAGTCATGTGGAATTGGTTCTATCGAATCACCTATCATTATCTACGAAGATAATGCGGCTTGTATTGCACAGATGCAAACATGATACATCAAAAGCAATATCACTAAGCATATTGCCCCTAAGTTGTTTTTCCCCCATAAGCTCCAGAGAAGCGGGGGAACTAAACATCTTGCAAGTCAAATCATGCGACAACCTTGCTGATTTATTCACAAAGTCTCTACCAACTTCTACATTCCAAAAATATGTTCATGAAATTGGTATGCGACGACTTCGGGATTTGCAAGGATCAGGGGGAGTATCTTCCTGAATTATTCATGTTCAAAACATCATATTACACTCTTTTTCCTTTATGAGTTTACTTTACAGATTCTCATCAAGGTTTTTAATGAGGTAATATCAACATAAGATCATATGTCATATTTTTCGTTTTCCCCACCGGGATTTTTAGGAAAGTATACACGACATACTTATTGTCCTCTAAACTCTATGGGTTTTCTCGTATTGAGTTAAATGAGACAATAATCATTATATGCTGTATCATTTTCTCCTTATTTTTCCATTGGGTTTGAAGGAGTTTTAACAGCATATTGGACACTATACTCCTCACATTTTTCCCACAGAGTTTTTGAGGAGTCACTATTCAAGACGATGATGCTATATATATCAAGATGAAATTGATCAAGGGGGAGTGTTACGAAACGACGCCTGCTGGAGCAGACGCGTCCGTTGTGATCAATTAGCAACCGCTAATTGCAGTTGCCAAAATGCTTAAGCATTAACTGCTGTAATTAGCCATTGTGTATATATATATGTAACATCGATTCAAGAAATAATAAGAACAATCATTTTGCGTCCAGACTCTGTCTCAATCCTGTTCTACATTTCTATTCTAAATAGTAACATGGGCTGGGGCGCTGGGCCTTAGTAAACCACTAAACCCACGGCTAAACAAGCAGCTGGGCGAGCTTACCATATAACGTGGCCTTCTCGGTTTGCAGCTCTAAATTAGCTTGTCAAATATTGAACTATTCTCACAAATTAGCTACCAATTTTTTAAGAAATTATTGAATACTAACATTTGCTAAAAATCGACATATAAACGATTGGCAAGTCAATTTAAGAGTGCAAATCAAGCAGCCTTTAAAACCAAGTGCTTGCTCAATAAACACTGGTGCCATCATTAGTAGTCTTTGTATTTTTGCAAGATTGGAACTTTGAAGTTATCTTTCCAAATACTCCCTTCGTCTAGAAAATGTAAGGCATATTTTGATTAGTTAAGACAAGGTTTTGATTAACAATTACTCTATTAATATGTGATTTATGTGACATAAAATTGATATCATTAGATTCGTATGCAAAAAAGTACTTACTTATGATTATGATTTCGTATCACATAGACCGCATATTTACAAAGTAATTACTGATCAAAGTCTTGTATTAACCAATCAAAATACGTCTTACATTTCTAGATGGAGGGAGTAGATTGGATAGACATTTACCTGACTAGATTAAGTATATTGTATTTTGGGTTGGTTGAATTGTTCAAGATAACCTACAATCCTCCAAGAAGTTCAAGGAACAGCATTGTCTATTCAAACAATGAGCAACCTAAACCAATAATCCAAGTTTGCCTTATTAGCCAAATCATCGCAGATTCTAGGAATATGTTTACCATGTAGAAGGGTATCTATATTAGGTAACGAATCTATGTCATTGTGCTTTTTTATTTTTTTAAATTTTGATAGTGAAATTTTATCTTTTTAACTCACGATTCAAATTACGAATATTTGTTTTATGAGATTTGCATGTTCCAATCCTTAATTCTCTAATGACAAGATTTTTAATTTTAACTATTATTGTTGTTTGGAGTTTTGGATTTGCAAATTTTGAAACATCAAAATAAATTTTTTTGGAATTTTTTCTTTTTTACTAAACTCCAAGAATTCAAATATTAGGATACTTTGAAATTATAAACCTTACCTATTTACATTTTTTGTTCTAAAATATTCAAACTTGAATTCTCGGATATTTGGGTTCGAATTTAAAATTTGAAATTTGAGTATTCAAACTTCGAAATTTCAAATTATGTACTATGAAATTCTCGTCCTATAGATTCGGATGTGAAATGTTTGAACTGATGTGAACTAACATTGTCATTTATGTTAGCGGCAGTTTTCTAATGAGGGAATAGTAAATGAAGAGATAGATTATACAAATCAATTAGTCTCTCGGTGACACTAAAGATGGAGTGAGCACAGAGGGAAAATAATTCGTGAATTGGCCAAAGGTTTGCACATGGAAGCTACGGTTGATTATGGATTACTATCTCTTATATGGCATTGCTTTGAGAACAAGGTGGGAATGGCTTAAACATTCGGACACCTCGAAACCCTGGCCTGGCTCTCGACGCACTTAGACAGGTTGTGAGAGAATTCTATCATGTTATGTAGATGTCAGCACTAGACACGGCCATGCTACCAAATTCTGGTTGGACAAGTGGATAAATAGGAGATCTATTGAGTGTCGTTGCGCGTCTACTGTAACCAAGCTTGGCAGAAATGTGTGATAGGTGGCGCAAGGATTGCATCAATGGGTCCAATATTTCAGTGGGGGACTCTCGGCGAGGGTTTGGGTGCAATACCTACACCTATGCGACGGGATTCATTTTGGTGCAACGCAACATATATTGGAGATTGGTTCTTCTGGAAGTGGATGATGAACGGGTAATATACCACTAGCTCTGCATAGAACGCTACGCACTTTGGCATAAACCAGAGCACATGGGACGGTAGCAGAGCACCACGGCGTCTCGACATAGACCAAGCATGATGAGCGCAAGGAGCTCTCCAGGCTCGCGAGGCTCTCTGGCCTTTGAGGCTGCTGGAGTCGGGAGAGAGAGAGGCCGGAGGTGGTGAAGAAAGAGGGGGCTAAGTGAAGGTTTCAAGAGGGGAGACCACGAGGGTAATAGCCACGAGGGAGTATGAATCACAAATTCATCGGCGGCTTTTCATATTCCACACCCTACTAGTTGCATCTCACTGATGAAAACGAATGCGTAAAACGTATGCACCTGCAAAAAAACATGAATGGTATGACCATTTGGCATTTGCGATTTTCTTTATCTCCCTCTTGAAAAAAGAGAGAAAGCGCACGCCGGCCACTGGGCATAATAATAATTCAACAGTTTACCAACTCACGCATTACATGCAAGAGAATACGTTGCATCACCAATTGCTCCCTATGGTAATGCTTATAAGATCTGATTGAAAAAGATTATCTACGAATTCTGATTGAAAATTAAAAAGATTGACATCTACGTGGTTGCTACGCACTCCACATCACAGTGCTACGTGCGCTCGCTTTATGAAATGTGGAGGCATTTGCGTCTGTCCCCTGTTTGTGCGAGCAGTGCCTCAGTGCAACAAGCACATGTTCCTCTCTAACAATGCTGGAGTTCTCTCTTCCTTTTGTGTTGATGCATGGCTTTAAGATTATAGCAGGACATTAGATTTCAATAATGGTTTTATTAAGCCTGCAAGAAATTATTGTGCAACTGTTAATAAAAAACTAAGAATTATATTAAAAACTCTATTAACATCGAAAGCCATTTGATCAAAGCTGGTTGTCTTCTTGTTTATACTCCATAGCCATAGGTATCCCATAACTGATGTATAACAGAAGGGCAGTGTGGCAGATATCCTTTTATATTTACAGATTTTTCCTATTTCTCACTTCTCAAACTTAGAGGTTTGTTTTTTTTTCAATACCTAGGAGAAACTATGTACCTTCTGACCCGAAATTGAAAATACCAACAAAAACTGTACCTAGAAGTTTTGAATATTTTTGCAAAAATTCACACATGAACACTGGAAGAAGATAGATGGGTGTGGGGCGTACACCCACACCTATTACCACTAGAAGATGGCAGCTCTAAAAATTAGAAGTTTCAAATGGCGGAGCCTTAATTTTCCATTTTCCAATCTCAAGTTGGCCATACGTGTGCAGTACTCGGCCCTAGGTCACAGTGAGAGATTGCCATCATGCTGCAGCTTGTTGCAGTTCACGCCGCTAAGTTGGCGAAGATCACATGGAAATTTCCTCCGGTCATTGCAAATAATGCTGACCGTTGGATGGTTGTGATTAGGAGAGGAAGACTTGTCTTAAGCTCAGCGTTGCAGGTGGGCAAGAACAGAGGGCAACTGTGAACTCAGCAGAACACATTTGTGCAGTGCTTAGCTTTTTTTTTCTTTCTGAAACTTGCGCAGTGCTTAGCTGGTTATAGGATCTTAGCGATCGTTAGACTGTAGGAATACAGGGGCATAGCACATTGGAAGAAACAAACGCACGAGGCATGCATGAAAAATTAAAAGAACGAGTTGTCAAAGAAAAAATTAATCCTGTCAAGCCCTGCTCATTTCTTACAAGATTCAGGAAATATTCCCCCTTCTCAATTAATGGGCTTAAACCAACGAAATATGTTCTCCACTGGGTAAACTAAAGGATGCAATTACTAATGATCACAAAAAAAAAGGAAATGAACTTTTGAAATTGAGTATATAGAATTAATTTATAAGACAGGCATAAGAGGAACAATAATGCGAAATGAGGGGCAAAAACTAAGATCACCACGCTATTATGGCTGAGGTTCTTCAGTATCCCTTTGGATTAAAATATAATCACCGAGCAGCCTAGCTTTAACGAATCCAATACAGGTTGCAAATAGCTAAAACATCTTTCTAGGTGATGGCCACACAATTCATGGCTTGTGAGAGCTATCCTTACAGCTCAGTCTGCAGGTTAGAACCTAGTTCTAGGTTCTCCCCACATGGCCACATGAAATACCCCTTGGCTCTCCCCTATATATACCCCCATGTTTATAGTGGGGAAGAGCAAAGGAGTGGCATCGTTGGATTCACAGGAGGTCCTTCCAGCACATGGTGCTGAAGAGGCTAAGGGAACTGAAGAAGATAGTCCCAGATGCCCATGATACCGATGTTGACATACTGCTCCAGCAGATAGCTGAGTACATCTGCATCCTCGAGCTAAAGGTGACCGCCTTGCGGAGGCTGTGTCATCTACAGCATCTATAGCGTGCGACGGATGTCACACCTCCTCATCAGTCCACCGCAATGTCCATGGTTAGAGGTTTTGAGTCCAAAAGTTGTTGCAACCGTGCAATTAAGGGGTCGAAAGAACATTTCTTGCCTGCTAATCTCTTCACTACTACAGAACGGTCCATCCGAGACGGGCTGAAATAAGCATCCCAGACGGTTGGCCGCTCCGTCTGAAATTGGTGGTCTGTGATGACACAGGTCATTGCAGACGGGTGGGCTACCCGTCTGTGATAACCATTCATCCCAGAAAGGTCGACTTAACCACTCGTCTGCGATAACCATTCATCCCAGACGGGTAATATCTCTGACTCATCTCGGATGACTGCTATCACAGACGGGTTTAACTGTTGACCCGTCTGGGATGGGTGTGTACAGAGGGTATAACTCTACCTGTTTTGTGGCTAGCCTCATCACATATTTAACACAGATACAGATAGATACATTCACAGACAGTGATACACTGAAACAATCACATATTTAGACATGATATATACATTCACAATTGCTAGCTAGATATATTCACAATTGCTAGCTAGAAATGAGTCACACAGTTCAGAATTGAGAGCTCGCTGCCAACAATCGCATACTTCAATGTTTAAAAGGAAAATTGCAAGAGAGTGCTAAGTACGTAGATGAAAGACAATGCTACTCTGCTAAGCCGCCACCATAGAACTCGCCATCGGGATTGATGATTTGTGTATTGATGAAAAATGCAAAAATCCCTTGAATGCGCTTGAGTTGAGCTTCATCAATTGTGGTATTTTTAATTTTCCATGCCTGTTGCTGTCATAAAATCAATAAGGACTACAAAATTATAAAATGTAAACAAACTCAAAATAATGCTTGCATTTGGGTATACCTCCTCATCTAGTTTTCGCTTAACAAAATCCGTGATAGCCTCCATTTGGTAGCAAACGTAGAATCCACATAGGTTTGTCGCCTTGGGTTGTTGTTTCACTAAAACAATAAATAAATATACGTTAGCTAAGAAGAATCTATTATGAAGCATGTCAATATGCTATATTAACATAGTAATAGATATATATGTACCAGAAAGTCAAATTTATGTCGCAACTTGGACCCTTTGCCACTTCTCCCTTCACGAGCTTTGTAATCGATGAACGCCTGGTCAAGTACGTCGCGAATCGGCCCAAAGTCGCGTGAAGGATCTCGCGAGAAATCAAGGTATATAACCCTGTTCCATTTTGGTACAAGTACGACCAAAACCCAATGGTAGCTGCATATATATAGACGTACTACCAAATGAGCTTTGTGATATATGCATAATGGTGAAATTATAAGTATTGGATGCGATGTAACACTTACTCTGGGTTGAAGGGAAATACGATGTACTCTTTATCCTTTTGGGACAATATTGCATGCTTAACATACTCTAGGACTTGCTCTTTGTTGTCTCTAATATTTCTCCAAGTCACCCTTGCCGGGTAAATAAACCCGATAGGTTCCTTGTTAAGTCTGGCTTCAGTGTGCATGTATCTATGCAAAATGGAAAATCATGTCACGGCTTAATTAAGTTGCATAGGTATGGAGAAAACTGATTGACTGAGAAGTTGTAAACTTACAATGTCCAGCATCTCAATAGGTTCTGCTCCAGGGCGTCGAGGTTGAAGAGTTCGAATAGGTCTTCAAAGTACACGTAGAACAACCCGCCCATGTCCTGGTGGAAAAGGTGTTGACTTCATCTCAACATATCTATTGTACACTTGCTCGTCCAAGAAGCCGTACTTCTCAAATGGGCTATCACCCGTCCGTACGAACTTTGTTGTCAGGATGCTCTTAAACGACCTCCACGCCTTGCCCATGGTCTTCATTGCAGACGCTTTGACACGTTCTTCGTGTTCGGGCGGGATCTCGAACCACCTTCTTACTTCAGCCATTAACTCCTCCTCCTTCGCGGTGGTAATATCCTTCCAGTTTGCAATGGTTATATTGACCCTCTCCCGCCCAAGTATCCCGCAGAATGTGCGGAATTTGTTCGCTACGTCATCCAGTTTCGTCGGCCCAACAAATTTCGTAGATACTTGCGTGATGACTATACGTCTACTAGGGGCCTTCGACATTGTTCGGGGCTTCCGACTGCTTTTTTGCGTACTTCGTTCATCGTTGTCCGAAGTAGGTTTCGGCAACGATGAGTGCCCCGACGAGGAATTAGAAGAAGAATTGGCGTCCGACATATCTATGTAAACTAACAAAGCAATTTCTCGTAGATTTCTCGGATGCGCGTTAGCAATAACAGAAAACAGGAACCTTTTAGATCAGAAATCCAAGAAACGAACCAGTCAACGGAGCAGACGCGGGAAGAGAGGAAGAGAGGAAGAGCGGCACACATATCGGCGACGGCGCGGTGGAGACGACGGTGGCGTGGTGGAGGCAACGGCGGCGCAAGCTCGGCTCCTTCTCCGACGGCGGCGTGGGCTCGGGCAGTGGCGGCGCGGGAGGGGAATTAGGACACAGGGGGGATTTGGAATGCAAAGCGCGCGTGGGGTTCCAAAATTTTTCTAAGTCCCCGCGGTATATGTAGTAAGATCATCGCAGACGGGTTAAGTGAGTTACCCGTCTGAGATGATCGTCATCCCAGACGGGTTGACTACAGTTACCCGTCTCGGATGATCGTCATCCTAGACGGGCATCTGTTCTGACCCGTCTGCGATGAGTCTGTACAGGGGCTATGTGCTAATTGAGCCGTGTTTTTCAACATCTTCTCATTCTTGCAGTCATAGCACGGACAACACATATGACCAGACTTCCTACTAGATATATCATCCTCAGCCGCTCTTAAAAATTCGTTCACGCCACTGATATACTCAAGGCTTACACGGTTCGTATCATACATCCATCTTCGATCCATCGGCACTATGACATACATATAAACATATGTTGACTAATTAATTATCTTTGTGATTCAAAATAAAAATTAAACTCATCGCTCTCTCTCACTTGTCCAATTATGCGCAAAACCATCCAAGCTAGAGCCATTCAAGCATTCGTATATATTACATCTAAACAACAATTAATAAACCATCCATCCATGTCTATACATCTATTAAACCAAAATTATCTTCTAATAGAACATAATTGCACTAGATCTAGGGTTAGAGAGCAATTAAACTAACTAAATAATCAAATCTACTAACTTATTGCCACACCAAATCAATTATCTCTTTCCAATCTTCTTCTCCTCCCCCAAAATCGCCTCAAAATCGCCTCAGCCACCGCCACCAGCACGACAGACCTAGGAAACCCTAACAGATTTGGGAGTACTGGTTCTGTTATATAGGTGGAAAAGTCATTCCAGACGGTTTAGTCACTTGAACCGCCTGTAATGACCTATCACAGACGGGTGAACAAAAGACCGTCTGCGATGTATTGATGGTTCCTTTCATGACCGTCTCTGATGTGTCATCGCAGACGGTTTAGTTTCAAGCCGTCTGCGATAACTGCTTACATTGCAGATGGGTGATACCTCGAACCGTCTGCGATGAGTCTTTCCAGATGGGTCGGCTAGACCCATCTAGGATGACATATCATCCAAGACACTGGGGTCTAAACAAAAGTCATCGCAGACGGGGTCGTTTGTCTGCCCATCTGGAATGTCTGCTATCCTAGGAGACTATAGTAACCATCTGCGATGTGCCGTCCAGGATGAGCCGTTCTGTAGTAGTGCTTGTACCCCTAGTAGTACTATTTTTTGTGATTCCAATATGTGGTTATACATGGGAGTTTGTTTGGCAGGAGAAGCCAGCAATTGTTACTAGCAATGTAATGACCTGGTATTTGGCCAGAACCCGAAGAACTAAGATCCAAGCTCTTGTCTGCCATCTTATGGAATTGTTGCTATTCAGTTTTCCTTTTCAATTATTCCATGGATAACTAAAATTATAGCACGAGTAATGAACTCGTTAGTTAGTCACAAATTAATGATGCTTTTTTTTGCACTGGTTGAATAATGGAGTTATTATCCTCAAAACGAAGACTGTTGATTTAGTAGTTATCATACTTGGAAGAGACTATAAACACAAGAAAATCCCGATCTGGAACTTATTTGGAGCTCTAACACAAACTTGCAATGTAGGCAGATTCTTCAACATACTGCATTGGTTTTGTATCGGATAATAGAAGATAATTATGCTGTGGTGCTACGCAAAAAAGAAGAAGAAGAAGAAGAATGTTAAAGAAAGATTTTTAGAATTTCTGGAAGCGAATATAACATATTTTAGTCAACGTTCATTACTTCAAGTACAACTGTGGTATTTGGACTTTTTAACCATGGAGAATATATGCTAATACGTCGCATCAACACATGATATAGTGATTATGACAGAAGTTACATTCAAGGCAGATCTTACCTTAGTACACTGCCACTTATGAAGCATCCGGAATGAGTGTTCGCCCATATTTCTCAGGCTTTTCAACTATCAGCAAGGAAATAAGCCTTGTCTGGTCTCTCTCCAGATCATCAGTAACCACTGTCCACTTGATACTTTAAAGTCTAACTCCTCATGTGAACCCTTAAAAACCAGGTGTCCGACAGCAACATGCAACAGAACTGCAATAATGCTCAATAAATTTTAATAGTGGATACACGAAGACAAGTAAAATGACAGTTAGAGGAGTCCGATTACTTGCTATATTCGATATCGAGTCTACATTTATAGAGTACAGTCTACATTACATTTTAACTTCATATTCTAATAGTGGCATACAATCACACCCTAAACGGCATCGCACGGAAATTGTAACATCTGCCGCTGAAGTAAATGTTTGTTAGCAAAAGTCTTGATAGCGCATATAGTTGAGGTCGCAAAATATGGAGTAGCACGAGTGCAAGGGAACACAACCAAAACTTCTACTGTACTGAAACATATGAAAAGTTTCGACACATGAGAAGGAGTGATCTTACTATTTTCCAGAGAAAGTCACCATCATACTGACACATTGGACATACGTTATTTACAATTTGCTAACATAGTCTGTTCCAGTGCCACTTAGTTGTGTCATTGAACTGCACTCAACTAAAACTTAGACGGGGGAATATAATTACATACTGTAACCTGCTAATATTTTCTTATTGTCACACCCATATCATATTGTACTGGCAGCACATGTCTGTCCAAGAAACCCAGGCATGCCTCCCATCCTAGTAACAATCCTTCCCTGATATGCCCACGTGCACACAACTCCATAAAAAGTACAATAGATTCGATGATTGTTCTACTGTAATGACTAGTTTTGGAAAACACAATATTTCGAGTATGAGGTAGGCAAAAGAAAACTAAGATCAAAGCACAAAAGAAGAATGCTCACCAATGATGTGAGCGGGCATGTCATGGCATCATGAGCTTGTACGATATTCACATCTCCACCTTATGCTTTGACGCAAGAAGCTTGGCTCAGCCAATACATAACTTGATGTGCACTAAGCACCAAGCCCAATACATTCCTTCAATATGCTGAAATGCTTCTGTTGCTTGGCATCAGTTCTTCTCGGTCCACTTTCTCTTGGAGCATACGGGAATAAACCTGCTAAGCTGGCTCCAATAGTAAGATTCCCTATTTACAGCATAACCATGCCAAATATTTTGTCGACTCGCTTACAAAAGAACCACTGCTACTGGTCACAATAGTTTACAAGCCTGGCATATTGCATATGTGATGGTAGGGTCTCATTCACAGCCTTCGATGCCAGACACTATGTGGACATCACTCAATTGTTGGCATTATAGCTTCTCATGTGTGGCACAAACTGGGACAATAATTTCACACAAGCATCTCATATTGCCCTTTTTTATCTTCCATTTTCTAAAATCACAAAGCACCACCCATGCTCACAAATCAATCAAGCCCTGCTATATGAAACTAGTAACACAATCTGCACACTTGCTTAAAGATGCAACTATGCAAACCTTAAATAAAGGGCAACCACCACATTTCTTCCTGCTTTGTAAGGTGTAAGCTCCTTTTGAAAAAGGGAGAACTAATATCACATATTATTATTTAAACAACATAAGTGGCTGACCCCGCTCCTAGCCCTTTGTTGACAAATCTTTCAGAAAGTACCCTGACAATGAGGTACAGCCAGATGTGTATAATGTTAAGGTCCCCTGTACCTTAATCGTACAACTCCAGGGAGCTGCATGACTTTATTGAAACACATGAAGCCCATCCATGTGTGAGCATGTGTCTCTGATACTGCAATTTGGACCAGGGGCGAAGCCAGGAAAAAAGGTCGCCGGTGTCAACACGAACAAGTGGGGTCAAATTAATTTTCCACCGGGGTCATTTCCTTTTCAGGGTTTTGAGTATATGGGTTTGGGCCAAGAGGCGTTGGTGTCAACTGACCACAGTCGTACACTGTAGCTCCGCCCTTGATTTGGACTATCCATCATAGACAAGTGTCAACTGAAAGGGCAGGTATAAACACAACCAACAGCAATGACAAACATATAGCACCAAGCCACCAATGGTTGAATAATGGCACAAGCGGAATCTTATAAGCTTAGATCCATTAGAGAAACCAACTGGGGTTTCTTAACATATACCACTACGATGTTTCATAAAAATACATATAACACCACGATCGTTAAGTTTTGCACTAATATGGGGATAACATCCAGATGGTACAGAGGGCCAGATTAATGCAAACATTTCACATTGTTAGCATTTTGGAAAGGTTAAGAGCTTGGTTAAATTCAAGTCAGATGGGATTGCCAATTTCGGCTGTGTGGAAGCAAACTCAAACTAAGATGATCACTTAGCAGAACTCATGACCTTTGAATCTATTCAATTTTAGTTAAACCTGAGTCTGGCAACTCAAATACTATATTAGTACAACTGATGGTACAAAGACAATACATGTAGTCAACACAACATTAGGGATGCCATTCTTAAGGAGATACTTAAAGCTATTAAGCTTTGATCTTTAGGGAAAATGAATTGGTACATGATTGAGGATATTGGCCCCTTTAAACTATTCACTCGGCAACCTAAAATCCATCAAGCACAGGGGTTTTGAACTCCACATGTAATTTTTATTCAAGATCTTGAGAAAGGAAAACCTATTACTCTAAGAATTCCTACCAGAAAAAATATATCCATAGATTCCTATCAATGACAGGCAATCATTCAATAGAATTGGAAATAAGAACGCCATGCATATTATGTAGGTACAATTCTATGACCAGAACAGCCTTTCCACCATTTGCAAGACTATCCAAATGTCAGACTTTAAGCCATGTGCATGCATGTGGTCTGTCTAATTTTTCACTCCAACTGATGATGTAATTCACATGAAACATTTTACACTATTAACCAGCATCACTATATCCCTGTAGGTCACACTAAGAAGATGTCAGACATGAGCCATGACCATGAAATGTACTTCTCCAATAATGTTCAACCCAATCGGTGCTCATATATCAACAATGTTAAATAGGACGAGATCTCATTATTGTCTGTGCTCGCCCACACGAGCTCATGATCTGTACGGCTAGCCATATTAGACCCAAACATATCTCACATGGGAAGAACAATAATGAAATTTTCTCGAGAATTAAGCAATGCACTTTTCATGCTGCCGACTGAACTAGGTTATGCATTTTACATGCTACCATCGATGACTAGAAAGGCAGTGTAATGAACTCACAAAGAAAGCATTACTAGCATAAAAAAAATGATGGGACACGGGGTTGCTGGCACTTTTAACAGGGCATCATAAAATTTACAAATATCTATTGGTGGGGAAATGGAGGGGTACAATACAAACCATCTCCAATTTTCAATTGATGAGCTCCATTGGGCACATAAAAAATAAGGAAATACACATATCATGTGCAGAAGACCTGCATTACTACTATATTGCCAACGGATGCAAAGTTGCACACATATAAAAAGAAAAATAATGAAAGAATATCTTCTGTACGAACTTCATAAAAAATAATCATATCATATAAAATTGATTCTGCCATATATTCAAGGCTTCGTTCAAGCAATTCAACAAGCTTCTTCTTGGATCTTACCAAGATGCCTTGGAACACAACCCTGCTTGCATCTGCGCTCTGGATGCAAAATTTACCGAGTAGAACATTGCGCCGATCCAAATCCCTGAGCCCCTAACCACCATGCGTGACAAGAAACCTGCGTGCCAGTCCCTACTTCCTATCCCAAGCTATCTCGGGGCAGCATGAACCTACGGGAATGAGGCGAGGCCGGCGGGGGTGAGCAGGAGACGGCGGCCGCGGGTGGAGGCCGGAGCGATCGGGGCTAGGAGTTGGAGAGTCGGATTTGGGTTTGGGTTTGGGTTTAGGTTTGGGCTTGGGCTCGGGCTCGTTGGTGAGGCTTAGTTTGGGCGGCGCATGTCTGAGTCTTGCAATTTAACCCGGGCCGGTTAATACTAGAGACGAGAGATTCGGCCCAACTCAGAGAGAAAAGCACGTTATCAATTTTTTTTTCTGGAAAAAACATTTTATTTATCTGCTCCCCATGGGCGTCACGACCAGTTAATGATCGGCCGGTGGTGCGATATACGTCTTACCGCCGTTCGCCATGCGCCCTCACAGGCAAAGATATGAACAAGACCTGTAACTCCACACACACGTACCCTCAAATAATTAATAATGCATGCAGGCAGTATTCCCACTTATTGTGCAGCAGCGGTTTGATCGCCATGCATGGACGTCCGGGCGCTCGATCAGACTGGCCGGAGCCCGTGCCTGAGCGCCGCCTCCCAGACGACGTCGATGCGGTCAACGTCAATGGCGCCCACCTCGTGGTGCGTGTACCCCTCGAGGAAGTGCACCACGCCGCCGGCGTGGCACGCGTGCACCACCCCGCGCGCCACCGAGTACTCGCACCAGCCCAGGCCCCGGACGTCCTTGGGGAGGTGCATCGCGGCGAGCTTGCCGTAGGTGCAGTCCCAGCGGAACTCCAGTATGGGCGGCACCACGAACTGGTGGAAGTGCGTCCCCGCCGGCGCCCACTGCTGCTCCTGCGGCGACAGCCACTTCCCCACGATCCACGTCTTGCACTGCTCCGCCGACCGGTACTTGGTGACCTGCGCCAGGTACTGCTGGTACTCCATAGGCGCCTCCTTCTGGATCTTCTGGAACCTCTCCGTCGACAGCGTCATCATCTGCACATGCATCAAAATCGTCCCAGCACTTTGAGCTGCGTTATGCATCTATCACTGATCAGTGAGCTTAGTTAATTCGCACAGCTAGTTACCATGACGCGGACTCTCTTCCGGCACAGGTAGAGCGCGATGGCCCTGCCGAGCTTGGACGTGGCGCCGGTCATGAACACCTCGGTTGTGCCCTTGGGGATCTCGTTCAGGATCACCGCCGCGGTCAGGGTGTTGCCGTGGACCACGCGCACGCGGAGGTCCGGGTGCTTGTTCACGAACAGTGTGCCGCCGCCGTTGAGCGCCTCGTTCTGCACATCAGTTACTTAGTTAAGCCATCAAACGCATGAATTGCAGCCAAAGCAGCTCCAGCGTCGTGCGCTCGGCCGCCTTCTGACATTTACTGGTTAGCTAGTAATAGCTAGGTTGGTTAGAAGGGAACAAACCTTGTTAAGCGCTGCAAGGCTAACGACTTTGACGCCAATTTTCTCAGCCCTCAGAATGGCAAGCTCGATCTGGTTGTTAATGCCATCCTTCGCAAAAGGCAGGAAGTACTGCAAGTAAAGAGATCACCAGATTAATCAGTCGCTAGCAGGTGAAAAGAAAAGCAAATGAACAGAGATGCATGGATGAGAGTGACGGCGTACGTGGAAGCCGAATCTGGGGACGCTCCACGTCTGGTGCAGCTTGCCGCGGAGGTTGTAGAAGGAGAAGACGAAGGTCTTGGACCACGCCCATATCATGAGCATGACGAGGAACGCGACCGGCCACTGTGGCAGGAGGAACCACCGCACCCTGAAGGGCGTCGACGCGAAGCTCCGCAGCACGAACGGCACGTGCAGCGACTGCATCACGTCCACCGCGTGCACCAGGAACACGAAGTCCGGCACCTCGTCCACACCTGCACGTACGCATGCACGAGCAAACCACACACGCATATATGCGTCATCGTCAGTCAAGTAGAAAATTCGGCGCCGCGAGCGCCATGCGCCCCGGCGGCCGCTTCTTCTTTCGGCGTTGATTTAATCCTTGAAGAGAAAATCAAACAATGGCAGCCGCCTGCAACTGCTGACTCTCCTGCTTGCTTTTCCTAACCAATTCTTCTTTGACAGCATGGCAGCAGCAACCTGTATCCCCAACCAACCAACTAATCATTCTTCCGTACTCGTTGCTCTGTATTGGTCCCTCCCCCCTTGACCCCTTGAATGTTCATAGTTTCGTTCCATTTCGTGAGAGAGCCGCTATACACCCACGGACATATCAGGCTACTTCTGTAGACGAATTAACTGATCGTACAGGCGACGTAGACGTAACGTCATCGCTAAGCACTTTAAGGGCATGTACAATGTGGTGGTGCTAGAAACTTGCTAAGAAAATTGCTAACAGTTGGTTCTAAGAAAAATAAATTTACTCCAATGTGGTGGTGCTAGAAACTTTTTCTTAGCACCTACTTTGGACCCACATGTCAGCATATTATATTTTTTCTCATCTATTTCTCTCTCACAATTTGCTCTAGCTTCGGCCCCACATATAGTCAACTCTCTCTTAGAACCTGGTTTTAGTACTAGAACCAGGTGCTAGCAATTTTTCCTTAGTACCTCTCTTCACAATGTTTAGAACCAACTAAAATTGGTGCTAAGAATCCTTAGCACCCTCTTAGCACCCAATGTTGACCAACATTGTACATGCTCTAAATGTTACGGATGGCATATCCCATTCGGTGTCTCTGTACGTACGTAGAAAGCATATATAACAGTGACCTGTCTCCCCCTCCTCCACATATTTCAAGAGCCCCTAGGTCTCGTCAAAAATCTATGATCACGAACGTTCCATCCGTTTCTAGAATACACATGCTATCATGTGTACGCAATGGGAAATAATTAAGAAGCTTCTGTGTGTCGAGACTCGACCAGTAAAGTCGTACAAGTAGGTCAGTAGGTTACATACTATCCTAGCTTAACCGCATGCAGTCGTGCGTGCCATCCTATCCGAGAAAACGTATGCTGCATGGTGCATAAGCCCCGCTGAAACCCAGCCAACATCTAGCAGAAACTTGGTTGAAACCTCAAACCTCCTAACGGCAGGCACATACGCCCACGCAATTTTTAGCTAGCTAGCTAGCTCGATCTTTTTCAGTTACCTGCGCTGGTCTTCCTCTGCAGCTCCCAGGAGTTGGCATCGAGCGTGCCACCCAGGCGATCGAACAGCGGCATGAACAGGCAGAAGTTGGCCTCCATCCCGGTGTGGTGGACCGTATGGTACCTGCAGGCAGGGTGCGTACGAAGGCGAAGCATCAACCAGCTATAGTGCCGAAACACACGGGGGAGAACGCGATCGAAAAGGAGTATCCAGCGACCAATGGTCGTTCAGCACGTGATCGGCGAGAAGCTAGCGACGGACCGAACGGACAATGAGCTTGATTGGTTGGATGCCAACATTTGGCATTGCCAATATTTGGCAAGCCAACATTTGGCATTGTTGGCAAGTTGCCAAAAATTGGCAACTTTTTTAGAGGTTGGCAAGAACCAATTGGTAGCCAACCAATTGCTAGCCAATTTTTGGTAACTTGCCAACAATTGGCATGGCAAATATTGGCATCAAACCAATCAAGCTCAATATGTTGATAGGTGACCAGTGAAGCGGTTAAGGAGCCGCCGGCAATAATGCAAAGCAGAGCAGGGCTGCCTGTTCCGCGTGTGTGTGGGTTCGAGTTGTACTTTTGTGCTGTGCCGAAGTACACGCCACGTCTGACCAGTTTCTCCTCATACAGTGGATTTTATTCATGATAGTTCGAATCTGATGAATAATCATGAACCAAAGCCGGTATCCAGTTGTGATCGATCGAGGGGGAAAATTTCTGTAGATCGATCAAGGAACGTACGTTGGGGTGTAGATGAGGTATCTGAGGAACGGGAGCGCCTGGAAGAGGCCACCGGGGAACACCTCCACGTTGCAGTGCCCCATGGCCCTGAGGAAGTCGAACCCGAGCACGTAGCCGAACGCCAGCCCCGCCGAGCCGAGCCCCGCGGCGCACGCGCCCGCGAGCGGCACCGCCATGAGCGCGCCCAGCACCATGTGCTCCAGCGGCGTCGCGAACCCGGCTGCACGCATGCATGGTGTTGATCATCACCGATGGACCGAAAGATCAAGAAGCGTTTATGCATCGAACTCTCTTACGTACGTACCTGTGAATGGCTGGGGCACCTTGCTGGAGTGGTGGAGCGAGTGGTAGCAGGAGAAGAGGTCGCCGCGGTGGAAGGCCCTGTGCGCAACGTAGAACAGGGGCTCGGTGACCGCGACGTGGAGGAGGGCGGCGACGGCGAGGCCCCTGGCATCCCAACGCGGGAGGTGCCGCAGCGACGGGAAGGCACACAACGCCGTGGCGACCATCAGTATCTGCAGTATCAGGAAGTTGTCCCTGAAACATAGACGTACGGACCAAGATCGAATTAGCGCTCTTCGCACGCGAGGATCGACAGGCTGAGTGTTGTTGGTCGATCAGTTGCGCCAGTGCACGCGTACCAGTCCCACTCCTTGTCGATCTGCTCGAAGTCGACGCCGTCGCGGACGATGCGGCGCCGGCGGGTGGCGAACAGCATGTTGCTGTAGGAGCTCCAGAGCTGGTAGGTGAGCGCCCTAAGGCCGAAGAGGACGAGCAGGAGGAAGTGCCAGTGGTCGGGGCTCGCGCGCTCCCACGCTCGGGAGGCCACGGCCTTGCCGACGAGAGGGCCGTACAGGAAATACTGCATCCACAGAGAAACCAATTGATCGATTGATCATCAACGGCAACACACGCACGCATGCATACCTTGAACACGCCAAGGTTGTCCCATGGCCAGGAGGACAAAAGCGCAGCACCCATGTGTGCTCTCGTACGAGGATCGAGCCCCGGCTCGTCGCTCTTCCTCTTTCTCTAGCTTAGCTCAGTTCCGTCCTGCCGTAGCGCAGCTAGTACCGTTGCTATATCTGATTCGAGAAGCTGCGCGCGCGCAGGGGAGCTTGCGAGAGGCGTGATGAGCGAATGAAGGAACCGTACATACTGCAGTTGCTCAGGTTGCACCACACGCGGCTGGTCATGCGCGCTGCGTCCGCATGTTTATATACATGAAAGCTTTGGTCGATCACGCCAACGGTGGGGAGAGGTACATAGGAGTTCCAACATCCAACCAGGCAAGGGAATTAGCTATAGCGAAAGGATTAACCCGGCCACCAGTGTATTCACCGACCCCGCTCTCCAACCAGACGGAGTTAATAGGTATACCGAACCACAAAATTTAAAGGCTGGGGATCGATAATGTCATGGCAGCGACATGTTATAGTAGTAGATATTGAGTATATACCAGGTTGCACACATTCATTTTTTCTCGCTTCCGAAGTCATGTGGTGGTAGTACAACACAAATGACTTTCACGCTTCAGCGTCACGTGGTGCATGTTCATTAGATTCATCAGTTCCGTTGGTCTGCGCGTAGGCACGTTGAGCTCGAAAGAAGAGCCACGGCGTCGGCGAAAATCTTCCGTCTATCGGGGGCGCTGAGCGATCATGTAGGGGGCGTTGCATGCAGCATTCACCGGAATTAATTCGGCACGCAGCTAGCGGTCTAGCCTGCCAGCAAGACGGCTCGGCTAGGGGCGGGATAACGCCGGATTTGGCCTCCGGCGGAGTGCCAATGGCGGAAATAGCCCTCGGCCGGGGGCAAAGCCGTTTCCGTCCCCACGACGCAACCGGCAGCCGGCACGTGGCAAAATCGCGGGTGGAGATCGCGACGAGGTGTGTCGGCCGCGACGAAGGAGAGGAACCGCGATGCTCGGGCCGTCGCGGCGCTGGGGCGCGAGGCCCAGCTCGTGCATTCGATCGGCCGCCGACCAGCCCCCCCCGCCGCCCCGCTCGCCTCCGCACGCCCCGGCCCCGCCGCGTCCGCCCCGCTCGCCCCGTCACCTCCGCACGCCCCGCTCGCCCCGCCACCTCCGCACGGCCCCCGCGCACCACCACCACCGCCGCGAGCCTCGGGCCCGGTCGTCGTGGGCCACGGGCGCGAGGAGGAGCTCAAGGGTCCCGAGCGCGAGGCGAGGCAGATCGCGGGCTGAGGGCGCGAGGCGATGGCGAGGATGACGGGGGCCGCGATTTCCACGCGTCGCGGGCCAGCGGCGCGATTTTGCCACGTGCCGGTTGCCGGTTGCGTCGCGGGGACGAAAACGGCTTTGCCCCGGGCCGGGGGCTACTTCCGCCATTGGCACTCGGCCGGGGGCCAAATCCGGCGTTTCTCCGCTAGGGGCCGGGTTAGGAACGGGTTCACATCAGTATCATGGCGCCAACCTTTTAGCAAGAGGTCTACGGTACCCACCACCGAGAAATATGCACCGTTTATGTTGAGAGATCTATCGGTGGAGATCAATCTATATTATTGTCGTAGCTACGGGACTAAGCAGTGTATTTGAGGCACCCCCGATCAGTTACGTCGACCTCCGGGAGTACCAAGGGAATGCGAGCAAGTGTGGTGTCCGTCGAGGAGGAGCGCGTGTGACAGCGACCGATGAGGCGAAATGTGAAACGCTCGCGTCGAGGATAAACGAAAACTCCCGTGTCGGGGCGAAGTGAAAACTCTCGTATTGATTTCAGGGATTACAGTTTTTCTCCCAGAAAAGTGGCCCCTTCTCTCTATCCTCTGGGGGGTATTTATAGGATTTGAGAATGGAAAATGGGAGCTTACAATTTTACCCTCATATGAGAGGGAATTTACAAGGGCATTATTGTTATTGGCCAATCCTTAGAGAATATTCTTTAGCATCTTTGGAGGAATCTCTAAACACGTCGAGGTGGTCTTTGACGACGTCGATGTAAACCTTGATGATGTCGATGTAGAGGTAGTCCTTGACGCGTGTTGCCCTTGGCGACGGGGCGAAGCGTGGCCTTGATGTGAGCCGGGACAGAGCACGGCCTCGACGTCCGCTGCCACGAGGCACGGCCCCGACGTGAGCCGGAACGGGGCACGGCCTCGAAGCCCGCCGGGACGGGGCGCTGCCTCGACGCCCGGGCGATGCCAGCGGAGTTTATTGATGCTAGGTGAAGTGGGTCAACGCAGGGAGGGGGGTCTTGTCGTTGCCAGGGGGAAGCTCGTCGGTTCGGGGTAACGCGGGGACCCTTCTCCCAACAGTAGCCCCTTGCCGGTTCGGGCGGTCAAGTGACGCCCGTTCGAACCGGCGCACCAATTCCAATAGGTTGGCGCGCGGGCCGAACCGACGAATTCCTCCTCCTTTTTTATTTTCCTCTCCCCCTTTTTTTTTCTCTTCTTTCTTTTTCTCCTCCTTCTCCTTTCTTTTTTTCTCTTTTCTCTTTTTCTCTTTTTCTTTCTTTTCTCTTTTTCTCTTTTTATTTCTTTTTCTTCTCTTCTTTCTCTTCCTTTTTTCCCCACCGAATCGCCTCCTCAACACTAATGGGCCGCGGCCCGCTCGCGCGCAAGTCGGTTGGGGCGTGGGTGATATCCACCCCGCCGCCCCTGCCTTCCCCCAATCCCCACTGCGCCCGCTCCCGCCGTTCTCCCCTGCCCATGCCGTCCTCCCTGCTCACGCCGCCCCGCCTCCGGACACTCCTCCGCCGCCACCGCTGTCTTCCACCCCCGCGGCCCCAGCCGGTGCAGCTCCCGCCGGCGCGGCGTCCTCCTCGGCCACCGGCGCCACCCCGGGCCCGCGCAGCTCCCGCCGGTGCAGCTCCCGTCGGCGCGGTGTCCTCCTCGGCCTCGTTCCCCCACGCCGGCCCTTCCTCGGCCTCGGCTCGGCCTCCGGCCCCGCAGCCCGACCTCGGCTCGGCCTTCGGCTCCGCGGCTCGCGCCGGCCCCGCGGCTCAGGGCCGGCCTCCGACCCTAGCTCGCAGGGCCGCCTCCCCGAGCGCACCCGGCCTCCGCTGCCGAGCCGAGCGGCCCTTCCCCGAGCGCGCCCGACCACCGTTGCCGAGCCGTTTGATCAATGATGATTTTGTAATTCAGTACTATGAAAGATTGGTTAGGAGTGCGTTGGTTGGTAATCCTTTTGGTTCTGTGCTGCTGGGGGACATTAATAATGTCGCTCTCCATGATTTCAGCAACAATGGTTTGGCGGAGTGTTGCCATCGCTTGACTTGCACCTAGATGGAAATTACTCTTATGGCTTGTTGCTCAACAACAATATGTTCAACAGCACGCTTTCTGGTGGATTTTTTGGATTCTGCAAGGGTGCAAGTGCGGTTGCAGTCAATTTGAGTAGTAATCAATTGTCAGGCAGCCTTGATGCGCTCTCAAGCTGTATAGCTCTTCGGAGTTTTGATGCTGGTTATAACAAGTTCAATGGGCCAATCTCTCCTGGCCTTGGTGACCTGCATTTGCTGCAGAGCTTGGCCTTGAGGGGAAATAGTTTGACAGGTGATGTCCCTGCGCGGTTTGGTGATTTGGGTGCTTTGCAGGCATTGGTTTTTGTGCCTATTTTCTCTTGAAGCGCTGTCCTGAAGTATTTGTGTTATCTGCACTAAAACGTCTCTCCTGTCTGTGTTGTTACAGTCATGGATCTTTTGGTGATATTGAAAAGCTCCATGAACATGGGGTGCAAGAATGTCTGGTTTCGAATTAGCAACGTATTAGTGTAGTCACCTGACTTTCCTTCAGGATTTGGAATTGGACTATGATTTCTCATGGTATGTGCGTATAGTTTGGACCCGTACAGTTATTGATTAATAACTTGACATTCATATGTGCGACGGATCTATTTTTTTAACGTGCCATTTGACGTGTTCACCGCAGGGCCGAAGTACACCAATATTTGCATAACAAAGGCTCAAGCTTGTGCAGATATTTTTCTTTGACTCTGTTGGTTGTCAACTTGATTGTAGTGTACACAGTAATGCTGAATTCCCGTCCATCTTTTATTGGTCTGCATAATTCTATTATGTTTTAGCGGACTTATTCTACTACAGGTGTCTGAGGTGTATGCGGATGTGCCATGCACGTACCTGGGCCGGGAGCAGCCACGCGGGGCGGCCCGGCATGAGCTCCGACCAGCGGCGGTGCAGCACGTCGCTTTCGCCGTCGCCATATGAACCAGCGGGCGCGGGTGCGGCCTCGCGTGCTGCCGTGCCGCGACCATCTCTACGCCACGCACTCGCGTTGCTGCTTGATGACCACCGACGCCGCCCATCTCACGGCCGCCTCCGGGTCAGGGGCGACCTCCACCCGAGCCCCCGAGGATGGCAGCGGGTGCACGATCAACATCGTCGGTCTCCAAGGGTGACCATCCTCGTCCGTTCCAACATTTATTCAAATACCCATATGTACTTCGTATGCCTGTGATTGCTTGTGCCTACGGCATGATGGATTGTATCATGGACCATTTATTGTAACATTTTTTATATGTAAAACTGCTATACGGGTAGACGAGGTGTAGGTACGATGATTGCATGCTCCATGCTTGAACGTCTGTCGAGTTGGGGCGGCGAACGAGTAGAGAGAATGGCGACTATTATTCTAAATGCCGATCGCTACATGATTAGGTTGTACGGAACAACGCCATATATCCCTCGCACGAAAACGGTGTTACTATTCTTTTTTGTCGCGCCGCGACGCGTTCGAGCGCGTAGAGATACGACCCCTCGAGCAGACTTAGTAGATCGAGACGCCACGCCGGGCGCGTCGTCTCCACTAGCCTCCCTGAACACCCCCAAACTCGAGGCGTGCCGCCGCGACGCCGCGACCGCGTCGTCGAGGTCCGCAGACCTGGTAGTTTCGAGGCGCCATGCCGGGCGCGTCGTCTCCTCTAGCCTTCCCGAACACCCTCAAACTCGGGCGGGCAGACCCCTGGAGCCGCGTCGGGCGTGCCGCCGCGACGCTGCGACCGCGTCGACGAGGTCCGCAGACTTGGTAGTTTCGAGGCGCCATGCTGGGCGCGTTGTCTCCACTAGCCTCCCCGAACACCCCCAAACTCCGGGCGGGCAGACTCTTGGAGCCGCGTCGGGCGTGCCGCCGCGACGCCACGACCGCGTCGACGAGGTCCGTAGACTTGGTAGTTTCGAGGCGTCACACCAGGCGCGTTGTCTCCACTAGCCTCCCCGAATACCCCCAAACTCGGGGCGGGCAGACTCTTGGAGCTGCGTCGGGTGTGCCGCCGCGACGCCGCGACCGCGTCGACGAGGTCCGCAGACTTGGTAGTTTCGAGGCGTCACGCCGGGCGCGTCGTCTCCACTAGCCCTCCCCGAACACCCCCAAACTCGGGACGGGCAGACTCTTGGAGCCGCGCCGGGCGTGCCGCCGCGACGCCGCGACCGAGTCGACGAGGTCCGCAGACTTGGTAGTTTTGAGGCGTCACGCCGGGCACATCGTCTCCACTAGCCTCCCCGAACACCCCCAAACTCGGGGCGGACAGACTCTTGGAGCCACGTTAGGCGTGCCGCCACGACGCCGCGACCGCGTCGACGAGGTCCGCAGACTTGGTAGTTTCGAGGCGCCACGCCGGGTGAGTCGTCTCCACTAGCCTTCCCGAACACCCCCAAACTCGAGGCAGGCAGACTCTTGGAGCCGCATCGGGCGTGCCGCCGGGACGCCGCGACCGTGTTGACGAGGTCCGCAGACTTGGTAGTTTTGAGGTGCCACGCCGGGCGCGTCGTCTCCACTAGCCTCCCCGAACACCGCCAAACTCGGGGGCGGGCAGACTCTTGGAGCCGCGTCGGGCGTGCCACCGTGTCGCCACGACCGCGTCGACGAGGTCCGTAGACTTGGTAGTTTCGAGGCGCCACGCCGGGCGCGTCGTCTCCACTAGCCTCCCCGAACACCCCCAAACTTGGGGCGGGCAGACTCTTGGAGCCGCGTTGGGCGTGCCGCCGCGACGCCGTGGCCGCGTTGACGAGGTCTGCAGGCTTGGTAGGTTCGAGGAGCCTCGCCGGGCGGGCTGCCATGATTGCCTCTCCCCGCTCTTTCGGACTTCGGTCATCGTGCAAGGTTGTCGCGTGAGCCCGTTGCGCGGGGTTACCCCACGAGGCCGTCGTGCGAGGTCGTTGTGCAAGCCATGATGGAACATTTTGCTTCGACGTCGTGACGAAGTGTTGAGTTCAACGTCCGCCGGGACGGAGCATTGCCTCGACGTCCGCCGGGACAGAGCGTCGCCTCGACATCGTGACGGAGGACCGCCTCGACGTCATGACGGAATGTTGTCTTGACAGATTTTTGCCTCGACATCTGCCGGGACGGAGCATTGTCTCGACGTCATGACGGAGCGTCGCCTCGACATCCGCTGGGATGGAGTGTCGCCTCGACGTCGTGACGGAACATTGCCTCGACGACGTGACGGAGTGTCGCCTTGACGTCCGTCGGGACGGAGCGTCGCCTCGACGTCCGCCATGATGGAGCGTCGCCTCGACGTCCGCCGGGACAGAGCGTCGCCTCGACGTCATGATGGAGTGTCGCCCCGATGTCGTGACGGAGCGTCGCCTTGACGTCGTGTTGGAGCGTCGTCTTGAAGTTCGCCGGGACGGAGCGTCACCTCAACATCATGACGGAGCGTTGTCTTGATAGATTTTTGCCTCGACGTCCGTCGGGACGGAGCCTCTAGTGCTTTAGGTGCTTTGAGAGCTTTTTTGGTAGGTTTTAATGAGGCTAGAGCTTTCTTCCGTAGCCCTCATGTAACCCTGTCGATTAATGGAAGTCAAAAAATTAGAGCAGCCGTGTTTTGCTTCTCGTGATCATTTCTTCTTTTTGCATTATTTACAGGCTGTTGCTTCGAGGCGAAAGGTCGTGGTTAGGCGGCACGGCACCCAGCCCCTAGCCTGAGTGTCGTACAAGCATTGCTCGTTTGGCGGTTTGACGAAGGTCGAACGGCGCGAAGACAACGTGGCAGGGAGGGTTAAGGTTGTCCCGGCACGGCGACGGAGGTGTTGCTCATGTGATGGAGCGTGCTCGACGCCACGGTAGAGTTAAGGTTGTCCCGACATGGCGACGGAGGCGTCGCTGACGCGCCGGTGAGTGGACGCTCTACACCGCGGTGGAGCGTGCTTGACGCCGCGGCGCAGTTAAGGTTGTCCCGGCACGGCAACGGAGGCGTCGCTCACGCGCCGGTGAGTGGACGCTCTATGCCGCGGTGGAGCGTGCTCTACACCACGGTGGAGCCAATGTTATCCCGACACGGCGACGGAGACATTACTCACGTGGCGGTGAGGGATTCTCTACGCCGTGGTGGAGCCAATGTTATCCCGACACGGCGACGGAGACGTTGCTCACGTGGCGGTGAGGGGATTCTCTACGCCGTGGTGGGGCGTGCTCTACGTCACGGGAGAGACAAAGTTGTCCTAACATGGCGATGGAGACGTTGCTCACGTGACGGTGGGGGGACCCTCTACCCCGCGTCAACGCCACGGCGGAGCCAATGCAATCCCGACACAGCGACGGAGACGTTGCTCACGTGGTGGTGAGGGGATTCTCTACGCTGTGGTGGGGCGTGCTCTACGTCACGGGGGAGACAAAGTTGTCCCAACACGGCGATGGAGACGTTGCTCATGTGGCGGTGGGGGGGACCCTCTACCCCGCATCGGAGCGTTTTCTACACCATGGCGGAGCCAATGTAATCCCGACACGGCGACAGAGACGTTGCTCACGTGGCAGTGACGAGATTCTCTACGCCGTGGTGGGCGTGCTCTACGTCACGGGGGAGACAAAGTTGTCCCAACACGGCGACGGAGACGTTGCTCACGTGGCGATGGGGGGACCCACTACCCCGCGTCGGAGCGTTTTCTACACCACGGTGGAGCCAATGTAATCCTGACACGGTGATGGAGACGTTGCTCACGTGGTAGTGAGAGGATTGTTGACGACGAGCCCCTGGTGTCGCCAATGAGGGGGCACAGAGGACGCCGAGCCCGAGAGTGCATGAGGGCAACATCGTCGACGAGCCCCCCATGCTTGTGTGTGTTGTCATAGAAGAGCAAGCACACAAATGGGGTAGAGGTTATGCGCATCACAATTCCCCGACGGAATCCTAGTTGACATGACTTCTTGCCCGGTTCCCACATACGGCGCCAACTGTCGTAGCTACGAGACTAGGCAGTGTATTTGAGATACCCCCGATCAGTTACGTCGACCTCCGGGAGTACCAAGGGAATGCGAGCAAGTGTGGTGTCCGTTGAGGAGGAGCACGTGTGACAGCGACCGACGAGGCGAAATGTGAAACGCTCGCGTCGAGGATAAACAGAAACTCCCGTGTCGGGGCGAAGTGAAAACTCTCGTATTGATTTCAGGGATTACAGTTTTTCTCCCAAAAAAGTGGCCCCTTCTCTCTATCCCCTGGGGGGTATTTATAGGATTTAAGAATGGAAAATGGGAGCTTACAATTTTGCCCTCACATGAGAGAGAATTTACAAGGGCATTATCGTCATTTGCCCATCCTTAGAGAATATTCTTTAGCATCTTTGGAGGAATCCCTAAGCACGTCGAGGTGGTCTTTGACGACGTTGATGTAAACCTTGACGATGTCGACGTAGAGGTAGTCCTTGACGCGTGTTGCCCTTGGTGACGGGGCGAAGCGTGACCTCGATGTGAGCCGGCACGGAGCACGGCCTCGACGTCCGCTGCGACGAGGTACAGCCCCGACGTGAGCCGAAACAGGGCACGGCCTCGAAGCCCGCCGGGACGGGGCGCTGCCTCGACGCCCCGGCGATGCCAGCGGAGTTTATTGACGCTAGGTAAAGTGGGTCAACGCAGGGAGGGGGGTCTTGTCGTTGCTAGGGGGAAACCCGTCGATTCGGGGTAACACGGGGACCCTTCTCCCAACAATTATTAATTTTGTAAGTAGTATATATAATTCGACTTAAGTAGTATGAGGTATATATAGGATTGAAGGGCAAAATTAGAAGTAACATCATCTACAACATAAAATCATGAAACCATTTCTCGTTTCTTCTCATTCGACTTCTTGTTGCCTTCGTCGCTCGTCCACGATCTGTTATATGATGTGAAAAGCTATGCAGCTATAAAGTGCTCTCGTGTGTAATTAACTTTTATTCACCGATTAAATTAAGGGAATTACGCACAGATGCCAACATCACAGATTCACAACCGATGTGAAATAACATTATTGCTTGCAAATGTGTAATCACGTGCATAATTACATTCAAGAAACTCGCTAATTAATAATCCTGTCATAGCTCTAAGACAAAACGTAAGGTTAGCTTAGAGCCAAAACTGAGGCATCGATCGATAATATACACGGCGAGGCTCGCCAATAATGCACGGATCCGCTTGTACCCCGGTGGCTGTTGGGGCCACCTGACGCCGCGGCAGAGCTTCCTAAGCTGCCGCCAAGGCTTCCCCACCGCACGGAGTCGCGGCACGCCCGCACCTCCTCCACCAGCCACTCCTTGGCGTCGGCGTCCTTCGCGAAGGCGTGCAGGGCGCTGGCGAGCTCGGCGGGCGCGCGAACACCGTGGTCGAGGCACAACTCTGCCTTGGCGTACTTGGCGTACATCACGGGGGCCGGCGGGCATGCCGCCACGGCTGCCTCCGCGATGGCGCTCGCGGCAACGGCTGGGGAAGCCGCAGGAGGCAGATCGAGGGGCGATTCCAACCAGCGGCGGCGGCTGGGGCAGCAGCGGCGGGGACTGACACAGGCGGCGGAGGGGCTTAAAGTCTAGCGATGCAGTTTTTTGACGCCGATTCAATCTTAGCAAACTATCCTTACATAAAAAAGATTGACGAAAAATGTCTATCGCCCGCCGCCCCTTTCCTCTCCCTGTGCCCCTTCTCTATCTCTCCCTCCATCTTTCCCCTCCTCCCGCTTCCCCTCATCCACAACCGGCAGCATCCCACATCGCGGAGGAAACCAGGCGACAATGGCACGCGAGGTGTGGTGCGGTTGCGGCCGGAGCGCATCCGCATCCTGCAACGGCTCGTCCCTGGTGGCACCAAGATGAACACTGCATCCGTGCTCGACGACGACAAGGCTATCCACTACGTGCCAGGTGCATTCGGCTATTCACGAAGGGTCCAAGTCGTGGTAGAACCAATGTGTTAGCTAAAATCATGGTGTTAGCTAAAGCAAAAGGGGTACAAGTCCTGATAAATTGAAGGCGTTAGGTAAATCAAAAGGTGTGCAACTCCGGGCTAAAACCATTGATGGAACCTTCATCGGTACCTTGATGCAAATTCAGTGAATAGTTTGTTGTTGATCCTAGAATATGGTGTCTCTTTAATTTGAAACACAATCTTAATAAGATATTTTATTCTTTTTTCTGTATGTCCAGAATATGGTTTACTACAAGATCTCACATGTGGATCATCAAATATCGAACCTAGAGCAAAGGATTGCCAATGATATTCCTAAATTATGTTCTGAACTTAGTGATGTTTCTTAGTTTTGTTTTAGAACTTAGTGATATTTTTGTTTGCTGTGCTTCATTTGCATGTTTGATTAAAAGTGTGTACGTATATGTGATATATGTGCCTGAACTATGTATCTAAATCTGTAATGTTTAAAATATATGATGTGAATGCTATGAGAAATTTGTGATAATATTTTATTTTTTGAAATGTGGTCTATTTTTTGAATCCCTAAAGAGCCATCACTGACAGGTAAAAACTCTATCAGTCAGTAGTGATTAGTCAGTATGGACTGAGATAAACCTCTACTGGTCACCACTGACGATGACCCAGTCATCACTAACGAGTAAAAAGTCTACGGGTAAGTTATCACTCATAGGTAATTAGATACTGTCAGTGACACTACTGACGAACCCGTTAGTGACGGGGGTTTTCTGCCCTCTGTACTGGTATCGTGACGATGGCACAACGAACTCGAGCTGACCTCTAATTTGATCAGCTAGTTGCCGCTCTACTGGTTGGAGTCGGAAAAAGATCGGATGTTTGCAGGATGGGACGACACGTTGATTCATCGCAGCTGCCGACTTTTGAAAGGCCGCGCGTACACATCTCCAGGTGGGTGAGCAAAGGATCACGGATCGATGATATTGGTCGCACCACGAAACAAACACGTGTGCAATTCCTCCTTTCACAACACTACCGGAATCTACAAATTTGCCGTTTATTCATTTTTTTACTGAGTGCTCGGTCTGACCGTCGGCAACCACTTTGCCGAGTGCCCGAAGGAATACACTCGGCAAACATGACTTTACCGGCAGCCTGTATGCCGTGCGTTCTTTGCCGAGTGTTGCACTCGGCAAACTGTTTGCCGACGGCTTTTCAGCCTTCACCGTGTGCCTTTTACACACGGCAAATTTGTAGATTCCGGTAGTGTCTAACCTCAATGAATTTTCTTGACAACAGCCTTTCGTCGTTCTTGCTTCACTTTTCACGTATGATTAAGAACGGACGCCTTGGCATGTCCTCCTCAGCAGCCGTTAATTAGCTGTAGTTCCATCGCGGCCTCACAGTCGTCTCGAGGATTAGAGGAAGATGTGTGTCCACTGCATTGCCGAATTGGGAGCTTCCTTGCAAGACAACACATAAGCTTTCCAAAGCTTTTGTTATGTGCAGTGAAACGATCGAAGAACATCACCCGCCATGACATGAGAATGATCTACCTTGCCATCACAACCGTGGGCCACAATCTTGGCGCTGGCCTCACCGGTTCCTTCCAAAATCTACATTGGTAAGTGGTTATGACCCCATCCACGCAAGAGTTCAGTCAATTAGGCCGCGTTCTGCACTGTAATGGATAATTATAATCTAGTTTGGCTAATCAGCTTTTATGTATTTTATCATTTGACTAATTAGTTTTTTTATTTACATGGCTATTTTTCCATAATGTGTTATAAAATAAAACTAGTAGGGTTGTCCGCGTATTCATACAACTAGATTTACTATGTATTCACGCGTTGTCAATTTTATTCAATTTCATTCGTCACTACATTAGTTTTGATATGTCATTCAAAATATTAGAAAACTAAACCAAAACTATGTTTTGGAGAAACATTATTTGATGTGGTACACATCTCCTATTAATTTTATTACGTGTTAACTTTTAGTTGACATTTTTTAATAATAAAATTTATTTATTCATATGTGATGACATATCTCTCTTTTTGTGTTTCACTTCTATTGTTTAATGTCGATAGACAATCAGACAGCAAGGAGAGGACTTTAGTGTGTGATACTGAAAACCGATGGCATTGAGGTCAACTTGCAGTCTGGCATGCAAAACCATAGACTTTCGTACTAATCTCTTGCTTTTCCTCTTCCACTCCTCATCCCTCAATGTCTATCTTTCCACTAATAATTTTCGAGGAACATTCCACCAAGAACTAAATCTAAATATTGATGGACTTGTACCGAAATCTTGTATTTCTCTTCCTCCACCCACTCATCACTAGCCATATTGCAGTTGCATTATTCGCATTAGTGCAATATTATGCCTCCAGATGCTTCAACGATTGATGCTCCTCTTACTTTACTTTCCTCTGCCGCCTGCACATCTCGTCGCTGGAAATGGTGAAGTACACGTCCTCATCATACTCAAGGCCACTCGTTGACGCACTGCACTTAAAATTTTCTCTTGGACCAACGTGCATTAGAGTGACCTAGTGGCCATGTAACTATGCTACTTAGCGAGAAACTAAAGTGCAGTGATCCTTTTACCACCTCTTGAAATTGATAGTCTAGTGATCCTTTTATTACTATAGCAACACCAAAGTTTCTGCTTTGTTAGTATTATACGCTCACTTGCACACATAGCACATTGGCATGTACGGTGTCAGTCCTTATGCATGTATATAATCTTCAATTCTTTCAATCTACCTCTTCACCGTCGCTTATAGCTATTGTGAACTCTGTCGACAGTTGTCTTGCTTTTCTTGTCTAGCGCCCTCCACTCATCTCTATTCTACATATGTCAACTTCTTTTCCTGCCAAACCCATGCATGTTGATACATCTAACGTGTACTTTCTCTTTGCCCATCGTTAGAAGCAGTTCATACATATTGATATATCTAATACATGTCTAGTTAACATTTTTTAACCATCACTATATGTTACGTGATATTGAATGGAAATAAAATTACTAATTGTGTTTTAGTTTTATTTTACATTTTTATTTTATATAATCAAATTGCTAATTTTTATTTAAAATTAATTTTAAAATTTAATTTGGGAAAATAGGGTTGTATCCTTTCTTCACCTAGCATATAAATCTATTTGCTAATTTTTATTTAAAATTAGTTCTGAATTTTAATTTACGAAATAGAGGTGTATTCTTTATGCATCTAAAATATAAATCCAACTGCTAACTTTTATTTAAATTAATTCTGAATTTTAATTTAGGGAAATATAATTGTGTTCTTTATCTATCTATTATATATGCTAATTTTTATTTAAAACTATTTCCAAATTTTAATTTAGAAAGATAGAGTTGTTTTCTTTATCCACCTATTAAGAGTTGTATAAAATACGTATTACAATCATATTCATTTACACTGTTATAACGTGAACCCACTATAATCAAATGGTGTGGATAATCAAATGTGGTGACTTCTTTTTCTGTCATTTTAATATAATAGATAACCTACAATCAATTGTTTTCCACCGCAATGTCAAACACAATCTAACTACAGGCATTTATTTTCCATTTTGTCAACAGCCGATTTTTTTCTCACCCAGCTTCTTCGTCCCTTGCCTTCTTCTTCTTGTTTGACAGTGGCGAGCTAGCTGAAGCTTGAAGCGGAGCCGCCGTCGATGCGCAGCGGCAACAAAGGGGCAACGCGGCAGCGGATGAGGCAGGATCAATGGTGGATAGGTGCCGAAGGGTGGTGGCGGCGGCAACACGCGTGAGGAGCTAGGTGATGGTGGCATGTCAAGGGATTTGTGGGAGAAGAAAGAAGGGGGGTTGAGAGAGGTGTTACGGGATGAGGAAGACAATCCTGCCTATTCGATCAAGATCTTACGGTAAAAGAATTGACTATTCGTAAAATAAAAAATAGTCAACTGTTAAATAGACACTTTTAATAAAATAAACATACAACTTTTAAGTAGCTAGAGCCTTAATCTAAAATTGCCGCTTCCTATTATGCATCAGGTGCTTGCTCAGGGTCAGGATACAGAGAAGTCCAGCCGTAGCTGGCCTGCGAAGCGCCAACTTGCTACCCCCTTCCCATCCGCCCCGCTGAGCATCAACCCGCTAGCCCCTTCTGATCCCCCCGTACCGGGTTTTTGCCTGATCGTGATAGCAATTCCAGATAGCGTTGTGGGAACTCTCATGCCATATAAGCAAGCTACTTTTGGCATTGCGTTAGCTACTTTAATGAGTCATTTGACTAATCAGTTTTTTTTATTTCATGAATATTCTGTCCAGGCAAAGGTTTCTAAGTTAGCCTGCGTTTGTCATTGCGGTCCGCAACTTTGTCATGGATAGTCTTTTTCCTTTTTAAAAAACTAGCACGGTGTCCCGCGCAATTGCGCGGGAAACATTTTTAATTATCTTTAATTTTTTATCATTACGCATGATATTAAATTAGTACGGAAATAAGACTTTAGATCACGAGATTTATGTACAGTTATGATAATCTATCAGATGCAATTTATTTAGGTACAATTATGATGATCTATCGATTGTGATCTGTTTAGGTATAGTTATGAAGATCTATCGGCTGTGATTTGTTTAGGTACAGTTTATGAAGATATATCGGCTGTGATCTGTTTAGGTGCAGTTATGAAGATCTATCGGCTGTGATCTGTTTAGGTGCAGTTATGAAGATCTATCGGCTGTGATCTATTTAGGTACAGTTATGTAGATCTATCAGCTGTAATCTGTTTAGGTGCAGTTATGAAGATCTATCGGTTGCGATCTGTTTAGGTACAATTATGAAGATCTATCGGTTGTAGTCCACTAATAATAAAAGGGTCCACTAAATTAACGATCGGATATTTTGCTTTTTTGTGAGAATTTCTAGCCTATCTCTATTTTTTCTATTGTATTCTGTTTTTAGTATATAATAGATAGGTAGATAGATATCAGGAGAGCTGTTACGAATCATTAAAGCAAGAAGAGTATACAAGGAGTACCTGCTGGCCAGGGCCTAGCATAGCTAGAACAACGCGCCCCAATCGGAAACACCGATAAAAAAGGACTAAAACGGTAGACAACTACATACGTCCACCGTGTTAAAGTATATTGGCTCTTTTTTCTCGTCAGTTTAGATTTTTGAACGAACTAATTAGATGCATAATTTAATATAGTGGTAGAGCTATGAGATTTTGAGTTTAAGACCTGATCGACAAACTATTAATAAAAATAGTTGTGGTTTACACGATCCCACGTCTAAGATTATGGAGAAGTCTAGACATGACAGGAAGTGTTAAATATACTATATATCTTTTCTAATCAGTTTAGCTTTTTAAATGAACAAATTAATACATGTAATTCATTATAAACGGAGCTTACATAAGCAAGCTAATTATTGGCTGGTTCTGTAGCACCATGTGACTCGCACCTGCCTCAGCCCAATTCCTTGCTTCCGCGATGATCATCTGCACAAACACCGGAAGCCGTCGATTCCTTGCCCAGGAAGATGCAGCGACTGCGTTCCTTCCATATTTTCCAGATAGTAAGAAAGGAGAATTTGACTGCCTTCTTGACAGTGCCATTGCCATGGATAGTTTCATTGCGGAATTGCTAGATCCTCCACGGAACATTACTCTCTTCTCATTGGTATATCATATCTAGAAAGACTAAGCCATTATCTAGTACTGGAATTACTAAGGCCTTGTTTAGGAGGGCCAATCCTGGCCTTGCGCTCTTGCCATCCTTTTATGGTCGGCTTTACCTTTGCCTAGTGTCTGCATACTACAAGCAGTCTACTGTATTAGTCTCTCATGCCAATAGGTAATGGAGGAGTAGAAAAAAAAATTATATTAATTTGGTCTCTTACGCCAATATGTGATGTAGGAATTAAAAAACAAGAACTAAGTGGCATTTCTGATCGGTTAATATTTTTCTTTGAAAAACTCTAGACTATGGTGTTTGTCCAACTTGAATCCTGAATGGTGAAATCGTTTATATTAAACTGAACTTTGTAAAACCCTTTAACTAGAACCCTATTTCAATTTTGCATAGTGATTTTGCATTTAGGGCTTTTAGAAAAAGAAAAATTCATAGTTGTAGAGCATGCTATAAGATGATAACATACAAAAATTCATATAAAAATATGATTAGTTATTTGTGTCTTGTGAAAAAATGACAAGAGAATTTTATTTATCTCTTGTATTTTTTTGTACAGATTACAAACTATCATTTGTTTGATGAAATTTTGCCAGTTATTATTAAATACCGTTCCTTGCATCCATTTTATCAAAAAAATTGGGAACCTCAGCAAACAAAACCACCATTCAAACCTCAGCTCGGTTCATTACGGTGGTTTTGCACTACTGAAGTTCTAGAAAATTTTGAAGAAATTCATGGTTATAGGGAATGATACGGAATGAGAACCTAGAAAAACTGATCAAAAAAATATGATCATTTGTGTTATGTACAAAACAAAAAACAAGAGAAATCTATTTATCTCTTGTTATTTTTGTACAGGACACATGTAGTCATATTTTTGATAAATTTTTGTGGGTTATCATTTCATAGCATTTCATATATGCACGAATGTTTTCACTTTTTTAGAAACCCAAAATGGAATACCATTATCTAAAATCGGGTAGGATTCATGTGAAATGGTTTTAAAAAGTTCAGAGTTTAGTATGTTGAGATTGTGTCGAATATGTGTACGAGTAGGTTACGAGTTGGACTAGAGAAGGCGTTGTATTTTAATAGGGTACTACGGGGAGTCCTAATAGGATACGGGCCGGTAGAGTTAGAGTCGAACTCGTGTATCCTACGCCTCCTATATAAGGAGGGCACCACACAATGTAACGAAGCCAATACAATGTAACTTGAAAGAGAGTTATGAGATTGAGAAGAGTGCCCATAATCATTGTCACACCCTGTTTTCCTAATCGGGTTTTCCTGAAAACCCAAAACCCTAAGCGCGTATATGCGTATATGCTCTTAAGCTAAAAAGCCACGCATATTTGGATTTTGAGTTTATCATCGCATGTCATCCCAGGGAAGCTCTCGAGCTAGGTTGCATCACCCCACAGCTGATCGGAGTCAAAAACCTATCATCACATGTGCATAACCCTAAACCCTAATTAGGTTTTCTCGAAATCAGAAAAATCAAAAAGTGTTATCGCATGCATTTTAAATTCTCCAAAATGTCCAGAAAAACTCTAGGAACTTCTTGAGTCTATTTTTCACCAACCTATAAAATAAAACTTGGAAGTCCAGTTCAAAATTTTTGAATTGCATTCAAAATTCAAATTTGATCAAATCTCCCATTTGAACTGCAACCACTCTTTTTCTTACTCAGAAAATTCCAGAAAAATTCCACATAGCTCATCTCAGTACCCTTGTCCCAATTCTGTAAAAACATTTTTATCTTCAACTCAAAAGTTAACCAGGGCAGCCATCGAACACTTGGTCTCTAATTCTTCTCCCCTCTTGAATTCTAGCTCAACTGCCAACTACCTCCCTCCAGGAGCTGGCCAGCAACCTCACTTCAGCTCAGAACCTTGTCTACCCTATTCTCCTTCAATGCCAAGCTCTAATCCACAGGGTTTCAACTCAAACATCAATCCATGCCGGCAATGGCAAGCCCAAGCCAGCCACCCCTCTGCTTGATTCTGAGCCAGCATCTCACCTCACCATCTTATCCAGTTGCTTATTCATCGTTGACATGGCTAGACACGCAGACATCCACCGCAGAAGCCAGGACACGCGTGGCATGCCAGTGCACGCGCTCTGGGCGCGGCCATGCCGATGCCAGGCACACGCACGCACACCCGAGCTCTGCACCTCACTGCCCTCTGCCTCGCCTGAGCCAAGTCCGCGCCGCAAGTGTCCTTAGTACCTCCTGAGCAGACCACGTCGCCTGGCGAAGTCGCCGAGCTACTGTGGCGAAGTCCACGGCGAGGACAACAGCTCGGGCAGCCAGGCACTCGACCTCCCCTGCTCCCTGCCTACATAAAGGCCGCCCGAGCTTTGCAATCGCCATGCCCAACTTCGCCTCACACCACCGAAGCTCCCACACCCCGCATTTGTCCCCAAACACCCACTGATCCCTCGCTTCCTTCCCATTTCTGAAATCAGCCGCCGCCGCTCCCAAAGAGAAATTGAGCGAGTCCAGTGAAGGATCTCTACCATTTTCTCAGTCCTTAAGCCTCCTGGAACTTTCCCTAACCTCCTCAAAGCTTGCTCTGCAGCTGAAGTTCACCGGAGACCTCCAGTCGCCGTTGCCTCCGCCTGCCTTGCTCTGGACCCCGACGAACTCCCAGCTCCAGCAACCGCCCCAACCCTCTAAGCACGAAAACGAGTTCGCCAACTCCTCCTGAACCCGAGGGTAGCCGCCTCTTCCTTTCTCTCCCTCTGAATCGCGCCCATTGCTCGCCGTCGATTCACCGGAGTCCCGCCGGAGCCAAATCCACGGTTTTTGGTCCAAGCTTGCGTTCCTTTGGAATTGGCACATTGACTTTTGCCAAGCAACCCCAAGTGCGCAAATGTGAGAGTGATGTCCTTTTCTTTTTCCATTGTTCAAATGGGATTATCTCTTTATTCTTTATAGGAACTCTGTTTAGGACATGACAAGAAATCAATATAGCCTCCCCCACCATGCCTTTGATAGTTCGCAGTGTCTAACATGGCGTTAACCAAATCTGTTAGAGTGCGGTTCTTCCTCTCGGCAACCCCATTTGATTAGGGTGAATAGGGAGGCGTCCTTTCATGGATTATACCATGTTCCTCACAGAATAAAATGAATTTTTTTAGAAAAATACTCTCCACCACGGTCGGACCTAACCCTTTTGATTTTTCTTTCAAGTTGGTTCTCAACTTCTGTCTTATAGATTTTAAAGTAGTGTAAAGCCTCATCCTTAGATTTTAACAGATACACATAGCAATACCTAGTGGAATCATCAATCAAGGTCATGAAGTATTTCTTTCCACCTTGTGTCAACACACCATTCATCTCACATAGATCAGAATGAATGAGTTCTAATGGTACCAAGTTCCTTTCCTCTGCGGCCTTATGGGGCTTACGAGTTTACTTCGCTTGCACACAAGCTTGGCACTTAGAGCCTTTGACTAAGGTGATTTTCGGGATTAAACTCAAACTGGCAGACCGCGTCATGGTACCATAGTTAATATGACAAAGTCGTGAAGGTCATATATTAGCTTCATCTCTATTAACTTCATCACAAACATGGTTTATACCTTTATTACAAAAGTCTGAAAGAGATAGGTGAAACAAGCCTCCGCACCTATAGCCTTTTCCAATGAAAGATCCATATTTGGACAAGACTACTTTATTTGACTCAAATACCAACTTAAACCCATCTCGACAGAGAAGGCAGCCGCTAACAAGATTCTTGTTTATTGAAGGGACATGCTGCACGTTCTGTAGCTGCATGATCTTTCACGAAGTAAACTTCAGATCGACCGTGCCAACACCATGAACAGAAGCATGTGACCCATTCCCCATCAAGACTGAGGAATCCCGAGCGACGTGGTAAGTAGAGAACAAAGAGATATCAGCACACACATGAATATTGGCACCAGTATCAATCCACCAATCGGTAGACAGACAAACCGATAGAACAGTAGGTGAATTACCATACCCTGCTACCGTCTCGGTGTTGCCAATAGTCACATTGACAGACTTAGAGTTCTGTTCTTGCTGACTCTTCCTGTCTTTGTGACTCTTGCAGTCCTTGGCCTAATGTCCAAGCTCACCACACACAAAGCAAGGATGCTCTCTTGTGTTGCTCTTCTTCTTAAAGTTGGGAGTCTGTGCAACCTTGTTTTTCCCTTTGAACTTGTGGGTGTTTTTCTTCTGTGCTAAGTTAGCGCTAGAAGGTCCCTCGTTCTCCTTAGAGTGTGTGTCTTTTGCTCTTGCCTTCTCTTCAACATCAAGAGACCCAATGAGATTCTCGACAGAGATCTCTTGTCTCTTATGTTTTAGAGAAGTAGCAAAGTTCCTCCATGAGGGAGGCAACTTGGCAATAATGCCTCCTGCGACAAACTTGTCGGGCAACACGCACTTTAGGAGTTTGAGTTCTTTTACAATGCACTGTATCTCATGAGCCTGCTCAACTACAGAACGGTCATCGACCATTTTGTAGTCATGATATTGTAACATGATATACAGTTCACTGCCAGCATCGCTTCCGCCAAACTTGGCCTCGAGCGCATCCCACAATTCCTTGGCATCATGCATATGTAGATATGCATCAACCAATTTCTCACCAAGCACGCTAATGACGGCACTCACAAAGATGACGGTGGCATCCTGGAACATTTTTTCCTGTTCAGTAGTCGTTCCCTCAGGCTTGCCAGCCGCCACCCAGTACACGTTCATAGCGGTGAGCTACAAGGTTACTTTAGTTTGCCATCTCTTAAGATGTGGTCCATTAAAAGGACCTGGTTTTAGCGCAGCGGCAAAGCCAGTCATCGAAAATTGCCTAACATATGGTTTAACATAATAAGGTTTTTGGATTGTTAGAATAATTAGGCATTTTCGATTATTTTTAATCCACGAAAATAGGAAATACGATATAAATATTAATAACATAATATGTAACCAAAGAGATATTTCTAAAATAAGCTACACATGCTAGTGTACTTAATCATCAGAATATCTCTAAATAAACTAGACATGCTAGTATATAAACCATAGCCAAAAGCTATCATGAAATTGGTCTACTGAAAAGATATCATGGAAAAATTAGCACAACATCTATTGTTGCGTATGTCCTATGCATACTAGTCCTCACACAAAGAGATCAAGCAGTGTATATATCAAATATACACTCTATAACAACAACCATCAAACATATGATCAAAGCCATGATCGCATGTACATAAATGTACCCGACGTTGATGAGTCCTTCAATGTCGATGTAGTTGATCATAGTCATGACGAAGATCGACGTCGTGGAGGTAGTCGTACAGCAGCGCCCTACGCCCCGCTTGATGTAGTTGTACAACGGCACCTCGCGCCTCATGGTCGCCACATACTTGACGTAGACGAAGAAGTCAAGCCGAACAGCGGACAGTCGCGCAAAGCGCTCCCCAAAAACCTTATTCGCCTTCTCCCGGTGCAGGATCTCAAAGGCGAGGATTTCGGAGGCCTGTCCTCCCGGACGCCCGTGCACGCGAACGTCGGGATGAAATAGCACTAATGTGGCAGCATAATACTAGGAATTAAACACTTAGAAAGAACACGCTTCGCTCAAGGTTCACGCTCACGAAGAGACAGAACACAAGAGGGCACTTTGTGGGAGAGGGAGAGAAAAGCTCTAAAGCTTGAGGTGCCATGAGGGCAGCCCCCTCCACCGCTTTATATAGACTAGCTTCCTCCTCCATTTTCTTTCCACTAGCAATATGGTACTAAACCAATTACAAGTGTTAGCAATTTAATTGGGCCTTTTGGGATTTTCAGGAATTAATGGGCTAGCTAGGCCCAATAATTCTAACATATACCCCCTAGTAGCCTAGCACTACTAGCTAGTTACACCAGTGGAGGAAATGACAGATCAGTATAGCACGAGCACATGGAAAGGGAGGTCCGTTGTAAATGTGATGGAGCTGCTAATTACTCCAATCCCGGGGTCACCAGATTGTAATGACCAGGAAGTGGGCTATATACACCCTATCACCAATCATGCCTCGTTTAGTGCACGCAACTGGTTTCAGGGAATGATGATCCAATCTGAGAGAAAATAGAACAATTTGAGTAGAGTAAATCGGTCACCTCTCAATAACGAGAAGATCACAGCCTCCACATTGGCTCAAAATAATTGCGTAGAGGATTTTGCCTGCAGGTCGTCAACTGCTCTGGAAAGGGCAAGAACCACCCTTCATTAGCACGATAACTATCACCAGCACTTAATTAGCATATAAGTGCAAATACATACAACCCCTTCCATCACAGGCCACCCGTAAAGTAGAGCTGCAGCTGCAGCGCGCTTGAGTGTTCCTTGTACCGCCTCCGTTTAGTTCTCCGTGCCTTTCAGCATATAATTCCTTGCCCCAATTGACAAAGGTCATAAAAATACTCTTTTTGTCTATAAATATAAAACGTGTATAGATTTTAAGATTCAACTTAAAAATTAAATCAATAATATTAAATTATATGATACAAAAATAATACTATTGAATTCATATTCAAATATATTTTCAAATAATATTACTTTTATATTATATAATTTAATAGTATTAGTTTAATTCTTGATCAAGGTTGAACTTAAAATTCTATACGCGCCTTACATTTGTGGACGGAGAGAGTAATCAATAAAGGTCGTACTGCCCTACAAGACTTCGTCACGGCGCGTACCACCCGGCGCACAGGCACGTACCACCCGGCGCACAGGCACTGATGCATATTTGGACAGTACGCCTGCCTTTTGGTAGTTTGGTGGCGACGGGTTGATTGTGAATTGTGATACGCATTTGTACCTTTTCAGTTTCGTGTGGTAAGCTAGGATCTCCCCGCTCGTTTGATATGCCAACCAGTACACCCAAGGGTTAAGATACAATAAACTAAACAATATACTCCAACAATACTCCTACTACGTGCTGCAGGAGTAGTACCTTTTGTTGTCTTTTGGGTTACACAAAGTCATGTATTCGCTACCATCGAAGATATATATAAATAGGTTACAATTAAAATTATAGTGTAAATAATGAATATAGTTAGGTAGTATTTAAGTTGAACATGTTATAACTTGAGTTCCTATAATAACGGGACGTCACTATATATAATAACGGGACGTCACTATAATAACGGGAAGCTGCGGCGTTCGGACCGGCCGGTCTCGGGGAAGCCAGCGACGTTGGTGTTGCTCAATGAAAGGGACGGGCACCAGCAAAAAGGCTCCCGAAGATGTAGACTTTGACTGAACCTCATCAACAAATATCGGTGTCTATTTCTTCTCATGCGCCTACTTCGTTGATCCTATGCTGCACAACCTATTGGTGACGAGCAGAACTATGAGACCACGGTAAAGTCGTGGAGATTAGTTGATGGCGCTAGCCATTGCAAGGCTAATTTTGCAATAGCTATGAAACCACATCATCTAACGTGCCTTTCGAGAACTGTTTGCAGTCAAGATCAAATAATAAAGCACGTATTTGGTACCTAAGGTCCAACCAAACTCGCCAAATGCAAAGAAAGGTGTTTGGTTGTTTGCACAAATCTAAAGAGTGCAAAACATATTTGTTAGGTTGCTTACATGAGCATTTTAGGTTAGGCCAGCATGAAGCTTGAAGCACCATGGAACGAAAAAATTGAGCATTTCTTCAAGGCAAGGTGTTACAGGATTGGTTGCTTTTGCTCACATTCGGTCATCTTCTTCCTCGTTCCTCTCCTTTCTTCTCTCCTCTAGTGAGCAAATGTGAGGCACTCGAGTCTTTGTGACTAACTCTTAGTAGTCAGCATGTTGCTGGGCATTGTGAGGCTGCATTGGTCGAGTGAGACGTTACGTTGTTGCTCTCTGTCCGAGATGTTGTGGTTCTCCTTGCCCATGGTTGTCACCGACAACGGCCAAGTCCTCAACTCCTCCGACGATTCCGATGACAACAAATGAAACCGTTATCGTCGAGAACAAATGTTTTCTTATTTCTCCTATGTGGCCACATCTCATCCTATTGCTTGGCATATACGTCATGGTAGGCAATGCAAACCACATGTTTGATAAAATGCTCCTGTAGCTCAAGCTTGCTCCAGCCATAGGATGACCATGTATGGGTCCTCACTGGCCACTACAACCAGGTGAGCGGCGCGTTGCTCTCCCCGGTGCTCTGGATGACCTCCTTATTTGTGTTCTCGTCCTCGTTCTAAAGTCGTGCACTAGATATGTTGTTATCCTCGTCCAGGACGAGTGGTGCGAGTTGTGACATGGAAACGCCATGACAGTGAGCTAGTGAAGCCACGCTATGCCTTGGCAAGAGCACCACAAGCCCAAGCTGACGTGTTATGTTCTTGTGAGTGTATCATTAATGCGCGTTGCTTGTTCGACGAAATGCCTTCTCGGAATGACCAGGTACTCTCACTTAGCCTTATTTCTGAGTAACCATACCCAATCCTATGCAATCAATCAAACACGATCTCTACCGGGTGAAAAGAACCTAGGATGTCACCTAGAGGGTGGGTGAATAGGCAATTTAAAAACTTCTATGATTTAGGTCAATTCTAATATGGAATTTAAATAAGAGGTTTTCATAAGTTCAGAACCTATAATAGTTAGGCTCACTAAGTGCACCAACACCCTAAGACTATATCAACAAAAGCAAAATTAGGGTGACAAGCAAGCAAGAAAATTTGTATACAAAATAATTGCACAATAAAGATTGCAAGAAAGTAAAGGAGACAAGGGTTCGGAGATCCACCAGTATCCTACGTCCCCGTTGAGGAAGCTTGTTCCGACAAATAAGCCAGCTCCGAATAGAGTGATTTTCTCAAGATATTTGCCTCAAGCATGAACTACTCACTTTGGTTAGCTTGTTCCTCCCATCCGGATATGGTGAGCTCCACAACCACTCACTACTCCTCGAGCCTCTTCACAACCTCTGTTGAAGAGATCACCGAGCTTGCAACCGCCAAGCCATCTAGGAGGCGGTGGCCTCCAAGAGTAACAAGTTTCTGGACTTCCACTCGAACACAATCGATGCGGAGAGCTCAATCAGTGCAACGCCAAGTGCAATATCATGCACCACTTTGTCTCACAACTCACCAAGAGCAACTCATGCCCTAGAGGCTATAAGGTGGAGGAGAGTAAGAGAAGGGACTCAACAAATGATCCCAAGGGCAGCAGTAGCTTTGTTCTATCCATGGCCAATGGGTCTACTTATAGCCCACTCTAAAAAACTAGCCGTTATGCCACTTTTTGCACTGCCCGGAGGCTCTGAACAAGCTCATCCTAGAGGGTCTAGAATTCAAAGAAATAGTTGTTACTCCACTTTTGGCACTGCCTGGAGGCTTCGGATGGAAACCACTCAGAGTGTCCGAATGAAAGAAAACCTTCTGTTCAGAGAAGAGAACTTTGCTTGGATGCTCCGGACGACTCCCACTCGGAGGGTCTGAACGGTCAACACTTAGCAAAAGCAGAACCACCTAGTTCCTTCGGAGGCTTCGGTCAAAACTCACTCAGGGCACCAGACTAACAAAATGTTCCTTGAACAAAGACATTTCAACACTCGAAGGGTCCGGCTGAAAACCACTCGAAGGCACCGGACCAAGAAAATGCTATCTGGACAAAGACATTTTGAGCGCTTAGAGGATCCAGATGAACCTCACTCGGAGGCTCCGATCAAAGGAAATGCTTCTGAATAGAAGCCAAGATACATCCCGGAGGCTCCGGATGGAGACCACAAGGTGGCTCTGGACAATGTAAAATGCTCTCTAAACAGAGACATCTCAACACTCGGAGTGTCCGGATGCACTCAAGTCGGTGGCTCCGGGAAGACATATTTCAGCACATTAAACTGCCTAGAAGGCAAACGGTTGAGCCGAATTGAGAATTGTCTTCTCTGTGATATAACGGTGCAACCGAGTCCTCAAAAACCAACAGAGAAATGGTTGAATCACACAAAATTCAAACCAAGATCAACAAAGAGGAGGATGCACCTTATGAAATCGTTTGAGCATTCGACACGCGACATGACCAAGCTACATGCTCGATAGGCCCTCTTGATAGTACGACTATCTATCTTATAATCCGATCTCCTACCAAACACATTGAGACTGGTCAAACTAGAAAAACATAATCTAACCATACCTTAGCCTTGTGCATTCCACTTGTTGATGACCACGATCATTCATATTTCAAGCTGGAACCATTTTGATCACGGCCGCAACATGAAATCATTAATTTAGCTCCCCCATAATCTATTATGGGAAGTTTTCTCTTTAAGACCATCTTCACTTGTTCATCCACGCTTGATGAACCACAAGGTTCAATTATATTCTTCACATAATGCTCGACTTGAACTAGCACACGTTGATATCGTCATCTCTTGATACTTATCAATATTAAAGTTTTGCTTCAGGCTCATCCTGGCATGATGCACACCTAAATCTTCCTTTGAGGATCATCCTCGTATGAAGCACCATTTAAGACTTGCGACGATACTCAATGCACCTTGATGACCATCAACACTTGATGTCATAATCTCTTGGGTATTGGTGAGATCATCCTCTTGATGTAACCTCATAAAGTGAACCTAACCCTCACACTTTCTAAATCCATGGAGCATAGTTAGTTCATAAGCATGATTTATATTACTCATCAAACCACTTGATCACTTGTGCTTCATCCTTCGAGTTCTATCACACCTTCTTGAAGCCATCTTCATATGATCATCAACAAATCGCAAGCTTCAAGCATATGTCGCCGCCACATCCTCCACATCCCTCTCCTCCACATCTGTCACTGTCACTCCTCTCCACGGCTCCTCCTCCTCCGACCCTGATGACAAGCGCCATGAATCCGAGCCCTCCAACCCTGCCGTCATGAAAGGACCTTAATGACTAAGATGTCGCCTAGAGGGGGTGAATAGGCTTTTAAAATCACTTATGGATTTGGCTTAATCCTAATGCGGAATTATAATAATCGGATTTTCATAAGCTCAAATTCTATTATGCTAGTCTTTCCTATGAGCATAAACACTCTATGTGAATATATCAATGTTAATGATACAAGGGTGATAAACAAGCAATCCAACTTCTACAAGAGATATACAAGAAATCTAGTGCAAGTATGAAATGCAATAAGTAAAGGAGACAAAAGACAAACGATGTATGACCCGGAGTTTGGATATCCATTGATATCCTACGTCTCCGTTTGAGGACCCGATCACGCTTGATCAAATATGGGCTCTCTCTCAAGCTGCTTCCTCTCGAAGACTCTCAGGAGTCTCCTCGGTCACTATGGTTAGCTCTTTCCTCCACTCCCGGAGATGGCGAGCACCACAACCACTTCACAATCTCCTAGGCCTTCTCACAAGCTTCTTGAGGAGATCACCGAGCTGCCACCACCAAGCCGTCTAGGAGTCGGTGGCCTCCAAGAGTAATAGACTCTCGGACTCTTGCTTGAACACAATCGACGCCGAGTGCTCAAACAATGTAATTTATGCACACACATCCTATGCAACTTAGGCACAAATGCTTCCCTCGCACCTCACAAATAGCAATTCATGCACAAGAGGCTTTAGAGAGGGAGGAAGTTACTAGAGATGCTCACAAATGATTTTAGAGGTAGCCAACCATGTCCCAAGCCAGCCCAAGGTAGAGACTATATATAGCCAACCTTGAAAAACTAGCCGTTGGAAAGGAATCTGGGCAAATCCGGACTGTTCAGATTTGACCCGGACCCTCCCGGTTCACACCAACGGTCAGAAAAATGACCGTTGAAGCTTCCGGATCCTTGACCCGGACCCACCAGGTTGAGGTCCGGGTTGTCCAGTACAAATCTGAACCCTCACCCTGACCCTCCAGATGACACTCCGGAAACCTTCTGTACAACCCGGACCCTGGCCCGGAGGGTCTGGATTTTCTAGGATAAAAAATCTTCGAGAGCACTTGATGGACCTAGATCACCTCGGAACAAACCCGGAACACCTTAGGGGCTAGGCTTAGGTCATATACTCCGGAAATGGACCTCCCGGAGTCCACAAACCTAGCTGATCAACCAAACCACTTAGGTTGGTAGGATCGTACACGCCTAGACACCAAGTGTAGGAACAACACATGCAACACCGAACTACGCCCGAAGCCTCCGAGCACTCGCAGCTCGGAATCTCCGGACACACTAGAACACAACTTCTAGCACCTCCACCTCAAAGGAAACACGGTGATATGCAACATATGCAAAGACTTGAGCACTCAACACACGGTGTGAACAAGCTAATCATCCGATATCCCCTCTTTATAGTACGGCTATCTAACCTATAATCCGGTCTCTCTCCAAACTCTTTGAGACCGGTCAAACTAAGAAACCTAGTCTACGCATACCTTTTCCTTGTGTATTCTACTTGAGCTCGATGATGTCTATCTTCCTTGCTCTAAGCGGAATCACTTTGATCATCGTCACCTTATGAAGTCTTCTTCATATAACTCCCCCATAATCCTTATGGGAAAGCTTTCTCTTGAAATTATCTTCACTTGCTGAACCCGCAAGCCTCAAGCATATGTCTTCGCATGATGCCAATCTTGATCTTGTCGTAATGATCATCAACTTATGATGTCGTCCTCTCATAGGCACATACGATCAACCTCTCGATGCTTGCCCATGAGTGGGCACATAGCACATAGCACATATGGTTAGTTCATATAATGCAATACACAATTGTTTACCTTCACTTGATCACATGAAGCACCACTAGTGTTCTTCTCTTGAACTCCTAGCTTCATGTCTTGATCACCATGGCTCAACACATGAGCCCACTCTTGACCATCTTGGGTTCAACACGTGAACTTCATCTTGGTCAACTTCACTATTACATTATGACTTCATCTTGATCCAATGCTGTCAGCGTTACGGGGCCCAGGGTCCCCTAAACCACTGGCAAAGGCCCAACTTGACGCCATGTCGCCAAGGACGTGAGAGTTAAGAAGAGATGCTCGGGGGCTCACCCCGAGCACTGTACCCATTCGGCCAATTGAGGGGTGCCCC
>JAGXJF010001088.1:0-324486 GCA_019208055.1 Stipa capillata
CATGCCCTACCGTGCTGCTGTCGTGCCTCGCTGAGCCATAGCTGCGCCTCCTGTCCATAGCTGCACTTGTTCCCACACCCTTGCCATGATAGCAAAACAAGATAGACACCTTGCCGCGACAAGGACTATTTTGCTGTATCTTTTCTTCCATTGATCCAAACCTAATTCTGTCGACTAGTGCCACCTCCAAAAATCTTAGTAGAGTAGCTAAACGCCTACCTAAAGCACGATCTACTCCAGTAGACCTAAACCCTAGTTCTACGTACCTTGCCCACCTCAAACCCTAATGTTTCTAGAACCCTTATTTCTGCTCCGTTATTCCTATATCACCTATTCCTCTTCCACCACCCCACCACTGTTGTATCTTAATTTGGAGTTATTGCTTCTTATTGGGTGTTGTCCTGAGTTATTGCATACATTAACATGATGACTCAAACCTGCCAGAAGAATACCAGGATCAATCGGAAGGAGTGTTCCAGGAAAGCTCTGAGCAAGGCAAGTCACCTTTGATCATATAGAACCTACTATTTTCAAACTATGATTTGGTTGCCAACTTTTCATGCACGTTAGTGTAGCAAGTATTAGTGAGTAGTAAATCTAATGTCATGTTTATTGCCTCCACTCATATGCAACTATTACCTTGTTACTTCCATACCTCAAATCTAGGATGGTAACCTTTGTAGACCGTTAGCTCATGGTAGTGCTAATGACAATCACATCTATAGAGTGTCAAAACTAATTGATTACCCTGTTCACGGTCAAGAACAAGCTCAATCTAGCAAGCTTTGGGTAGAAGCCTCCTACTTGTTAAATTGTGTTATCTTGAGATACTTTGGTAATTACTTTGGTAGTTTGTGCTACCGTTCTCTTTATACTAATTACTTTTGGGTTGTTTGTGATAAATTACGTGCTCGTTAATGACAGATATCTAAACAATGTTACTTTATGAACTTCTTTCCTGTATTAAAACTACTTGTTTTCTTTTATGCAAATAAACCTTGGAAGCTTAGTTTAGAAGCCTTGCATCATGAATATTCTATTACTTTTCCCTGGTGACTTGTGGAATATGTTATGTACTCACCCTTGCTATATGCAATCATACAAAAGGAGCTGCTAATATTTTTCATGAAGAAGATTAACTTGGAGTGCACTAGGTTGCGTGTCCCGGTCAGATGCTTGTGAGACTAATGAATGGGCTTATCTACTAGATTTTATTTACTTATCCTCCCACATTGACACATGGTGAGATCCAGAGTGTGGAGGCAACTCAAGTCCAAAATGATGGTGCTCAACCTCAAGTCCAATCTCTAGTTCCACCTCAAGACCAACCGGATCATCCAAGAATTCATAGAAGTTTGCAACGTGATCATCTGGTCGACCAAATTATTGGCAACATGCATAAAGGCACTCAAACCTGTTCTCGAGTTTCTAATTTTTGTGAACGTTACTCTTCTGTTTCCTCTTTGGAGCCAACCAAGGTAAATGAGGCTCTTGAGGATCCGGATTGGGCGAATGCCATGCATGAGGAGCTCAACAAGTTTGAGCGCAATCAAGTTTGGATGCCTGTGGAAATATCAAGCCAAAACATCATCGGCACCAAGTGGGTCTTCCACAACAAACAAGATGAAGATGGACAACTTGTGTGGAACAAAGCTAGACTTGTGGCCTGAGGGTACAAACAAGTTGAAGGTTTAGGTTTCGGGAGAAACTATGCCCTAGTTGCTAGACTAGAAGCCACTAGAATCTTGCTTGCATTTGCTAATCATATAATATCATGCTTCATCAAATAGATGTCAAGAGTGCTTTTCTAAATGAAAAAAATCAATGAACTAGTCTATGTAGAGAAACTTCCTGGTTTTGAAGACCCTATATTTTCTAACCATGTCTATAAACTCAACAAGGCACTATAAGGCCTCAAAGAAGCTCCTAGAGCATGGTATGAGTGCCTTAGAGAGTTTCTAGTCAAGAAGAGATTCAAATTGGAACGTTTGATTTCACATTGTTCACTAAGTTCATTGATGACGAGCTTTTTGTTTATTAAATATATGTGGATGCTATCATATTTGGGTCAACTAACAATGCCTTTAGTAAAGAATTCGGCAAGTTGATGGCTGACAAGTTTGAGATGTCCATGATGGGTAAATTGAAATTCTTCCTTGGACTATAAGTCCAGCAAGTTTGTGAATGACATGTTCAAGAATTTTGACATGGCTAATGCCAAGCCAATCCGTACTCCAATGCAAGCCAACAGGCATCTCGACCTCAATGACGAAGGTAAATTCGTGGATCAAAGGTATATTGATTTATGATTGGCTCTTTGCTTCATCTTTTGCATCTAGGAAACATATCATGCTAAATGTGTGCATCTGTACAAGATTTCAAGCCACACCTATCGAGTGTCACTTTGTGATCGTGAAGAGAATCTTGAGGCATCTAGTTCACACACCCAACCTAGGTTTGTGGTATCCCAAGGGTGCTAGTTTTGATCTTATTGGGTACTCAGATTTAGATTATGCGAGGTGCAAGGTTGATAGGACATGCCAATTTCTTGGTATATCCTTAGTGTCCCGGTCATCCAAGAACCAAAATTCCATAGCCCTATCCACCGCTAAAGCGGAGTACATCTTCGTTGGTAGCTCAATTGTTTTGGATGAGACAAACTTTGAAGGATAATGGAGTCAATTTTAAAGAATTACCTTTTTTTATGTGATAATAAAAGAGCAATCAGCATAGCCAACAACTTCGTCCAACACTCTCAAACCAAGCACATAGAGATATCTGACACCATTTCCTTAGAGATCATGTAAGGACGGAAAAACAAATAGTGGATATCTTCACCAATTTCCTTAGGGATCATGTGAGTTGAGGAGTGAGTTAAATATCTTGGATTCTCAAAATGCACATATGTTTGATTTTTGGAGCCTAATATGTGTGAACACACCAATAGGGAGTATTATTCTCTCAATAAGCAAATGCATTCTAAAATGTGTGAAAAATCAATATTTTCGCATTAATTATCATTAAGATGATGGATACATAAAAATGTGACTTATTGCATCATAGGATCCCATGCTCAAATGCATTGGGGTTCTAGTGCAAATTTCAATTCATACATGGTGGAAACACTGCAAATATCACCATCTTTCATTTTCTAGGTCTCATTTGCTAGCTCAGATCTTTGGTAAATATTAAGCATTTTGCTCTATTTTTTACCAAGACTTTGAGTTGATTTTTTCCAATTCCCATTCAAATCTTTTGCTTTGATTGCTTGATTTTTCTCCACTTGGATGAGGAATGAACCCATCAAGAAATCCCTAGGCTTGCTCTATCTAAACTTACCCTGCAAATTCATTCAAATCTATACATGTGAATTTTTGATCTGAAACTCGGAACTCCTAACTTTTCCTTGAGTTTATGAGATACAATTCAATGTATCAAGTAGACAAACTTGAAACTTTCACATCTTTCTAGGAACTTCAGAGAATCCCCACTGCCCTGCCACTTAGGGTTTTCGGAGTCTCCAACTTAGGGTTTCTGAGGATTTTGTGCTTACACTGCAATACATGTTCCCGAAACTTCCGAGATCTTTCCCATAGTTCCCGAGATTTGCACTGTACTCAAAATCGGTCCTTCCGAGTTTATTATGTTGTTCTCCAAAATTCTCGGAACCTCCAAAAAATTCCTGGAATCTCCGAATTTCCCACCTCACCACCAAGAGCACATTTCCTTAATTAGTATATACTGAAATTCTTATTAGTGATTACCTCTTTTTTGATCTATCTTTTTGTACATCAATGCACTCTTCGGTCAGTACCCCGAAATGATAAATTTTGTAAGGCTGAAATTTGCCTGGAGAGGCTCGAAAACCTTGAAGAATCAACATAAGTGTATTCTGATAGTCGTGGTTACTTTTATATATTAGTGTTTTCGTAAAAATTATGAAAACATAATGAGATGTAAATAGTTAGCAAATTTAGGAAAATATTTTTACCTAACAAATTCCAAACCCTTTTGTGTATATTAGCGGTCGAAATTTTAAAAGATTCCCCACAAACACTTTAAAACAACATCCAAATATCGGAGGGGTTATTTTGCAAAAGGACAGCTAGCCTAGCTACCCATAGAAGCAGGTGCAAGCAAGTTATAGACACCAATTCATCAACGTCCCGACAAATCCATGTCAAAAAAACTTCACCAATACCCTTGGCTATGCATTCTGTTCATGGCATATAAATATAGTGATAGTTACACCTGGTGACCAATGTTTTAACCAACATCTTTAAAACATTGTCTGTCTACAATACAAAGCAGAACCAGTGTTAGCTGTCTGCCTAATCTAATCTAAGCTAGCTGCCCCTTTGCTTGCAAGTGCCAAAACACACGCAGTTACTATATGTGTTAACAACGGCAGGGAGTTGCAACAACTTGCAATATAAATGCCAAAGAATTGAAGTCTTCAGATTTGAGCTCCCTGCACAACAGCTTGGTCACTTGTACTTTTACTCGAACAGGTATAGCTAAAAGCAACGCATTAAAGGCAGTTATAAGTTAAACCGGAGGTTGGATGGTTATTTACGTTTTCTGCAGGTTGTTCATGTAGTTGCATCGCATGACATGACTTCATGCCGTTTCGTTTTAATTAGAGCAAATATATTTTCTACATACTAAATACAAATTATTATTACCATGCTTGTACTATATTATACAAAATTAATATCGTTCAAGAGGTGCAAGGGTTTCGGCATTTCTACTATCTGAAGTAACGGTCTGTAGTACTTAGTTTCGCCATGTTCTGAAGAATTTACATTTCATGGAACTGCCCGGGCTGTAACAGTATTAGTTTGGTGACTGGTCTAAAACTATAGTTTCATGTATAAATTCATATAGAACTAATATGCATGGATATTGGATCTTATCATAATTTCGTCATGGAAAACTGATCACCAAAATTTTTATTAGGATGGCAACAGAAAGATCTCTCACAACATTCGAGCGATCTTATCACCATTTTTCTTAATCACAAACAAGTATGACACAAGCTCTCACTTGAATGAGCATGGAGATAAGCGATTAGCACCTAGCCAATTAACCAGACGTACCCAACCATCTTTCACGAACTTTATTTGATCGATCATCACAATGTTCTAATCCTGCAATTAACCATGCCTGCATGCATGCGTGCGCCTACCTAGCCAGTAGTTACCAATTAACGACGATGCAACGCTCTAACAACACCGATGATCGATCAAATGACCGACGGATGTTGCGGCTTCCTCTGATCGATCCTCCACTCACGATGACACGCCGACGCCGAGGAAGTCGATGAACGGCACGTCCTTCCTCTTCAACGGCTCGGCGCCGCCGTCGTGGCCGTAATCCTTCCTGCGAAGATGATCATGGCTGCGGCCATCCAGTGCCGCCAGTGCTTCTCTCGGGGAAGAAGAAAAAGGAGAGAAGGCGATGGAGAGGGACGACGCCATGGCCAGCGGCTGCTTGCCACCAACGTCATAGCTGCCGTACCTGGACAGCAAACTCTTGCTGCCAGTAGGAGAAGGAGCCGCCGCCGATGAGCTGAAAAGTCCACCGCCGCTGCCGCCGCTGCCGATACTGGGCTTGGAGAAGCCGAAGCAAAGCGAGCCCGCCGACGCGCCGGCGAAGTCGAGCTGGGCCGCCACCGCCGCCGTAGGAGGTGTAGGCGGGGAAAGATGAGGCGGCCTTGGCGAGGAGCCGGCAGCGCTCGCGGCTGCGGCGGGCCCTGACGACGTGCCAGTGGTTCTTGACAGCGTTGTCGGTGCGGCCGGGGAAGTGGCGGGCGATGAGCGCCCACTTGTTGCCGTGGACGCGGTGCGCCGCCAGCAGCCGCTCCTCCTCCTCCTCCGTGAACGGCCGCTTGTTGATCCGCGGGTCTAGCTGGTTGAACCACCGGAGACGGCAGCTCTTGCCTTGCATGCACACAAAAACACAATCCCCAGAAATTAATAAAAAATAAAACCAGTTTTTTTAACAGGTTAGGAAAATTAATTATTAATTTTGGAATGAATATGTATGACAATTTTATAATTAGGTGTAATTATTTAGTGAATGAAAATACATAATTCAGTGTAATTATTTAGCATTGTAGGAGACTAATGGTAATGATTAATTACAAATACTTCGGAGAGGATTAAAAAGATGGGGGCACAGAAAGACGATTGCATGTAGATCGATCTAGTTGCATCAACCTGCATGCCGTGAGAGAGATGAGTGCAGGAAATTTAAGTAGGTGTAGGTGATCAACTCTTGAAACATGCATCCGTATATAAATGGATATGCTTCATGTGTATGGAACCAACCGTGCTTGCCTTGGTGGTTAACTAAGTTTGTTTAGCTATGTTTACATTATATTTATGCACAACTTTGATTCGGAAAAAGATATGGGTTTTATTCTATTTGAGTTTAAAACAGGAAATTAAGAATAAAGATGCATGCTAAGTTCCGTGCAAGCTGTTCATGAACTTTTACAAGCTAGTGAGCATGAAACCATGAACCGTGTACGAGTTCATAATTTTTTCTTCCATCAGATATTTCAAGGGTATAACTAACTGGATACTTCCAAACTTAATTTGATGTAATTAGACAAATAACTTAATTAGAAAATACCTGTTGGCCTTTATTTCGATTTAGCACTACATCAATTTTTTTAAGGGTAGTACTAATCTTTTTTTTCGAGAATGCTTTGGAGTTACCAAAGGGGAGAAACAGTTATATCCCATACTACGAGAGAACTACCTCGGAACAAATTCAACAAATTGCATGTGATGCGCCCAATGAAATACTTATATAGTTATATGCTAATTATTTTAGAATTAGCACCCAAAAAAAACTCACCACTCACCAGACTTTCTAAAAAAAACTTAGTCACGGGACATACTTTTTATTGTTCTTTCTCCAAGATATGCTCAAATTAACTAAGAAATTTGAACTAAAGCTGCTAGCTAATGCAAAATGAGTAGTACCAAAGCATGTATTTGATGCTGGCATACTTGAAATTTTAGATTAATTTAAAGGACACGCACATATAAAAATTTCCCACAAACTAATACACATGCACCATATAGCAAGTTAATTTTCATCTCTTGCAGAAGAAGAAAAAACTTCAGAATCTAGCAGCACTGGAACAATATGACCACATGAACCATGATTAATTGGGATCAAGATGCACGATCATCAAATTTTGGAACACAGATCAGTCACGCATCAAACAAAACTAAAGGTTTCGATTATCTCTAGAAAAGAATTAAACAAACAATCAAAGAAATCAACCAACCTGATCTGCCCTCGAGCTTCTCGGCAATGGAGTTCCAGTTCTGGGGGCCGTACTTCTCCACCAGCCGCCGCAGCTTCTCGTCTTCCCCGGGCCGCCAGTGTCCCCTGGGGCACGACAGCTTCGCGCCGCCGTCCGACGTGTTCGTCGTCGACGACGACGCCATCGATCTTTACCGGAGAAAGATGAGAAGACGCCTGTCTAGCAAGAACCCCGAATTACTTCGATCGGTAACTGAAGAGGAAATGTCTTTTGAGCTATTAGCTTAGCTATAAGGACAACTAGTCAGAAAAGGTTGTAGAGTGAGAGAGAAGGTTATGGTGTTGCTAACTTGACCCATATATATACACACACACTTGCACACATGTTAGCCTAGGGTTTGGATGAGAGGTCCCTTTTAGTTTAGTTTTACACGACAAGAGGCCTTGGATGCTAGCTTACACCCTAATGTAATCTCTCTCTCCTCTCTCTTTCTTGTAGGGCTAGCTACCAAGTGTCCATGTCATCTCTATCTCTCACCAACCTGCCTGTTTGGCTATTCGCCAGAGACCGCTCCTCTCACAGCTCTCATCCAACACGAACCTATCCCTGGATTACTTCTATGATATTGTACTTCTTGTCTAACTTCCCTAACAATATTCTCCTTCGATTCCTCATGCAAGACATCATCAATAATGTTAACAGTAGATCTTATCTAAACATCTACCATGCTGTACGTGTTCTTCACGCTTTTGTTCATTTACGTACGTCGGTTTTTTGGCCATATATCTATTTCATATAATTGATGTCTCATTTCTCCTTTTGATAATTCCATCAACTCTATTAATTACATAATATGTACATGGCATCTACATTTAAACATGATTTTGTCAAAAGAAAAGGAAAAGAAATATGCGAGAGGCTGTTATATGGTCAACATCGATCTGAATCCACCCCCAAGAGGGCAAACCGTTCTATCTCTGCCATTACATCCAGCCACAGAAACAGCAACCCTAGTAATGGCTAATGAGCCAGCACAGACGAAAGGTGGTTGGCTGCACGCATCCTGATCAAAAGCCCCAAACCTGCAACCTCTGCAGCATGGGATGCGCTGCAGAAATGGGATGCATTCAAGCACTCCATGCTGCCCACTGTTCATTTGTACGGGTGATATGGAGTAACACACATAATCTTGATGTGAGTGAGACCAGTTGATTGGTACATATATATTCCCTACGTTGTGAATGTGAGCAGCCTGTGGCCTCAAAGAGTTGTGCTGGTTACTACTACTACTGCAATGTTTGATGTACGCCTGTAACTATGCAAGATGTGCTCTTCCTATATGGTAGCCTTAATTAAGACCTGCTTGGAACAGGAATTTCATAGCAGTTCCGCAGGAATTTCAGAGAAAACAGTACAAAATTCACGTAGGATTTATGAAAAATTCCCCTTTCCAAACATGGCCTGAGTTTCTACAAGGATTTCTTTTTCGCTACAAAACTAATAAACTAGCGTATGTTAAAACGGTTTTAAGGCATATGTTGTTACCTGCTGGGATTTGTGAATTAAGACTACATTATTTTGAGCTAGAACAATATTGAGGTATATATGTTAGTAACTGCTAGTTTATAAGTGGCAAAATTAAGTATAGTTTTGAAATGATAAAATAAGTAATTTGAGGGCTCCGTGTTTAGAATAAAGGTGATGCTACTGTATGCACTACTATAAAACAGGGCCAAGAACGCCTTCATAAACGGATCTGGTTGCCGTCTGTAATGACGCCAGTCATCAAAGACAGGCCACGCCCGTCTATGATGACAACACATTATAGAAGGGTCCATGTTACGCAGTCCGTCTATGATGACCTATAGCTCGGTCGGTCAGGTCATCCAGGAGCCAAGTCATCACAGACGAGCCATAGGATTGATCCGCCTGTGATGAATATGCCCCCTAGGCTAGGATTGCTCCAGCAATCCTTGCCCCCTCCTCTCGCACCTGAAACAAAACACAACTATATCCCTGACCACCCGCACCCCCCAGCAATACCAGCATCAAAGCTCATGTTCACATATTTCTCCAATTGACTAAACATCACATAGACATGTTTCTCCAATTGAGTAAACACCACATCACAAAATTTGATAGTTCACATCACATACACAAAAATAGTTCACAGCATAGTACGAAGGGATTTTTGATCATATGCCCTAAAGTTGGACAGCCTTTGATCATTTGCCCTAGTTGAAGTGCCTCTCTTTAAAATGCCCCAAAGTTGACATGCCAATTGATAATATGTTGTACAATAGGTTTTTTGCAAAACAATATAACTTAACCTTTAATACGCTACGGCTGATCTCCACGTACAAGACTCCCCAATAGCAACAGCAAAGGTAGAATAGTCTTTTGAACTAGGGATTAAAGGTTAAGTGATTTCTTTTTGCAAAATACCTATTGTAGGGCATATTATCAATTGGCATATCAACTTTGGGGTATTTTAAAGAGAGGCACTTCAACTAGGGCAAATGATCAAAGGCTGTCCAACTTCAAGGCATATGATCAAAAATCCCTAGTACAAAATACAATCTCGTTGCAATTTCTAAACTTCCTACCAATAGAACCCACCATCCGGTTTTAGGACTTGAATGTTCAAGAAGTAGCAGAGAACCCCCTGAATGTGGGTGAGTTTCTTTGTGGTCATTTGGACAGTTACAATAGTCCACCTTGTTGGTTAGAAGATTAAATTCATGCATGCATAAAAATAAAAAAATGAATGAAAAGTTTTTACATAACATACCTTTTTTTTCATGTATGTGATGAAATCATCCAAAACCAACTCCAGTGGTGGGCAACGTAGAATCCACACAAATTCGTTTTTGAGGTTGTTGTTTGCATTGAAGGAAACAAAAGCTGTCAATAGTATTAATACAAAGCGTGCTAAAAGAATATTTTAATTATCAAGTAGCTAGATATATACCGGAAAGTCGAAATGGTGATAAAGCTTCGACATCTGGCTCTTGTGTTTTCCTCCACATGCTATGTACTCCAGCCACGTGCTACATGACAAGTACATGTACTCAGCATATTACGGGGAATTAGAGTTATTCTTGGAGTTAGATATTTCTTACTCATTTATCACGTCACAAATAGACCAGTCGCGATCTGACTTTGCACCAATGTACGAATCAAGGTAGAAAACCTTGTTCCAAGCCGGCATGATGGTGACCAAAAACCTAGAGATAGCTGCACAGGTAATCAAGGTCATGAATTACACTGAAGTTCGTTTCATAAACTAAAACCGTTAATCAACGATAGTGTAGCACTTACCTCGAGTTGTAAGGAAACATGATGTACTCAGCATCCTTCTGAGCCATCCATGTATCCATGATGTACCAACAAATGTGGTCAGGGTCATACCTGATGGCTCTATAAGTGACCCGGACTAGATCTAAGAAACCTAAAGACAATATATCCTAGCTTCAGTCATGATGTATATGTATATTTATATGAAAGATAAATTATATTCGTAATTGGTATATATCAGGAATGTGTAGACTAAGATTGATGAGCATGCTTATAGTGTCCAAAGCTGTAGTAGTGACTTGTCGAGCTCCTTAAGGTTGAAGAGGTTCCACGGATCCTCGAAGGCAACTATGATTTGGCCATCCAAGCCATCATGGAAGAAGTACTCAAACTTGAATTTGGCACTGAACGATTTAATTCTTGGACCGGTAGATTGCATTGTTCCAGGTAAAATGCATGCAATCTTTGTACAGCTATCCGGACCGTTTTTAGATCTTTGTCGAGGAGTAATGGCTGTCCCCACTTGTAAGTCCTATGAACCTCTACTTGCTGGAAATATGTCTATGTAGCCAGGAATGCTAGCTCTGGATCTTGAGCACTAAGCTTCCTCTTGGACTTGGTTCTAAGAGTAAGTCCAACAGCTCCCCTAAAATGTCTCCCCTAAATCTCCATATAGGGGACTCCCCTAAAAAGATTCTCCCCTAAAATTTGTTTAACTCCAGCAGCTCCCCTAAACCATCTCCCCTGTATTTCACTCACATATATTTTAACAATATCTTGTAACTAACATTTGTAACGGTAATAATTCAAACAGTTGTATCTCCAACGGTTAGTTTTCCAATGGCTAGTTTTGTAACGGCAAGTTTTGCAATGGCTAGTTTTGCAACGGCTAGTTTTCAGGTCTATATATACGAGATCATCTCTCATATTTCTCTCACACATCCCTGGTTCTGTCTCCTCTTTGACATCTCTTTCCCCATCTCTCTGTCATATCTCCACAACAAAATGAGTCACCGCAGAAGCTTGGCACGACGATTATGCTTGGATTCCTCGTCCGACGAAGAGGAACTCATGATGGCCGCAGTCATAGCAGAGGAAGAACAAGAGCGGTTGGATGCTCCACGCCATGGCGGTTCAGTGGCGGGACGTCAAAGCATTGATCGCGAGAGTGCCGAAGGTTATCTCAGACTCTACAAAGATTACTTTGCAGAGAATGCTACCTACCCCCCAAGGGTGTTTCGCTGCAGGTTTGCAATTGATGCATTTGTTTCTTTTTCGCCTTACTGGTTGATATAAATGTCTCATTCATTTTTTTCGCACAGGTTTAGAATGCATCGTTCTCTTTTTGAACGCATAACGGGTGCTATACAGCAACATGATAGGTATTTTCAACAGAAAAGAAATAGCGCTGGCATTCTTGGGTTACATCCTTTGCAAAATTTCACCACGGCATTCCAAATGCTAGCTTATGGACTACCAGCTGATGCTACCGATGATTATTGTCGGCTAGCAAAGAGCACCGCTTTAGAAACTCTTAGAAAATTTGTGCAAGTTGTGATTGAGGTCTTTGGTGAACAGTACTTGAGATCTCCAAATGCAGAAGATACTGCTAGATTACTTGCAGTTGGAGAGCGAAGGGGGTTTCCAGGTATGCTAGGGAGTATAGATTGCATGCACTGGCAGTGGAAAAATTGCCCTACAGCATACCATGATTTTTTTGTTGGCCATGTCCGTGAACCCACAATCATTCTTGAAGCCGTTGCTTCACAAGATCTTTGGATTTGGCATTCCTTCTTTGGTTTACCAGGATCTCACAATGATATAAATGTTCTTCACCGTTCGCTTGTGTTTGCAAGGCTAGCCGAAGGGGAAGCTCCTGAAGTGAATTATAACATCAATGGTCACAGCTACGAAATGGGGTATTACCTTACAGATGACATATATCCGCAATGGGCCACATTCGTGAAGACAATATCAAATCCAATAGGGCAAAAGAATAAAAATTTCTCTCAATTTCAAGAAGGTGCTAGGAAGGATGTCAAACGAGCTTTTGGAGTTCTACAATCTCGTTTTGCCATTATTCGTGGACCAGCAATGTATTGGGATCAAGAGACTCTAGGAGATATCATGACAGCTTGTGTCATCATGCATAACATGATAATTAAAAATGAGCATGAAAACCCTGAAGACTACAACTATGATTACATGGGAGAAAGAGTGACAGTTTCTCGCCAACATACATCTTCATTTTCTCAGTTTCTTCAAGTTCATAGTGATATTCGAACAAACAAGTTCATTGTCAGTGTCAACTTGATCTAGTTGAGCACCTATGGCAGATCCGAGGAGAAATGTAGCTTATGTAAGCGGTAGTAATAATGTAGTCTGTGTAGTCATTTTAATTTATGGAGGGGTGTAATGTTTTTAAATTATGGAGGGGTGTAATGTTTTTAAATTATGAAGGGGTGTAATGTTTTTAAATTATGGAGGGGTGTAAGCGGTACTATTTCATTTTCTACAACTATTTTTTTGATATAGCTGAGCAACTATTTCATACAACACATAGTTTATAATCTAGACGGTTCATACAACAAAAAGTCCAAGTTCGTACGACGAACTAAAGATTACAACAAAATAATATAAAGTTCATACAACAAATAGTGAAGGTCAACCCGATGAGTTGCGATGCGCACTGATGATTTGACTCCGCCTCATCCTGTAGTATTCTTGTTGTTGCTCGTCCATGCCACTAAGGTTCATGTTCATTATTTGACGTTCTTCCATCATTCTCTTGAGTTGTATCTTTTCTTCTTCTAATGCCACCATTTTTTCTTCTATTGCAGTCTTTCTCCTTTCTTCTACCAACCTTTATTCTTCTATCTGTTGGTCCATTGCAATAGCAAGATCAAAGCACTCTTGTATCTTCGCCTCCCTAGCCGATAACATACCACCAAATGCCTCCATGACACTACTTCCTGTAGAGGCAGAACTTTTACCTCGTCGTCATAGTTGTTTCGCCGCCTTGTTACCAATTGGTCTTGATGTGGGAACATCTTTCGAGGGAGATGTAGCGTCATCCTCGAACTCACTAGCATTTGTACTACGAGCAGATGAACCCGGAGTAACCATGGAGGTCGTCTTCTGTTTTTTGTGAGTCGACCGAGATGTCCACTTCTCGGCTTTTTCCAATTTTTCATAGCAATGCATCAATCCAAATGATTTCTTTCCCTTGTCATCTTTCCGATACTTAATACATGCCTGAGTTACCTGCATTAGCACCTATGTATTAGTACAACAAAACATAACATATGAACACAAACCGTGCGAACCATAGATTTTTACCTTATCTTTTTGTGTCATCCCACTTTGGTTTCTATTTAAAATCTGGGCATAACATGCAGAAAACCTATTCACTTGTTCTTGAATAACAGCCCAACGGTGTTGGAGAGAACTTTGAGTTCGATCTGATTCTTCTTTTTTGTTGGCATGGAAGTAATCATGGACTCTTTTCCAATAACAAGCACGAGGTTGATCGACTCCTATGACTGGATCCTGACTTATCTCCAGGTATGCATCCACCAAAACCTCGTCTTCAAGCACGCTGAAGTTTTTTTGTCTCTTCGAGCTTGCTTTCACGGGAGGGGTAGATTGTTCAGGTCCATCGAGATTGACTTCTTGTGATTCACTCCAACTCAAATCATTCAATCCGACATCGCTTGCAAAAGGTCATAATATTGTTGATTATCCATCACAACAATCTGTAGCAACACAGATACATATATATGAGAAGCAACAACAAAATCTAGCAGCAGCAGCATACACATCTAGATCCTTTGCAAAGCGATGTCGGATTAGCAATGCCATCCGTTTTACTACTTGAACCATTTTTCAACATGAATGCATATATATGAGAAGCAACAACAAAATCTAGCAGCAGCAGCATACACATCTAGATATCATGAAGCAATTGCAATCAGTGCATTAGCAAAAATCTTCAGCATGCCGCAGTACAAAACATTCCTTTGATTGTAAAAAAAAATCCAGTGTTGCACATATTAGCTAATATGCTCTATATATGCAGGAGTCCATCAGCAAGCGGCCGGAGCAATCCAAAAAAAAACAAAGCGGCAGAGGCCTCGGCGGGTGCGGGAGAAATTGAGGGGAGGGGAAAAAATTAGGGCGGCGGGTGCGGGAGAAAGAGCGGCCGCGCTCCGCGCGGCACGAGGAAGCTGGCGGCTTGAGGCCGAGTGCGCGCGTGCGGGGGAGAGAGGCGGCGGGCCAGCTCGGCTTGGGGCCGGCTGCGCTCACGGCCGAGGAAGAGATGGAGGCGACGCGGGCAGGGGCTGCCGAGGCCGGAGCCGGCGTGAGTTGCAGAGGCCGGCGGGAGGAGGAGATGGATCCGGCACGGGGGGAGGAGATGCAGCCGGCGCGGGCGGAGGAGATGGAGGCGGCGCAGGCGGGGGCTGGCGAGGCCGGAGCCAGCGCGAGTTGAAGAGGCCGGCGGGCGGAGGAGATGGAGGCGCACGGGCGGAGGAGATGGAGGAGATGGAGCCAGCTACTCCGCATCCTGCGCGCTCCAGATCGACGACGACGGTGGTGGCCACCTCTCTCTCCCCCAGATCTGTTTCTCTCTCTCAATCTCGATCTGAGCAAAATGGGGACAAACCTGAGAGAGGGAGGCAGCAGCGTGGTGGCGGGAAGGACTCTTCCAGGGGGCGCGGTTGGCGCCGATGAGGGGATCGGGGAGGGATCGGGGACCTCTGCTGCCCCCCGAAAGGTAGGGGAGAGAGAGAGCGATATCGGGGGGCGCCGATAGTAGGGGAGGCAATCGGGGAGCTGCTGGAGCGTTCTTTTTCTCTTTTCTCCCCTATTCTAGCTATCGGGGAGGCAGTCGGGGTGCTGCTGGACTTGCTCTAATGGCATTTTTGCCCTTGGCCTCGGGGTCCTTAATGGGTGCCTCCGGTGTAGTACATCCTTGGTGCATCAAGGGGAGCTCTGTTGGTTCCGATACCATCTTCGGTGATGAGGCACGTGCCTGCAAAGTAGCAGGAGGGTTATCTAGGATGATATTCGTCCTCGGCCACTGGGAACAAGCCAGTTGCATCATCGAGTGTCATGATATCTTCTTCAGGTGGCACAGGGAGCTTTACCATCCTAAACGTATCAATGACCTAGTCAACCTGGCACCTAGCCATGCCCGGTGCTAAGGCCATGTGGTGCACCAATGCCCCTGGCATGGATGGGTGCACCATGCCATAAGTGGCATGTACAGGATCTCGACGCACCTCACCATGAGCGTGCACTACAATAGCTCCTACATCACCGATTGATTAGATTAACAAAGCGCCAATGGTAGGTCTATCTATGGAGCATCATTAATAATTTACTATGATTCGGTCGGTCCAACCATACATTGCTGTGCCAACCTAACTCCCACGGGTTTCCATAATAATGGGCAATTGCACCTTTGGCTGCCTCACTACCTCTGTCGCCACCACTTACTTGAACCATAGCTTGTTCTTGCTCTTCTTCCTATGCTGGGACGCGTCTGCGTCCTCGGGGAATCACACCCTCCAAGGAACGTTAACACCAAGGCCTCGCGTACGGCTTCGGTGCTTCGGGTTCTCCAGGGCTACGGTTAGAGCATCTCTCGTCTTCTCAGTCCCCATAGAGGCCCGGGACGAGCCATGGCTCAAAGATATCTGCAAGTGCCCGAGAAGTAATTAAATTAACTTCGTATCTAAGTTAGGAGAGGTTGCGTAAGAACTATAGGTACACAGTTCAGTATCTTACCAAGAGTTGGGTTACTTCCTCGTAGTAGGGTTTGGGAAGGTAACAGAACTGGAACAACTCTTTTGCGTTCGAGCTCTCGCCCATTCTCGGGCACGTCTATCTCCAATGTAGTCAAAGGGAGGGATCCCATGCCTGCTTTTAGCCACGTACCCATGGCTGCCGAGCCTGTGGGGGTGTTTGTTCTCCTCGCTTCCTCTATGGTCTTATTAGCCATGAATTGCTGGTACACATCATGGTGTACGTAGCTCGTGTTAATGACACTCTTGAAGCTCCTCCACACCTTGGAGATTGTGCCTATTGTAGCTTTCTCCACGAGCACCTTATGTTCTAAGCAGTCCTCGAACATCCCTTATAGCTCGATCAGTACATCCTCGATCTCTGTCCGAGAGAAGTCGATAACTTTTCCCTTCTAAGAATCCTACGGACAGTTACGAACTTGGTCGCCGACTTTTTGGGAACTAATGGTTTTCTAGTAAGGGGTCAACCTCATTAATGGGATGGCAGGTATCAGGCCTTTTCTCATCGTCCATGGTCTCCATTGTGCCTTCTATGATCCTTTAGAGGCACTCTATGATGATCCGGGGCAAACATTTCTATTTGAAAGAATTTAGTCAACAAGAGCTTAGAGAAGTATATAATTAATATTATCCAATAAACTGTAGGCTAATACATAGAATTAATATTATCCAATAAACTGTAGGCTAATACAGATCTTGTCTTTCACCAGGATGAGAACCCACTATGTAGCATCTACATCGATAATTCAAGCATTATATACATCATTAGTCCGATTCTTTGTAGGAACTATCCATAATAACGAACTTGCAAATGAATATGTTTATCATAAAAAGATTAGTTGTTCCTGACCCTGCTTCACCTTAATTGTCATCTGAAAAAAAAGATCACAATAAACTTTTGCTCAAATATCACAATAAAAGATCACAATAAACTTTTGCTCAAAGTGTTATAACTGTTACAGACCCGCAAGGCCGAGTGGTTTTTTGGTCCTCCACGGGTACTTGTTGAATCAAAAGCTTAAGAAAAGCATCACCCTATGCTGGTCAAAGACAACAGTCGATGCTATTCCGAAAAAAGAAAAATATTTCCATAGTCTAATATTCCTCTCTCAACTCTAAAACTAGACAAATGTACCATCAACTTGCACAACCATGCCATGGAACAAGATTATAACTTTAATTATTAAAATTTTGCAAACATAATTAACACTAGTTTCCAAATTAATGACCTACATTATAGACAAACATACACCATGTAGCAAAAAAAGCAGCAAGCATATACTATAAAAAAAGCAACCCTAATTAACAATTTGTTCCAAAATAACACTAGTTGCCAACCCTAAATAGCAATCATATATTCCAAATTTTTTCCAAATTATAGTGATCTATACTCTAAATTAAAGCAGCCCTAGTTTCCAAATTATGACCATATGAAGGCGATTTTACATGGTTCAAACTCGTGGTCTAACTCTTACAGGCACATGCATCAATATCAACTTGAATGGAAAATCATCACATGGTAAGCAAATATCTTCTACTTGGGAGCAATGAAGTAAATTCTCATGGCACAATGAAAATGATCATCGCTAATGGCAACTATAAGATGTTTATATGTACAGAGATCATCGATCCCATTAATTGTATGCTTTACGAAGTGCATGTCAGACAAACCATGTTGACCAAAGGTCATACAAGATGCAAAGTAGAGGAAAGATGACAAACGTTGGTGCTGCGGGGGAAAAGCGGAGGTGGCATGGCAAGGATGAGGAGAATATCGTATTGTACATACCGATTTGCAGCAGGGCTGTTGTCAGAGGTATCAGCGACACAGTAGACAGACGAGGATATCAACTGGAGGGGTGGGCAAAGGGGAACAAAGGGTAGCATGACAGGGGAATAGAGGTGGTAGCTCGGTGGGGGACGAGGGAAGGTGGTGGCACATACGATGTGGTCGTGTGGATGGATGACGGGGCAGCACGGAAGACGGAGTGCGGCGGGGGCTAGGTGGAGGAGGCAATGACGCACTGGTCTAGGGTGGCAGCGCAAGGGCTCGGGAAACCCTAAGTCCTGTGCGGGGGCTATGTTCTATGCGGTGTGTGGGCAATTAAGTCCCGTAGGGGCTATGTTCTGAGTCATCACAGACGGCCGAAAACACTGGCCTGTCTATGATGAGTCATCACAGACGGGCCTATAACCTTGCCCATCTGTGATGAGTTTTCTACAGAATATAAGTAGAACAGGAAAAGAACATAACAGAAATAGAACATAAGCAGAATATAGAAGCAGAACAGCGACCAACTTGCAAATGGTGTTTCTAGAAATGGCAATGGCTTTGTAATCAAGTATTTAAGCATCAATGGCTTTGAAATCAAGTATTTAAGCATGAGAAAACTGGCTTTTACATATAAATGGCACATAGAAGCCATTATATCATCCAAGTTACTAAAAATTGACTTTTACATATACATGACACATCCCAATTTTATTATTCAAATTGCTAAAAATTGACTTTTATATATAAGTGGCACATAGAGGCAACTCTCATCTTTGCACTTATTTGTTTACTCTAAAAGTTATGTCTTCATCATGATCGTTGCATAAGTAGGGAGTTTCCTCATCATGTCAATCTTCCTCCATGTCCTCATATATTCTGTCGAGAGGCTCTTCATCAAATCGGTTGTAGTCATCCTCATCCATGACATCGTCAACTCCTATAATGCTCCATTTACCATTCCTGACCACATGGAGCTTGGGTTGCTGGGTTGATTAAATAGAAGACTTGGACAACTTGCCTCGTCAGGCGATTCGTTTGTTTCGGTACATAACACTTCTGAGGTCTACAGTGGTGAAGCCATACTTGTCAACCTTCACATCTCTAAGTCTAACCCAATGGAATTTAAATAGCGGGACCTTAAAACGTACGTTGTTGAGCTCCCAAATCTTCTCTATGAAACCATAGTAGTTGTCCTTTGACCCATTGGTATTAACGGCTTATATGCAAACACCACTATTCTAACATGTGCTCTTTGTGTACCGAGCCTTCATATACAATGTGTACCCATTTATCTCATACGTTTGCCACGTCATGACTATAAATGTTGGCTCCCTTGCCAACCATGTTAGTGTGTTAGCATCACCTATCGCTCTTCTAGCCAATCGATCCTTGAACCATTGGTTGAACCCTCTGTTGTGCATTTTCATGATCCAAGTATTCGTTGCTTTTGGATGCTTTTGTGGCAACATTTGATTGTGCTCTTTGATGTATGGAGACACTGCAGCCATGTGTTGCAAGACAATGAAATGGGCTAAATTATGATCGTGGTTAGGAGGAATGATTGTTCTCTTTCTGAGTGTCTCTTAACCCTCGAGCCTTCCCATGTGCCGAGATTGAGGCACAACTATCGACTGGACATCAGACCCTCGAGCCATGTGTTGCAAGACTGTGAAATGGGCTAAATTATGCTCGTGCTTAGCAGGAATGATTTTCTCTTTCGAAGTGTCTCTTGACTCTCAAGCCTTCCCACGTGCCAAGATCGAGGCACACATATTAGCTGCACATGAGACATATAGTCAACACAAAACTCAACAACCTCTTCGGTTGAATAGCCTTCGATAGTGCTACCCTGCAGTCGAGATCGGTTACACATATAGTGCTTTAGAATTCTCATATATCTCTTGAACGGGTACATGATGTGTAGGAACACGGGCCCGCACATTAATATCTATTCACAAGGTGAACAGTGAGATGGATCATGATATTGAAAAACAACGGAGGAAAATTCATCTCCATTTGACATAGTATAGTCACCACTTCTTCCTGCAGAAGGTTTAGGCATAGAGGATCGATAACATTCGAAGATATTAGGTTGAAGAAGGTACATAGGCTTATGATTGTCTTTCAGATCTTCGGCGGCAAAATCTCTCTAATTGCAACGAGGAGGATTTGTACCATCATCACATGGCAATCGTGAGACTTCATACCGATTAATTTCAAATCTTTTATCCAAAAAAACTTCTTGATGTTGGCGCAGTAACCAAAAGAAACTTTCACAGCATGAAAGAACTCACACAATGCTTTCCTCTCCTTAAGGGCCAGCGAGTGACTAGTTGGTGGAAGCCTAACTCAGCCTTTATCCTTCTCTTCCGATGCTAACTCAAGCACGATGCCCATTTCTACCATGTCAAGCCTACCTTCACACCATCCTTTGCTTTCCCAAAATGTTTAATAAGAAACCAATCTAGCTTTCACATACATTATTCTTTACGTGCATTAGATCGATGCAATGATGCTCGTGTAAGTCAGGCCAATAAGTTAAGTCCCAAAAAATTGATTTCTTCTTCCAAATGGCCCTCCCTCGGTTTTTGTTCCTTTTTTAACACAACACTAATATCTTTAACAGTATGATAGATTTCTTGACCGGTTTTAGTTTTGGATGTGTACCATGATCCACTTCTCCGTTGAAGGCCTTCTTCATCTTTCGGTATATGTGTTTTCTCGGCAGGAACCTACGGTGCCCCATGTACATGGTTTTGCGGTAGTTGTTTAGCCACAAACTTGAGGTTTCATCCATGCATTTGACGTAGGCATGGGATCCTTTCACAATGTAGCCGAATATATTACCAAAGGCAAGATAATAATGTATGGTGCAGTATAGCAAGACGCATAGAGCAAATTTCTCTCGTTTGTATGCATCCCAGACAGTAACCCCTGCTCTCCACATTATTTCTGCTAGATAGACATCGATGTTGTTCTCAAGTTACTTTGGCCCTTGGATAAGTATCGATAATATGATGTACTTCTACTTCATACATAATCAAGAAGGAAGGTTGTACATACAGAGAAGCACATACCAAGTGTTGTGTTGGCTGCTCATGTTACCGAAAGGATTCATTTCGTCGATACTCATTCCAAACCTTATATTCCTCAGCACCGTACCAAAATGTGGGTCAGCATGTCAATGGTTCTCCACTGGGGTGCATCAGCAGGGTGTCATAATTTTCCATTGTCGTTACGCTCATCCGAGTGCCAACGGAGCAGTTTTGCCATCTTTGGGTTCGCAAATATACATTTCAGGCGGGGAATGATAGGCAGATACCACACCACCTTAGCCAGAGGTCCTTTCACCACCTCTTCTGATTCTTGTATTGAGATGCCTTGCACACCGACATTGATGCAAATCCGCATACTCATCATAGAATAGGATACAGTCATTTCGATCCCAGGGGACAGAGAACCTTCTTGACTTTGTACGTGCTTGTGGGTAACACGTTCCTGATTGGAAGCATGTCCTCGAAGAGAACTAACAGCGTCATGAAGCTCTTGTCAGACCAACCGCTGCTTCCCTTCAGTTTCAGCAATTCAAGCACGGATGACCATCTTTTGTATTTCAGCTTGCATCCCACCCACAAAGGTTTCTCCGCGTCCTCCATCAAGCCTAGGAATTTAGCATACTCCTTCCCAGCAAGGTCCCGACCCTTCTTCATCCCGCAGAATCTGGTCTAGATCATTGCCGTCATCCGGAAGCATATCCTTATCAGCCATATTGGAATCAGAGTCAAATTCGACGACATCCAGCATATCATTGACTTCCTATTCTTCACAGTGATGAGTCCAACATGTGTAATTCCACATGAAATCTCTCCGCATCAAGCGTCCTAGATCTGGTGTGGACGCTTATACATCTTCTCATTCTGGCAATTTCTCAACTTATCATCCGAGGTGGCTCTTATGAAGTTAGACGCACCCGTTAGGTACCCTAGGGTCATATGATTATCACCTACATCCAACTGTTCATCTACATAAACATTAAATTCTGGTTTGATTTGTTCGATTGAACGGTTCTAAAGAAATGAAGTGGCAAAACTACAACAAGTGCTTGTCCAATGGTACAAGTTGTATTTGACTAAAATTTCTTAATAGCAATTCAAAAATTTTATTTAATTGTACTCATTACAAATGTGCGCACCCTGGGACTTAGAAGGAAAAATAAAAAAAGCCATGGCACCTAGGAGTTGAAACCAGGACCTACCACTCCTAAGCATATCACCATACCATCTAAGCTATGAATCAAGTTTGTTTAGAATAGTAGTCACCACCTATTTGATGAGTGAGAGTGAAGGAAACAAAAAAATAATAAAATAAATTGATGCCCCATAGTAGAAGAAGAAGGGATGAGAGGGAAACATAAATAACTAATCTTAGGGAACCAACTACCAAATTCTAGATCTTCTTTCACCAAAATCGCCTCAAAATCACCTCCTCAGACGGGCTGATACCTATGCGTCTGTGTTGGCAGACCATATTGTAGACGGGCCGAACATGGGACCCTCTGAGATGACTCACCACAGATGGTCTATCTCCAGGCACGTCTATGATGACTATCCAGGACTAACCAGTCGATTTCGAGATAAGTTATCACAAACAGCTGGGTTTTTGGCCCATCTATAATGATGTTATCACATACGTGCGTCCTTTACCCATTTATGATGGTATGTCTACTATTGGAGTTTTTGTAGTAGTGACGCAACATCATGAACCAAAATGCTCTAACAATATACTTTTCTGCAGATGCTTCGCCGTACATGAAACACTCACAAAACAGAAAGCTTAAGCATGCCTCTAACTTGCCCTAGCAATGTAACTGCCTGATGGGACGTAAACTGCTCAACCATTTGCCCAAAGCAGATATGTATATAACCTCATAATTATTTGGCTCTTGTTTGGTTTTAGCAAGGCATACACATATTTATGCAAATAAAAACAGGAAGCTGCTTAAGTAAGCAATGAAGTAGGCCCAACAACAATGGACGAAATCTACACAGGAAAAGCAAACAGTGGAAATCTGATGCAACCACTAACCAAAATATGCACTGTATGTATACATCCTAGCTGTAAATCTGAATACATGTATTTCTTCCTTTTTTGTTGAGTAAAAAGTGAATTTTAGCTGACTAAGCGTTTTTTATTTCCAAGTGTGAATCATCAACTAATACCATCATTTCCTTGGCTATCAGTTCAGCTTATCGATCTACAAGTATGACAATATCACCTACTTACATTGTGGATGCAACCAATTGCATATTCCATAGTAAAGATATGGAGATCGATCACAAACATGGCCTCTCAATTTTCTAGTCAAAGTAGTTTCACCCATGAGAAACCAACGCTGAAATCTGACAACGCCTATAAACATCGACTTGAATACGATTTCGGGTCCCAAATTCCGTTTCAAGAAAACAAGACCGACAACGCACTCGCAACGGCTGGTATTATATGAACCATAATTTAGTACCTAGTTGAGGTTAGTTTGTCAGTCTGACTTGGCATGTGTTGAGAGTGTAGCTTTAGCTTGTTGCTTCGGAATTGGTTCGGTATTTGGAAAGATTGTTGGTGATATCAACAGGTGTTGTGGTTTTGAAGGAAGAAAACAGCAAAATTTATCTCAGGATCAATGTAGTGTTGCATAAGTTTTTGGCTGCCGGTAAAAGATTGCGATCTTTGACAACTCATGGGAAGTGCTAGGTTTTAGAGTTTAATCAGAATCCTGTAATGATTTAATATTTATTAGGCACACATCGTCACATCCATCTTTTCGAACTAATTAACCTAATTAGTCTTCAGGAAGGTTTCTATAGATTACCATTTGTCGTTAACAGACGTGATGACATTGGTAATCGTTGCAAAGTAACCGAAAACATCCTAATCCAACTTATAGATTAAATGCAATATTATCATAATGGCATGATCAATATGTCGATCTAGAGTAATTTGTATATCCAAGCAATAGTTAGGACTTTGTTAGCTGGCCATGTTACTATCTGCCGTACATAGCTGAATTTTTGTCCATCGATGCTAAAATGAAATGAAACGAATTAGTAGATAACTTATCCATCTTGGAAAAATATGCTTAATTTAGGAACTAGATTGACACTAACGTTCGTGTACAATTGTGATTGTTAAGTAAACAGTATATTTGACTCAGCTGGAGTATTAAATAGGAAGAACAAACACGTGTGCATGATGTAGGAGCATAAGAAAGAACAAGCACGGTCCAATCGATCGATTATTGTTCAAAAGGGATGAGAGATTTTCAAGCATTGACAGGGACTTGCAACCAATACCCAGAAGAGATGGGATTGACAAGAAATCCTCATGAAAGTACGTATGATTTCGTATTCGTCCTCACAAGCTAGCTAAGGTTTAATTAAACTATTGAGTGCCCCCAACTACTTGAGAGATTAGGATGTTTAAGGGTTAAGAAATGTTTGGGAGCATGCATGCATATGTGTGCATATGATGTATGCGCGCATGTTTTATAAAGAAAAATCCGTCGTGTCTAGGGGACCTGGCATACCACATAGCGGAAAACCTCCCAAAAATTCATTTTAGGTGACCACAGAAAGACCTCAAAGGAATCATAGATGTATAATATATGTCATACGATAAAACCTTGTAAATGTCATGATCATATCCAACCATTATAGAGGGGGGAAAAAGGGGATGCCTCTACCATGAATAGTGCATTTTAAACTGTGTCACTATTCAATTTTGAGCCTTATATTTTTTGTTTCTTGAGAATGGTGATGAATATGATAAAGAAGTTTTAGGACATCTTTGATCCGCATGAATTTCATATGAATCGGTTCATTTCCTGTGAGAAACGGGAAAAATTCCTATGAACCAAAGAGGCCTTGCAGGTTTCTAGCACATGATGTGTATGCGTACTGCATTTATGAGTTATTTTGAAATTCTTGGAGACCTCCGTCATGACTTTTTTTGGCTTATTTTTCTGCTATAGGGCATGCTAGGTCCTCCGGACACGAATTTTCAGTGCTTGAATTAACCAGAGGTTAACATTTCTCATTTGTTGTGAATATGTGGGAATGTATGGTTGGCAGGCTAGCTCATGCTTCTTAGCAATTGATTCTACTGGATGGAAGATTGTAATGAATCAAATCATGTAACTGTCTGGGGATGGAAGATTTGGTCTATTGTGGTATTTGGTCATGGCTGACCAGACCAGGTCAGCTGCAGCGCAACACAGGTACATCTTTTTCTTTTAAGATAATAATACAGGTGCATCTGAAACCAACCTTTTTTGTGCACATAAGTACAAGCACGTTGGGGTTGAAAGTCAACTAATCGATGAAGTGTTACTGTAAAAAGAGATAGAGAAAGCATCACTTGGATAACTACTTATCGTTGAAGGATTCCAATTAAAACCATGCTGATGGTTTGGTGACACAGCATGCAGCTAGCTAGCAGCTCAATGTTTTTCTCCTGAAAAAATCATCCTTTTATTTGATTTTACTTAGCTAAGCAGTTATGAGTCCTTAGTTGGTTAGTAACTGGGTAGTATTTTCGAAATAGTAGATTCTTTTTTGCGAGGATCGAAATAGTTAGACTGCAACGCATTGTTAGTCATTACAATATAACATTAAACTGTTTGCTCTTGATCGAGGAATAATTCTTCACCAGATTTTTTACGGTGTGGTAAGCTGACATAGTGACTAACACGTAACAGAGTAGTGAAGTGACCAAATCGAACCTAACACGTACTCAGGAGTAGTAGATCTAGTTGAACTAGGTTGGACCAGATTAGTCTGGTTTGCTCAGGACAATCGAACTAGCTTGATCCTTCTCGCCTTCTCTCTATATATATCTCTCACGCACAAAGCAGAGTATGTGTGTGCTTCGCTCTCTCTCTCTCTCTCTCTCTCTCTCTCTCTCTCTCTCTCTCTCTCTCTTTCTCTCTCTGGGGACCGACATGTCGGCCTTGAACTTCAGTCAAACGTTCACGGGCAACAATAAGTGCAAACTCTCAGTTCAGTGCAGTGCAAAGGTGCAAACTCCAACATAAATCACCCAAAAACGGTGCTTTCGAAAAAATAGAAGCTCTGCCAATCAATTAAAAAGAAAAATAGGGTTTACAATAGTGCATTACCAGGCGACCTGATGAGCTGAAGGAGGCCGGCCACCGGTGCACACCGGTTGGCCACTGCGCAGAACACAAGACACATAGCAGGGGAGAAACTATGAAGAGCACCCGAGCTCACATATCCCGCCATCAAAAAGAATTTTCCACGCTTTTCAGATATATTCAAAAAGAATCATATATGTAAATGTTTGAGTACTCTGTGCACTTGTAAAATTTTGCGCAATGCACATGGTAAAACATTGACGTGTGAATTTTTTTTGAAATTTGCAATAGTGTCTTTTTTATTTTCTTTTTGGACCAATCTCAAGTGAGCCCACGTGCCAAAACACCGCTTTCTGTATTGTAAGGCCTAGATTAAGTTTTGAATGCTCGTCTCATACGGACTATGTCTTCTTCGACTCGGTTGGCCGCACTTGCTGCACTGACGTTGTTATGTTTCGAAAACCCGGCGGTTTCTTTCTTTATTTCTTTCCAAATGTTCCTACGCCAAAGAAACGCGAGCAATTAATCAAACTGAAACAGATACAGAAGTGCTGGTTGTTGGTTGCAAACTTCACTTCAACAGTTACTCAACACAAAAAAACATGCATCTTTCCTCAATAAAAGCCCAGCCCACAATAAACAAACTTTTCTAAATTTTGCCTGTGCACCAAAACGTAATTAAGCTAACACTAGTTTGTTATGGAAATCGACAAGTTCTTGCCAGTAGATGCATGAAAGTAAAATGAAACCATGTTGATGGTTTTGTCATAAATTAATGCGAATATGTTCAAGCTAGGAGCCATTTGGGCAACAACCTTAACTGCTGCCCAAAAGTAGGGTTCTCCTATGTCAGAGGTCACTGAACTTTGCTGCCAACCATGGACCATGTGCTGTTCTTTACAGAGCAGATGCATGTGCATCAGTGCATGCATGTTTGTATTCTTATGCCTAAGAGGAGCTGGACCAATTAGCAATGTCTTCTCAAGAAAAGCAAGAGTTCACAAATATATATGATCAAATGCACTGTTGGTAACTAGTAGTAAGTTGGAGGCTTGGAGATTAACATAGACAATTTAGTTACCTTCACTTTTCTGGAGCAGAAATCGTCTTATCTTCCAAAGAAATTTCGTGCTAGCTAGTCATGCTTGCCTGGCCGGTTTCTTGTTAGAGCTGCTGGATTGCCAAGACTTTCTAACCCATATTTGTCTGCATTTGCAGCAGCTTACGCAGTAGCCCGACCCAATACCAATATGCATGCATATTTTCAGAAGATGCTGGTACCATGCACTTCAAATCACCTTTTATCTATACAGTGGATAGATGTATGATCTCAATTCAAGATTGATCTAGGTACCAAGCATGGATACATTCTGAAAGCTGTAGCAATTGGCTTCAGAGTTTATTTAATTCAAATTTCAGGCTTCCAACTATATACCATCTTCCCATGCTACCCACAGATATATCTTCTAAACTAGCTGTGTTCCAAAACTGGAAAATTAATGAATAGTAGCCAGAAATTCTCAACTTCTCATGTCAGATTGTCCAGGTTGTTCAGGTGCAGGTCAGCCAATTCAAGTTGTTGGTTGCTGGTGCATTGATCTTCCGAGTTACTGATAATGTTGGTGCATGCTTGCAAATGAAGAGATTTCAGGAGCAAAAGGATGACTGCGAGGAGAGACTATTAACTATAATAAATAACTGATACTGGTTGTAACGATCTGAAACATAGTGCAAGTGAGCAAATTCTGCTCGGTTGTGCTGTTCCTCCGATGCATTCCTCAGAAGCTACATAATTACAATTAAATTACTCATAGCCAAGTCACCGGTCTCCAACCTTTTACAGTCACGGATACTTTATAAACATGGCAGCAACTTGGCAAGTAAAGAGATTACTGAATCTGAAAAATAAGCAATGTCTGTGCAATGGCAAACTCTAACTTGTTATTGATGGGAATCCACAAAAAATATTCTGCAATCTAGGATTGGGTGTTATTTGCAATCTGATGATTGTTTAACAAAATTTCCTGAAAGCATGTTAGACCCAAATAGTTTGAGGTCCCTGTTTTTCTTTTTTTTCTTGCTCAACTGAATCACGTCAAGTCCATTAGATGGTGTCCACTTGCAGTACAGTCTGCATTTTCTGGAGCTTCTGGGAAGACACTCGAGACAAAAGGTTGAAGAAACTCATCTTTCCTTCACACAAACTGAGGGGATTTTCCAACTGAAAATGAGAATAGCTGTGGAAATTTCTGCAGAAATTCAACACAAGTGGTACTGCTCCACAAATCATCCAAGAAAGAGACACACTTATCATCTTCAGGAATTGGGGTAAGAGTGCTTACATCATCGAAATAGAGCCTGACCCTATTTTTCTTTTGTGTCACGCTGCGTCCCAAGAAGCTCAGTTTGCAAACTAGGTTGTTTATATTGGCAGTGGCTTCTTCTTCACTTCAAATCGATCAGATTAATGCTTCATTTCCACTTCTCCGCCAACTTTCTCCCGGCTTGCTAGCTCGCTTCGCTCCTCTGCTAAGGCTATGGCACTCCTGGATGGTGGCGAGGAGAGGTGCATTGAGGACATGGTCATGATCAGTGGTGCTCCTCCTCGCAGACATGACGATCACACTCTGGCCATCATCGAGCCCCTGGATGCTGATGAGCTCCTCCTCGATTCCATGAGGGCGGTGAGATCTTTTCTACGTGAAAATCTTGGCCTTAATATCAGAGATTCTACTGTCCACTCCTTTGGAGTTGGTTTCTTCCAGTTTGACGATGTTCTAGTTCGGGACTCTCTGACTTCCAGTCCTGCTTTCGATATTGGTGGCGATCGCTCTCTTCTTCATCCATCATGATGAAGCCCTCAATGCTCAGCAGACTGCTCCGCCACGCGTGTTATGGATTATGTACCTTGGCTAGCCCCTGGATTTTCTGGAGATTCATTACTTGCGTCGAGCTGTTTCAAAGTTTGGCGTGCTCCTGGATCCCTGATCGCAGCAAGGCTAGTCCTCCTGCGGTGCCTAGTCAAGGATGTGCTGTTGGTTCCTCGGAGCACGGTGATTGAACAGATGAGCAGGCCCGCAATTATGATCAAACCTAGACAGTCCCTACCTTCATCCTCGACGGCAACTTTAATGGCCCTCTGCCCATGGAGGAGAAGCTCCCCCGGTCTTTCCAACCCCCACCCACTAGCCAGTCCGGTTGTCCAACCGCCCCCAAATGAGAACGGCTGGGGGATTGGATCATCCGTTGGCTGATGGGGTTGCTCCTCCACAGCCCCTATGGCCAGTGGAACCGGTGTGTCCAAGGACGCTAGTCCATGAGGCTGTCCACCCTGCTCAAGCTCAACCGCCAAGGTCTCCAATCGATGCTGACCTGCTTCGCCTGGATGGGGGGTCGATCACTCTGCTGCTCACGAAGGCAAGGAGATTGTGAGCCCTCCTCTTGTGGATTCAGGGTACCCGCTTCGTGATTACCGCGACATTCCTCCTTGTAATTCCTGGATCATGGAGTCTCGCCTCATTTGGGATACCCCGCGTCAACCAAGGCCCTCTGATGAGGATGTTTGGTCTGATGCTTCTGCCACTGATGTTCAGCCACCCGCCTATTCTGCGATAGTCCCCAGCAGTACCAAGACTCAAGCCCCGGAGGTCCCTGGTAGAGTTCTTCCAGACCCATCTCCCTCCCTGGATGATCTGAGGCAGCGGCGCAGTTTTACCATCACTTACTCCCGTCGATGAAGTGTTACTACCTATATTGGCACCAGAATTCAGTTGGGTTCGCCGTCCCCTTCACCTCCTTCGCGCCCTCCTTCTCCCACCTGGCCGCAAAGGAATGTCAACTCTTCTTCACCGGGCCGCGGCCATAAGAGGCCCACTCCCACTGTAGTCTTGGTTGTCAGGCGCAGCCCGAGGCTTCGCCTCGCTAGCAATGGTTTCAACGGAGGCTTCTGCGGTGTCCCCATGGAGGAGGTCCCTGAAGATGAATTGCTCAAGCGCCATGTGTGTCCTGATGATGGCACGACTGCTGATTGAAGGATTCAAGAGCTGACGTATCCTCTTGCTCCGGCTCTTTTGCTCTATCTGCCTTATGATGCTTCTGCGTCCCAGTTGGTCCTTTTGTCTGCGCCGGGTCTTGATCTGTTCGTCCCGGTTTTCTCTTTTGTTTATGCCATTGAATTGGAACTTGCTTGTTAGCATATTTTGTGTGGAGGGCTTTGTCCCCCTGGCTATGGTACTCTATTCACCTGCTCCTTTGTGTCTTTGTGAGTTCTGGATATCTCTGTGTGATGATCCCTCTATAGCTTGACCCCCATTTGTTCTCATGAATCGGAACAACAGATCCTGGAGCATTCTAAACTGGAATATCCGTGGTATTAACTCCACTAAGAAACACGATGCCATCAGGGAGAAGATTGAGGAGTCTAAATGTGACATTATTTGTATTGAGGAAACCAAGAAAGTTGCTTTTGATAACTCTTATATTAGGAAATTTGCTCCCCGACGTTTTGATAGATTTGAATTATCCCTAGTGTATTTTCTGTCATGCAATAATTATTAGATTTTCTAACAAAGAGTATGTGTTTTATGAATGCAGAATGGTGAGAGCACGTTGAATGATGATGGACTGTCAAAGAAATAAATTCCCACATCATTGGAAGGTGAAAATGGGTTCTGCTGGGTTGGCATGGAGAGGACTGGGCGGTATTGCCATGGATCCCAAGAATATCGCCAATGACATCAAATCTTCCATAGACTCTATGTCTAGCTAAATTAGCTTTTGCATGTATTTTACTAGGACAGGAATGTTGGATCATTGGTATGCCATAGACCAATTATATATATATAGCATGATGTTGTAAACTTATTGTCCGTGTCAAGTTTCTTATGTGACATGTATTAGGGGAATTTAAAGTACCTTGAATGTATGTATTATTGCATTGCTTGTTTTTAAATATACAAGCAAAAGTATAGGAGGAAAATTTAGAAGAAAAATGTTTCCTTGCTGATTAAATAAAGTGAAACAACTGAATCACATTGACCATCGATTTGGGCCTATAGCAAAGTATAAGTTGGGTCAGGCCAGGCCAGGGCGTGCCAGGTGTGAAAATAAGATGCAAGTGTAACACGGTATCAATAAAATATTTACCAATAATTTCCTTTCAATTCTTTTTTAAAATATTTGCAGGCAAGCAATGACAACTTCTGATCCTTGACCCTTTATGTGTGACATAATTTGTCAAGTGTGATAAGCTCTAGTTTGTCACAGAATTTTTAGTTACTGATGTTACACCCTTTTTTGTGCAAGGCACGATGCTAAGGTTCATCTGTAAGGCTATGACTGGTTCAAATTTGACTCACTTCCAACCTGTATGAGCGATTTTCCAACTGAAGATGAGAATAGCTCTGGAAATTTATGCATAAGTTCCCCACAAGTGGCACTGCTCCACAAATCATCCAAGAAAGAGACACAGTTGCCAAACTTCAGAAATCAGGGTAAGCTTGCTTACGTTATTCAAGCAGAGCCCGACCTCCTTTTTTTGGCACTATGTTCATGCTAACAGTTGGAGGGTCACGCTTGAACAGTGCCCAAATAAGCTCAGTTTGCATACCTGGGTGTTTGCATTGACAGCGGCTTCTTCTTCACTTCAAATTGATCAGATGAATGCTTCATTTAGTATAACCGAGGCAGCCAGAGATTGCCAGAGGATTTGGAGATTGACGGTATCCTTCTGAATCAGTTTGTAGTCAAGCATGTCCCATTACATGCATCACACAGTACAATTATTTATTTAATAGAAGACGACAACGGGGATTCAACTAGAGAGGAACAGATAATAGTAGTTAGAACAGCTCTACCAATCAAATAAAACTACGAAGGACGATAATGATGGATGTATTAAAGCAAACAATTAGCCCTTGCTGAATCAATTGAAGGGGCAAATCAATAATGCATGAGGCACAAAACAGTAGTCAGGACCTTCCCACACAATTGGAGCTCACAAATGTCTGGTCACAATGCTTACTGTAATCAACTCATGGTTGTGTCTGTTTTTTATTCTCTTTGTAGTTGTTGTTTTAATTTATTGATTTACTCTGTTTTTCTTCTCATCTTTCTTTTTAAACTTCTTTTACCTGTTTTCATGTACTTGTGACTTCACACCATTCAGTAGAATGGTTACTATATAAAAGCAGAGTACCTTTTGCCTCAAAAATAAAAAGGACATGGCTAACAGGAAATAAATTGTATCTTTGTTCCTGTTAAAAAAAAAGATGTATCTTTGTTTTGATAATAATGTCTGATAATCTAAAGACATGAAGTAGCACCAAAAATACCTTTTTAGCATCAAAGTATGAACTGAAGAAACTTGTCACAGATACGTGATGCTGACTCAATGTTTTTCTTCAAGAAATAACAGTATTTAAAAAGGGCTACATTTTCTTATCTACATACTTGGTTCGAAGGTCCTCAATCATGTCCTTGGCAACTGCTTGATATTCATAACACAATACATAGACACTTAAGTTAAGAGACTACAGTCTTCTGACAGATTAGTTATGATAGTTTGTGCAAAGGATATACGCCAGAAGGAAGAAAACAACCAACTGATTGCAAGGTTACACAAACAGCTAAATAAATCATGTACCATGTATTATAATCAAGTATATAATTACAGGTTTCACCAATTTATCCAGCATCATCTGAACAGGAAAAGAAACGAAGAATGAAAAGAGGATGGGGGGAAGGATGTCTGCCCAGCTTTTTCATTAAGCGGGAAGCTGAGCTTCGAACACAGGTGGTTGGTTACACAACTATGTGTGCCGACCATTGAACCACCTGGTGATCCCCCTCTGAACAGAACATAACAATATCAATTATCCTGAAGAAAATGGATTGTGTTCGAGATGCAAAGAGCATAAATAGGACAAAGATGTATTCTGATTCCTGTCAGAGAGAGAAAAAACATTACTTCTTTATTTGGAAACACATAGGAAAATGTTTCAGACATAAATCAAAATGATCCAAAGCTGCATCGAAGCAATGAAAGATGCACACCGACTTCAAAGAAATTGCAGTTCTTTTCACTTGTATTTTGACCATGTTTAAGGACAGATGTAAAACTGCGAAGTAAACTCTGCCAAATTTCTTATGGAGCAGCAAGATGACCTTTCTTTTGTAATAATGCACACAAGCCATGGTGGATCGACAGGTAGTGATTTACATGTCCATGCACAAGGATTGTGGATCGGTGCCTCGAGAAGGAGCAGGCCACATGTTGGCTGTCGAAATCACCCAAAATAGTTGGAGAACAAATATGGGTTTTGGCTGCTATAATAGGCAAGAAAGGGTCGGGGAAACACAACTCTTGCGCAGCTCATATGCAGCGACGAGAGGGTGAAGAGTTACTTCTTATGGAACAAGACTGAAATTGAATTGAAAGAGCCTTCTGAAATATTGCTGAAGAATACAAATATAGGCTTGCCAGTTATGGAGCCTGTTTTCCCACTCATATGTCAGGAAACACAAAACCTAAACTCGTCACGGGAAGAATGAGAAGGAGCCGAAGTCAGGAGCGTGATCAGGACACTGTAAAATATAAGTCACAAAAGAATGTACATTGTATTATAAAAGTAAAAATGCAATGACATATATGGATGTTATGTTCTTGGCTGCACAATCAGAGAAGCAACAGTTGGTCCAGAAAAGTTTAGAACCACTAATTTAGAGTGCATTGTTCACCATATTTGATATTTAACTTCCGGGAGTAGATCATGCAAGTAATAATTAATGAAGTGCTCAGAGTATGTCGGGGATGACTCTTGAACCGAACGGTATGCCATAAATTACAAAACTCCCATCAATCCTTCCTGGACAACAAAATCAACATTCCTTGGAGGAAACAAATTGAAGCAGAGGGACATGCCTCATAACGCCATGAGAGAATAAAAAGAAACAGAAGTATACCTCCGGGGTACAAACAACAAAAACATCTATCTGGTTCCCAACAAATCAACACAAATTGCAATGAACCATTATTGTAGGCACAGATCGTAAAACCTAAAAATGCAATGCGCTAGAAGATCGCAAGGAGAACTTCTCATACAAAGCTTCCCTCCAACAAAACTGAATAAAAACAAATTTTATTTAGCCCCATTGCAACTCCAATGTGGAATTCTCTCGATACAAACCAAGAACCCTATCTGAGGAGTCAATACCATCTAAGAGGGATACTGTTCGCACACGAACACGTCACCGTGTACCCCCGAGGCCGAGCGTGATGCACGAGACACGGAATCGGGGGAGACCCGCCGGGAGCGCGATACGCAAGACACGCCGGCGGGTGCTTTTGAGAACCCGAAACCCCACACCTTCGGGAGGGACCCCGTCAGGAGGTGCGGCGGCTATGGGCTGCCCTAGGTCGACCTGATCGCCCCTAGGGCCTCGAGTCTCGTTGCCGTGAAACACGAAGAACAACGAAGAACGAGAAGCATAAAACAAAGGGAGAAAATAGTAGATGAAAAGATAATGTATTGAGTGCGTCGATTGGGAGAGTTCCACCTCAATCGGCCATATACCCTTCATATTTATAGGGTATGCCCGGTCTTTGAGCTACAATTGGACTCTATCTCGTACAAAGATATGTTTCCATACAAACTCGAGATAACTTCCTAATCTGATCGAATTAACCGCCGTGATCTGGACTCCGCCTTGTATACGAGATGTCTTTCCATATTATCCGGGAGTCCTTCCAAATCTCAGACTTTCCTTTAAATGCCACGATCAACTATTGTTCCTTGAGCCCCAAGTCAAGGCCTCCAGCGCAGAAAGTCTTCGTCTTGAAATCCAATGCCTCGGCCCACCTGTAGGAAAGTACGGGAACGTTACGGCTTGGCAACCGACCTGGCGTGGCTGGGACTCGGATGCATCGTTCGGAGCCTGGCTTGGACCCATTCGGGAAGGCGAGTACTCGGGCGCACGAGAACTTAAGAAACGAGCGCTTGGGAACACGAGTACCCGGTAACACGAGTGCTCGGGGACGAGTACTCGGGGACATAGGGTGCTCGGGGTCCGGCACTCGGATCTCATGCTCGGAAACGAGTGCTCGGGGACACGAGTACTCGGGGCGCGAGTGCTCGGGGACATGAATACTCGGGGCACGAGTGCTCGGGGACGAGTGCTCGGGGGCGCGAGTGCTCGGGGGCGCCAGAACTCGGGACCGCGGGTACTCGGAAACGGGTACTCGGGATTTGGGGACGCTGCACCACTCGGCCTGGGCCACGATTCGGTAGCATTGCAGATCTTGCCCGACGCACTCGGCCCATCCGGGGGTACTGCCCAATTTGGTCGTCAACACATGCCCCCCTGTTTTCGGTATAAAGATGTATTTTTACCGAAAATAATAAGTCCTGTTCTTAGGGCGATGCGGACCATCTCATCGGCCATTTCTTCTCTTAGGGCGATATGATATATCGGCCACAGCACTTGTTATGCTTCTTGCCACACGCTCGGGTGGAACTTCTTCAGATACCTGCCATTGAGAGCTCGCGGCAACAGAGTGCCCTGCACGGATTCTACTAAGTATGAGTTCCCAGGAACCACTCTCGCAATTCTGAAAGGACCTTCCCAACTCGGCGACCATTTGCCAAACTTATTATCCTTCGAGCCGATTGGTAAGATGACCTTCCATACTAGTTCACCGACTTGAAAGTTCTTCGACTTGACCTTTTTGTTGTATGCTCTGGCTACCCTTAGCTTGTCCCTTTCTATGGCCTTTAAAGCAACCAAACGCTTATCGGCGACTTCGTCAAGACCATCCATCATCAGATTGTAAAAGTCGACCACCGATAAATCATTCTGTTTGGCTAATCTTAAAGCACTCAGATTTACCTCTACGGGTAAAACGGCCTCTTGTCCATACACGAGCTCATAGGGAGTCACCTTGGTAGCACTGTGTCTTGAAATCCTATGCGCCCACAACGCCTCGGACAACACCTCATGCCATCTCCTTGGGTTGTCTTCGATCTTCTTCTTGATAAGCTTGATTAGCACCTTATTGCTGGACTCGGCTTGTCCATTGGCTTGGGCATAATATGGAGAAGAATTGAGCAGCTTTATTTTATAGGACTCGGCAAACTCCTTTACTTGTCCCGCCATAAAAGAGGTACCTTGATCCGTCGTCAGAGTTTGAGGGACGCCGAATCTATGTATAATGTGCTCGGTTATGAATCGAATCACTTCCACATGTGTCATGTTCTTGAGAGGCACTGCTTCAGACCACTTGGTGAAATAATCAGTTGCTACCAATACGAACCGATGCCCCTTCGAGGAAGAAGGATAGATTTGTCCAATGAAGTCTAGTCCCCAACCTCTGAATGGCCACGGCTTGATAATAGGATGTAGTATGGCAGCAGGAGCGAGTTGAATATCACCAAACTTCTGACAGGCTTCACACCCCTTGTAATATCTGAAGCAATCGTTGATCATAGTCGGCCAATAGAACCCGGCACGCCGTAATAACCATTTCATCTTGTGAGCCGACTGATGGGTGCCACAGATGCCTTCATGTACCTCTCCCATCGCAACTCTTGCTTGATCCTCGTCCAAGCATTTCAAAAGAACTCCGTCGACCGTTCGGCGATAAAGATCATCGTCGATCAAAGTGTATTTGAAGGCCATCCGCCGAACAATCCGGTCTACCCTCTTAGTCGGATCTTGTAAGTAATCAATGATCGACTTCCTCCAGTCTTCTCTGTTATTCATACTTGGTTTTTCACTGGCGACCGAGTCGGTGATTTCTGACTCGGCCTTTCCTACCGAGTTGGGCCCAAGCATCGGCTCTTGAGAAATATGAAAGACACCACGACTAACATGGTAGCCGGATGCTTGCTGCGCCAACTCGTTTGCAACCCAATTTTCTTGTCTAGGTATATGAGCAATACTAAAATAATCCAAGGTAGAGATTATATCTAGACACTTATCAAGATAAACATTAAGTGATTCGTCAAGACATTGATAAACTTTGGACACTTGTTGGACTACTAATAACGAATCACCGAAAGCCTCAATATGTGTGGCACCTATTGCAATCAGAAGCTCTAAGCCGAGTAGCAAAGCTTAATACTCAGCTTGATTATTTGTGCAAAAATATTCTAAGCGGCATGAGGCTTCGTGGGTAGTACCATATGGAGATATGTAAACAACACCGACACCTTGGCCATTGCTACAGACTGAACCATCAAAGTACAATCTCCATGGTACTAGCGAGACAAGATCAACGTCAATGCTATGCTTGTCAACCCGATGTTCAACAATGAAGTCGGCAATGATTTGGCCCTTCATAGATTTCAAGGGTTCATAAGCCAAATCGTACTCGGTCAGCGCGTAAGCCCACTTGCCGACTCGGCCACTAAGAATTGGCCTATGCAACATATACTTGATGACATCGGTTTGACAGGCTACAGTGCAAGTACTAGACAACAAATAGTGTCTCGACTTCGTGCAAGCGTAATATAGGCATAAGCATAACTTCTCAACGAAAGAGTACCTTGTCTCGGCGTCGAGTAGTCGCCGACTCAAATAAGTGATAGCATGTTCCTTTCCTTCGGCTTCTTGGGTTAACACAGCTCCAATTACGCCTTCCTCTGCTGCGATGTAAAGTCGGAAGGGTTCCCCATGCCTAGGCGCTTTCAACACCGGAGGGGTAGATAAATAGCCTTTGATTAACTCGAACGCCTCCTGTTGCCTTGCCCCCCAAGTGAAATCGACGTCATTCTTCAACCGAAGGATAGGAGTAAATGCGGTGACCTTTCCCGACAAGTTGGCTATGAATCTCCTCAGATAATTGATTTTACCAAGGAGTCTTTGCACGTCCCTTTTGCATGTCGGAGCTTGTAACTTCTGAATAGCTTCTATCTTTTTAGGATCAATTTCTATGCCATGCTGATGTATGATGAAGCCTAAGAACTTCCCAGCCGATACACCAAAAACGCACTTCAAAGGGTTCATCTTCAGGCCGTACCTCTTCATCCTCTCAAAAGCTAAGCGCAAGTCGGCCAGATGAGATTCAAAGGCGTCCGACTTGACAACGATGTCATCAATGTAGACTTCTAGTATGACGCCGAGTAAATCATGGAAGATTAGATTCATAGCTCTTTGATACGTCGCCCCAGCGTTCTTCAATCCAAAGGTCATCACTGTCCACTCGAATAGGCCAAGGAACCCGGGGCAACGAAAAGCCGTTTTGGACATGTCCTCTTCGGCCATGAAGATTTGATTGTACCCCGCGTTACCGTCGAGGAAGCTGATGACCTCGTGTCCAGAAGCACTGTCAATAAGCATATCGGCTATAGGCATAGGGTACTCGTCTTTGGGTGAGGCTCTGTTCAAATCTCTGAAGTCGATGCACACCCTCAACTTGCCGGACCCTTTCTTTTCTACGGGCACAATGTTAGAAATCCAGTCGGCATACCTGCAAGGTCTAATAAAGTTAGCTTTGAGCAGCCGACCGATCTCTTCCTTGATCCGGTCATACATCTCAGGGTTGAATCTCCTGGCCGGTTGTTTGAAAGGTCTGAAACCGGCCTTGATAGGCAACCGATGCTCTACTAGCTCTCGGCTTAACCCGGGCATCTCATGGTATTCCCATGCAAAGCAGCAAACGTATTCTTTTAGCAAGCTGACTAGCTTAAATTTGCAGTCGGCTTTCAAGTTCTTGTTTACAAAGGTCGGCCTAGAACTCGATCCATCCCCTATGTCTACTTCCTCTAATGGATCGGCCGATGTGAAACCTTGCCCTAACTTATCCATATCATCTAACTCTTCTATAGACTCGTGCATATCGTTCTTACAAGACCGATACTCTGCGAGTCGCTTTTGTAGCCATTTCGAGTTAGGATCCATCTGATTGCTTCTTGTTTTGGAGCCGATTGCCATCAACCGGCTTTGAGGGTACGGGTACTCGGCTATCTCCTTTAGTACTAGGGAAGTCGGTCGCCGAAGAGTTGCCGGGTTGTTGCCGACTTGCCAGCACATCAACCAAGGCAGTTAAAACCGAGTTGGCCTGAAGCCGGTCGGCACTGACTGGCTTTAAAGATACGGGTACGAATCCGTTCTTTGTGGCGCTAAGGAAATCGAACCCGGAAAGGTCTCGCCCAGACAGACACGTCGCATTGGGGTGCTGCCAGTCCACCAACGCATCGGCTAAGGCGACACAAGCCGAGTTGTCTGCGTGAATGACTTCGACTTCTTCATCAATCCATTGTATAAGGCATTGGTGCATTGTGGACGGCACGCATTGGTTGGCGTGAACCCAATCGCGGCCCAGTATGACGTTGTAATTTCCTTGCACCTCGGCGACGAAGAAGGCAGTGGCCAAAGTCTTGCTTCCGATGGTGAGCTCTACGTACATCACGCCTTTGGCCTCTGTGCTCTCTTTGCCTTCAAACCCATTGAGCACCATATTGGTCTTCATCAACTCGTTATCATGCAGACCTAACCTCTTGAAGACCGAGTATGGCATAAGATTCACCACGGCACCGCCATCCACGAGCATCCTCGCCACCGGTGTTCCATTAATATGGCCCTTGACATATAGCGGTTTTAAGTGCCTCACCGGCTCTGTCGGCTTCTCGAAGATGGCGTTCTTGGGGCCGAAGTCGAACTGGGCTACCTCCCCATTCTCATCTACAGCACGGAACTCGGCAGGTAAGTAATATACCATGTTTATGTCCATACCTGCGTGAACCGGTGTAGACTCGTAGTCCACCATTTCCTCTTCGCTATCTTCCGTGGTAGCTACCGACTTCGGCGACTTGCCGAGTAGAGGAGACATGTCTTCGGGAGTCGTCGTGTCCTCTGCTCGCTTAGGCTTCCAGACCTGCTTCATGGGCCGAATCTCATTGAAAGTTTCGTCCCTCAGCTTCTCGGCTTCCTGTTCAACCTTCTCCTGATTCCTCATGCGCTGCAGCCTTCTTTTCTGGGTCTTGGTCAACCCGGGAGGACACCAGGTAGGCTGAGTGTACTTGGGGTCTCTGGGCCTGCTCTTGCTTGTACCGGCTTCATGATCATTGGCCACAGACCCCTGCTGAACAGTGATTATATTGTCATTAGAATTGACCAGATTACTGATAGTAATCGGTCCCTTGCCGGTTTCGATCTCCATCTTTTGCCCGCCGTCTGTTGGGGCATTAGTATTCGGCGACTTAGCACGCCACACCTTTCTGGCTGGTCGGCTCGGAGAAGTCGGTGAGGACCGACTGGTATCGCCAACGAGTCGGCCTTGAGTAGGATGGTTGGCCTTCTGTGTCGGCCGACTGGCATCCCCAGCTAGTCGGCCCCGAGTAGGATGAGTGAGCCTCTCGCGGACGGGTCTTCTCAACGCCGACCATCCTGGGTGGAAAGCGTAGGGAACCATTGGGTGCTGCCCCCATCTTCCGTTGAGGTCGTCCATGTACGGCGCGTATGGAGGTGGCACCATCCATGGAGCCGGCATCCATGGCCCGTGCGGCTCGGCCTGATGCTGGAACCCTGGCCTTGGAGGTGATCTTGGACGTTTTAAGCGCGATGGTCGGTCAGGGATGACACCGGCCGCTTGGTTGGTATACTTGGAGAGTAACATATCGAAAGTCGGCCTCACTCTTTTGTACTGAGCTCTAGTTTCATTGGTCTTCCACCTGCCGACTTCCGGACTCTTGGGCTTGATGAACTTGACCCGGGTATTCTCTGGCATCGTGGTTGCCCCCCGAGTGCACTGGTGTGGTCTTCCTGCACTCGGGATTGCCCCCCGAGTGCGTGGTTTCTGATAGTGATCTTCAATGTTTCTTTGCCGCCGGGTTGTTTCTCGAGCACGACTTCTCTTCCCGGGGCTTTACCGACTTCTTTCTTCCGTGGTTCACCAAGGACCACATTGTCTTTGTTAGCTGATTCGGCTATGTCGGGCCGAATCAAAACTTTCTTCCCTTCCAAATCCATAGCGTTCATGGGGAAGGGCTGCTTGTCGATTTGCATATCGGCGAAATTCAATCGTCCCTCATTAATAGCCGATTGTATCTGTCGCCGAAAAACATTGCAGTCATTAGTCGCATGAGAAAAAGAATTATGATACTTGCAATAAGCTCGCCGTTTTAGCTCTTCAAACGGCGGCAAAGAGTGAGATATCCTAATGATCCTGTCTTGCAGCAAAGAATCAAATATTTTATCACACTTGGCTACGTCAAAGGTGAATTTTATCTGTTCTTCATGATTCTTGCGAGTCGGCTTGAGAGCGTCACAAGTATACGGTTTGGTCTTGGAGGACCAAACGAACTCGGCAGCATATACGTTACCCTCATCGCCCGAGCTGTCATACTCGACCATGTGCATCCTAGGGCGATCGGGTTTGGACCTATGAATCTCTTTGACTTCTATGCTTCGGCTTTCTTGAGCCAAAGCTTTTTGTAAGACTTGGTTGACACTTAAGAGCTCATAATTTTCTATCCGTTCTCTAATGTGGGTCTTCAACCCGGCCAGTACCAAGTCGGCCAAGTCTCTCTCAGTTATCACCAAGCTATAGCATCGGTTTTTTGTGTCCCTAAATCTTTTGACGTAGTCGGTGACCGACTCGTCGTGCTTCTGCTTGACCGATGTAAGATGTGTCAACTTGAGTTCATTGTCGCCGCTATAAAAATGATCATGGAACTTCTGCTCTAACTGTGACCACAAGAGTATAGTGCCAGGCTGCAAAGCGGAGAACCATGAAAAAGCGGTGCCAGTCAGTGACAAAGGAAATAGGCGTACCTTCAACTCGTTTATAGAGTTCGCTTCACCTAACTGTGCCAGATACTGACTGACATGCTCCCATGTAGTCTTCGTCCCCTCACCGCTAAACTTAGCGAAGTCGGGAACCTTGTAACCCGGAGGGTACAGGATAGCATCATAGTAGTCGGGATATGGCTTCTGATACATCCGACTTCTAAACTTCGGCTCGAGTCCGGACTCGGTAAACATCCTTTTCATGTCTTCCTGGAGCTTGGCTAAAATTTCATCCGTAGCGGACGAAGTCGCCGTTGGACGACTGGCCATGGGTGCGGCCTGTGATCCATACGCCGAGTCGTGACTCGGCATCGGCTTAACCATGGTTGTGTTCATGGAAGGTGTAATCAGGCTCTGGTTCGGCGCTACCGCCGAACCGGGTATGCTCATGATCGGACTAGGGCTGGCGGGTACGGCTACGAGTTGGTTGTTCTGACTAGGGCGTGAATTCAATGGCCCGGGAAGCGCCGATGAACCTACTACCGAGGTCGGATCAGGGTTTACCACACCTATAGCCGTACCGGCGTTACCACTAGATGTTGGGCACGTGCTCCCCTTAGCACTCGTGTTTTCCATGAACGTGTTGTAAACAAGAGTATTGCCTTCCGAAATATAACCCTGTATTTCGGCTATCTGTTCTGGAGAAAACGTGCTACTTACCGGGGTGTCAGCCTTCTTGCCGTGTAGAGGAGGGAGTTTGATTTCTCCAACCGGAGTAATGTTCCCTTGACGATCCTTCTTGAAATTCGCGAGGAACGTCTGCAGATCTTCCTCCTCCCGCTTCTTCTTGTACGCTTCGAAGGCTTGGCGATGTTCCTCCGATAACTCATTGTAGTCTGGCTTGATGATGTTATCGGTGCTGATCTCGCCGAGTTGTGGAGTCTGATGATTGGACATGATGAACCAGAGATTCTTCCCCAGCGGAGTCGCCAAAAAGTGTGTTCGCACACGAACACGTCACCGTGTACCCCCGAGGCCGAGCGTGATGCACGAGACACGGAATCGGGGGAGACCCGCCGGGAGCGCGATACGCAAGACACGCCGGCGGGTGCTTTTGAGAACCCGAAACCCCACACCTTCGGGAGGGACCCCGTCAGGAGGTGCGGCGGCTATGGGCTGCCCTAGGTCGACCTGATCGCCCCTAGGGCCTCGAGTCTCGTTGCCGTGAAACACGAAGAACAACGAAGAACGAGAAGCATAAAACAAAGGGAGAAAATAGTAGATGAAAAGATAATGTATTGAGTGCGTCGATTGGGAGAGTTCCACCTCAATCGGCCATATACCCTTCATATTTATAGGGTATGCCCGGTCTTTGAGCTACAATTGGACTCTATCTCGTACAAAGATATGTTTCCATACAAACTCGAGATAACTTCCTAATCTGATCGAATTAACCGCCGTGATCTGGACTCCGCCTTGTATACGAGATGTCTTTCCATATTATCCGGGAGTCCTTCCAAATCTCAGACTTTCCTTTAAATGCCACGATCAACTATTGTTCCTTGAGCCCCAAGTCAAGGCCTCCAGCGCAGAAAGTCTTCGTCTTGAAATCCAATGCCTCGGCCCACCTGTAGGAAAGTACGGGAACGTTACGGCTTGGCAACCGACCTGGCGTGGCTGGGACTCGGATGCATCGTTCGGAGCCTGGCTTGGACCCATTCGGGAAGGCGAGTACTCGGGCGCACGAGAACTTAAGAAACGAGCGCTTGGGAACACGAGTACCCGGTAACACGAGTGCTCGGGGACGAGTACTCGGGGACATAGGGTGCTCGGGGTCCGGCACTCGGATCTCATGCTCGGAAACGAGTGCTCGGGGACACGAGTACTCGGGGCGCGAGTGCTCGGGGACATGAATACTCGGGGCACGAGTGCTCGGGGACGAGTGCTCGGGGGCGCGAGTGCTCGGGGGCGCCAGAACTCGGGACCGCGGGTACTCGGAAACGGGTACTCGGGATTTGGGGACGCTGCACCACTCGGCCTGGGCCACGATTCGGTAGCATTGCAGATCTTGCCCGACGCACTCGGCCCATCCGGGGGTACTGCCCAATTTGGTCGTCAACAGATACAGAGCAACGGAGAAGCATGTACCTCGGCGCTGCACGGACACCTCGGGGGGACGCAGTCAAGCCGCCACCGCCGGTCGACGGAGGGCGTTGCCGCGGTGGTCGCTGATTAAGAAGTGCAGCGTCCTAGCTCTGCCGCTCCAAAGATTTTCTTTAGTGCAGGGATACCCCCAAAGAAAGCAGATTTCCGAAACACCATAAAAGGACTAACTTCAAGGACCTAAATGAAAATAAACTATATGGAGCTCTAACTCTTATATACCCCTCACGAAATATGAAATATCCTTACTACAGAAATTCTTGTATCGGCGTACCTGTTACACGCGGGCGGCGCACGGGCGCGGTTGCAAGCTAAGTGTTCGATGGAATGCCACTGTAAGCTGAAGTCCGTGCTGCGCGTGCTCGCGCCGGGCGGCCATTGGCGGCGCGGTGGCGTCGCCGGGATCCATTTCGTATCTGGCCCGGCCTTCGACGACGAGCAGGTGCGCGTCCCGCCATCGCGGGGCTGGTACCCGGCCGCCTACGCCAGGCTGCTCCGGCTCGCCGGGTCGCTGCGGGGCGTCGAGCTCGCGGCGGACGGCAGGCTGCGCAACGCCACGACGGGGTCCCTCGTCACCGACGCGGACGCGGTCGCCCGGACGGAGCACTTCGAGGCGCTCGCGGGCGAGTTCGCCGCGACCCGGCGCGGCCTGCCGCCGCTCAAGGCAACGGCGCTGACCTCGCTCACGAGGGTGTGCGACGTGCTCGGCGTGTCGGCGCAGCGGAGGAAGAACGTGCGGCTCACCGTCTGCCCGCAGGTGACGCAGCACCACGTCTGGCGCGGCGCGCTCGAGGAGGTGCTCAGGGAACTCCGAGCGGACATGGCCACGCTGGAGCGCCCGTCCCCGGCGGTTCAGATGGCCGAGCAGATCGCGTCGGCCTGCGCCAGCTTCCTGTCGGAAACTGCCGACGCTGCAACGTCCTCGTCGCCGTCCTGGATGCGGCCGACGCCGTTCAAGAAGCCCAGGGGTGCTCCGCCGCCGGCGAAGACCTGGCAAGAAGTGCTTGACATGTTCACGGACCTGGCAAAGAGCCTGGGAACCGACGCCCGGCTAGCCGGACATGCGCAGAAGGTCGAGGCAATGAAGGAGGGGCTGTACCAGATAAACGACATTATCGTCGAGAGGGACATCGCCTTCAAGGAGGCGCGCCACCAGGACTGCCTGGTGCAGAGGAACCTGTCCAAGAACCTGGGGCACTCGTCTCGGGGCCTCTACACCCTGCTGCTCTTCTACCTCTATGGCACTGTCAGGGACATCGAGGTGCATATCGGCAAGTGCCTGTCCGGTAAGGGAGGCAAGAATGTCACTGTGCACGCCGTGAAATTCCTCACCGATGGCGACGAGTTGGCGGTCAGGAGCGGCGTCAAGCAGCTGAGCCGCGCTCTCGGCATCTTCAGGTTTGTCTGGGAGGCGGCAAATGCTGACACTGGTACTGCCAATGACAATGGCAAGGATGTAGTCGTCAAGAAAAACAATGGCGACGATGCAAAGGGATTACTGAAACTGAGAGGGCATCTCTGGGGCCTTGGCGTTGAGGAGAAGGTAGTGAGATACAGAGGGGATCTGTTTCTTGTGCATCAGATACAACTGCCCTGAATTTCCATTTTTTAAACATCTTGTGTAAAATCACCCAGCTTCTGAAGATGAGCAGAAACCTGTGTTAATTCAAAATTGATCATACGAGGGACACAACAGATACAGGTACAAGTTGAAATGGTACTCTCTCTTTTTTTGAACAAAAATGCCATTCTTTTTCACTAGAGCTCATTTTGTGAATTTGTACAATGACGAGGCAACTGTATCCTGAGGGGAAGATACATACAAAAAGGGCGAAACAGAAAAAAGGGATCCCCTTTGTCCTCCTAAATTCTAACATCATAACTTATGGAACATCTTTTCTTCCAGTATACAAAACATGTATGTTTGGACTTCCTACAATCTTCTTGGGGAATCAAATGTTTGTGTTTTCTGGTGAGGGATTTCGAGCCAAGGATCTGTTATGTAGTTGCTTGGTCGCATTGGGTAGAGCGCATTGTTGATAGGACTGTAGTTGGCTGCTCCAGCCGAATATGCTGGATGAGGAGGTGATGGCAAGCAACTCCGATTTGACTGCCTGTACTGCCGTAATGGGCTAGAGCACGGAGACACGGGCAGGGACATGTTCATACGAACACTGGATGGGTTGCTGGACAAACAAGATTAACAAATTCTGTTAGACAATGGAAGATATGTAATTTATGATATTTTTACCAAAAGGAGAAAAGGAGGACATACATGGTAGAGACCCTGCGAGTTGATATCGAAGGAATGGCAGATGCTGCTACCGGGAAGTTTCTCATGCTAACATCAGTATCTCGTAGAGGCGATAAGCTTCTGTAGGATGACAACTCAATGCTTGTCTTTATCTGAAATATAATCACAGTGGTAAGAAATTAAAGGACACCACACTCAATCTTGAGGATAACTAATATGACAGAAAATGATCATTTATCTTCCTGTTTCGTTACATTATACCTATCTTCCACCTAGCTTTAACTGGTTATCATAAAGAGCACAAACAGACTTCATAACATAGGGCCCACAATTAGACAGTGCAGTCATAGACTGTGTAGATGTCATACCGTGGTTTTTTTGCCATCAGTGGAAGTTGGAAACATATCCCTAGTAATGCCAGACCTGGAGCTCCTAACTGAAGCTTGGTCTTTGACCCAAGGATGATCTATTAATTGAGCAGCAGTTGGTCGCGCAGCAGGATCACGCTGCAAGCAGAGTTTCAGAAAGTTTTTCGCCTCAGAAGAAAGACTATCCGGGATATCAGGTATGTCTTTGCTGTTCCCAATTTTAAAAATTGCAGCCACCTGTGAAATCGACTAGGAAAGCTTAGCAGACAATCATCAGAAGAACATGCACCGTAACCATGTAAAATCTTCACAACAAACTCACCCCTTCGTACTGACTCCAAGGAGGCCTTGCAGTTGCCATCTCAAGAATGGTGCAACCAAGGCTCCAAATGTCCACTGAAAGGCTATAGCCATTGGCATTCATGATAACCTGAGAAACAAATAGACATGGGTTGATGTTCAACTTACGAAGGAAAATATGCACGGAATTTCAATTTCAGTAGCCTTACCTCTGGAGCCATCCAGTAGGGGCTTCCTTTGAAGGACTTGATAGATGTGTATGCTGATATCTGTATAAATATAACAAATACTTAATAAAAGGATGTCTGTATAAATATAAGAAATGTCAGATCATTAACACAGCATGGTACTTACATGCTTGGCCATGCCGAAATCGGCAAGTTTGATGTCACCATTAGGATCTACAAGTATATTTGCTCCTTTGATATCCCTGTGAGAAAAGGTGATATTCATCAATAAGAATTAAGAAAGACATGCGGTTTTACAAAAAAGAAAGGACCATCCTATCTTATGTATTAACAATGTCGATGACTGCGAGATACCTGTGCACTGTATTCCGCCCATGCAAGTATGCTAGGCCAGAAAGGATTTGTGCAGTGTAATTCCGGAGGACTGCCTCCCCAAATGGACCATATTCTTGAAGCAACTTATGTATAGAGCCTCCAGAAACAAACTCGAGATAGACTGAAAGTGTCTCACTAGACTGCATTGCAATACAAAGCATACTCAGGCAAAATTATAAAATAGCAAATAAGATGGCATTCTTCATAATTTACACCACTGTGGTTTATGAATGGAAATAAAATATATTCTAATTTATCTAACCATAGCAGCACTGCCTAATTTTCAGATAACAGAGTAGTGGTTGTGACTGCTTAGGGAACTTATGATATAATTACATGCTCAAGACTAGATCACAGAAGATCATCGTTGGGTTTGTATTTACCAGTTCACTGCCATAGTAGTGCACAATATTTGGATGCGAAAGCTGATTGAGAAGCAACATTTCCTGTCCATAAGGAGCAGTGTCAATATGAAAGAACTAACATTTGTTACATGAGATTGATGCTGACTTATGCTCCAGAGATGATACCTGATTTAGCTGCCTCAGACACTCTTTTGAGTTTGAATCATCAGCAATAACCTTCACCTCTTTAATTGCACACATTTGGCCACCTTCACTGCATTACATTTAGTGGCAATTCAGTATATTGTAGAAAGAAAAGATTCAGCTTCTGAAGAACAGGAGACAATAAAATGCTCCCGGATCAAACTAAGCACCTGTTGAATCCGAGGTAAACTTGCCCAAATGTACCACTGCCTAACAACTTCCCCTTCTTCCACTGTGAATGAAGGGAACGGGAAGATAAGCACGGTGAGCCTGGAGGACGAGGAAGTGGGTGCGGTGACCTTGAGCTCCGTGAATCATCCTGCCATGCGGTAGGGGATCCTGGGCATGGCCCAAATGCTCTTGAGTGCACAGGTGAGGTTGGACAGTGCTGGCCTCTTGAACTAGGGGGAGAGCTCGGCGTCCTTGTAGTGAACACAATTTCTGTTGATTTCCGACCACGGCAGTATGTGGTTTGATCATTTGGAAGATCCAAAATGTTAAGGTGAAATTCTTTCCTCGGAGAAACTGAGGCTTCAGACGATCTGGGATGCTCCAAAGCCTGATTATTTGTGAAAAAGCGCCCTTCTTCTAGCACATGACTTTGTTTCCGAGAATCTATGGCCAGTGTTCGCTTCACATCTGATATCCTATTGAATTAGGCATGAAAAGCAAGTCTCAGTTGAAATGCGCATCTATGAACCAATCACTTGACGGCAGTAGTTTCTTTAACCATCCTAGAGCTATCATATCTTAAAACAATAATTGGGATTGCAAGAGTGTCCTTTAGTAATATTCCTCATTCGAAAGAAGAAGAAAAAGTCAACAACTATTTCTCCTATGCTTGTAGCATACGGCTATAAGTTGGGTGCAAAAACATTTAGATTAATTTGCAAAATAAAAGATTTCTGTTGAGATTGGCAAATCAGCAGCTGGAACTGCCTCCAAAAATTAATACAAACATCAGTTATAACCAAAAAAAAACTCATCATAAAAAAAGCACTAACCCACTGTACCAAACGAAGATCCAAACAAAATGGGTTCAAAGTTGCACAATTCTTCATCTTCTCTATTAACAGAGAAACTGCACCCATCAAACAAAGCACATAAAATAGCCTGAATTTTATAAGAGTGATGAATCAAGAGAGATCCATTGTTGCTTCCGAAGCAAGTCAATAACAAAAGATGCTGCTTGGCAAAATTGGCTAGCAGGGCAGCAGTATCCGGTTCCACCATTGGATTAATTTCATCACATAACTAATTAGAGCACAAGTCCACAACTTTCAGGAGACAAAGCAGAGATGCATCAAATTTGCAGCTCCACGCAAAGCAACCACAAAAAATCAAATCTTGACACCCAAACAGATGACAAGAACAGCACAAGTCCACCTCCAATTCCCCGAATACATAAAAATAAGGGCACACATCACTTCCAGCTTTACGGCATCTTCATCAAAAATAATTCAGCAGAACAGCAGCTAGAACGACACAGCTAGCCCCCAAAGCGAAAACTTTACACCGAATTCAGCACGGCAACAGCAGCAAAAAAACCCAAACTTTAGCCTCACCATGAAACAACCAACCACCCTAAACTCAGCAGATTAACCACCGGCCCAACCACTCTGCCGCGTCTCCGTCTCACCTGTAAACTCCGAGATCCGGCGGCTCGTCGGACGCCGCCGAGGACCCGAGCGAAGAGCTGCCCCCGCTGGAAGCGGACGCCGACGCGGACCCCGACGCGGAGGCCGAGGGCAGCGGCGCCGGCATGGACGCCGGCCGCGGCAGCGGGTGCCCGACCGCCGCCGCCCCCGGCAGCTGCTTCCCGCGGCCTTCCCTGGTGATCAGCGCCTCGTCGAAGCTGCTCGCCTTCTTGTTCTTCCTGTCCTTCACCCCGTCTTTCCCGACCACGGGCACGGGCACGGCCACGGCCGCCGGAATTGCGCCGGTGTCCCCCGACGCCGCGCCCTTGCTCTTGCTCCTTCCCTTGCCTTTCCACCACGTCGGCATCCTACCTTCCCCACGGCGCCGCTGGCGGCCAGTCCTCTGCTCAGAGAGAGAAATGGAATGGTGGGCGAAGGAGGAAGGGGAGGTGGAGAGAGAGAAGCGTACACGCGCGAGAGGAGATGAGAGAGAGAGAGAGAGGGGGAAGGGACTCTTGTAACGACCGGGGTCGCCGTTGCGGGCCCCACGCGCGGCGTTGACAGGTAGGTCCCACACACCCAGCCGCCGCTGGCTCGAGTTCCGCGTGTACGCCTAGCGCATTTCGAGCGGTGCACGTAGGCGCGCCTGCAGCCTGTGTGGTGGGGCCACGCGCGTTCGTGACAAGAAGTGGGCTCGAGAAGTTAGTTGGGCGGCTGCCCCGTGGGGCCGCGGCTGCGGGTGAGGTGGCGCTGCTGGTGTCGCTGCGTGCGAGTCAGTTGATAGGTTGGTGGTGCTGGGGGTAGCACGACCGTCCGATGGGGTAGTTATCGGCTGCCAACATTTCGGCTGCAGTTTTAATTAGCGCGCTGCGGTATACGACGGGAGCTGCTATAAATCGGCACCTATATACTTCATAAATATTAGTTTAATAAATGGTTGGATTAGTAGATCAGATATCCGTGAAAATATTATTGTTATAATATAAAAACATATAGTTAAAATATATGCAACAAACTTATTAAACCAATACAACAATAGTATACATGTAACAAACGACTTAGATCTGACAATTAAAGAAAGCAATCTCAGAATTTCAAGAAACAAACTTCAGATTTAGTTGGTCCAATAGAGTGTTTGATTGGCCAGATCGGACGTCCGTGGAAACTTTCTTATCGTAATACGGAAACATAATAGTTAAAACATAGATAAAAAAACATGTTGAACCAATGTAACAACAAAATGCAACACACGACATAAATTCGATTTTTAAGGAAACCAATCTCGGAATTTCAAGAAACAAATTCCAAAGTTAGTTGGTTCAATGTACGGTTGGATTGGCCAGATCGGACGTCTGTAGAAACATTACTGTCATGATACGGAAACATATAGTTAAAACAAATGTAATAACTTGTTGAACCAATATAACAACAACGTTATTTTACGATGGAAAGAATTTTTGTGTGATAGAAACATCTAATTTTGTGAACAATTTATTTTGTTTTACACATAACAATAATTTGTTTCCCACATAACAATAATTGTTTTTCTAGGAGGGATGCTGCAACGCGCGCCATGAACATAGTGGCCATGTCGTGCGGCACCGGGATTAAGAACCACTGCAGCAGGCGGCCGTCGACGCGCATCCGTGGCGCTTCCTCTCATCGACATCGGCTTCGGCGACACTAGTGGGCACATCATGGCCGGCCGCAAACACGCTCGCGGGCGACATCGAAGTGGCGCAGCCGGTGTCGACGAGCGGCACCGTCTTGGCCGCACCATTAGCGTGACAACGTAGCCGATGTCAACGCCACCATCCTATGGTAGCGCCACAAAGCCGCTCGCCACTATCGGCGTGACACAGCAGCCGGTGCTGGCGGCATCGTCTTCGTTCGGTGCCCATGCCTTTGCTCACGCGCCGCCCATGAAGACGTCGATGATGGTCCGGATGATGGCGGAGGCGCAGCGCCGGTCGCATGGACTGTGCGGAGGATGGCGGAGGCGCGGTGAGAATGAGAGATGAGGAGAGAAGAAACCCTAATTGGTGGTTGTGGGATTTTATAGGAGGGGATGAATGGTTGGATGAGTGGTGCAGGGATAAACGACTAGATGCTAGAAGGATGGAATTGTTCCAATCAACATATCGATCAGTAGAATTAACCTAACATAATTCTCTTTGCTGAGATAGGCTTTTTTTTACCTTAAGAGTATAGAGTGTGAAACAATGTAAATGTTTTGAAGGGGTATTTAGTAAAATAAATCGATATATTCTTATCTTACATGATAGTATTGATGCTTATTTTATAGTATGAGTGCTTGGTTAGATATAAATACTTAGTATGTGTTTATACAATTAACTAATAAGATGCATGTTTAAAATAATTTACTTCTAGGACCTAATCTCGATGCATTATGCCATCTTACTCCATGTGTTTACCTTTTCTTAGAACGTACTAGTAAGGGAACCCGGCCACGTACTTCGGATTAGTAATGGAACCCGGCCACGTACTTCGGATTAGGAAAAATTATGTCGTATGTTTACTGGAGCGTTTATTGTATTGGATTAAGGTACAAATCGGTTTATCTATAAAAATTCACACGAGATTTGGGTGTTTCTTTTATAAAATAGAGTTGAGTAGGTGGTGGCCAATTCCACCTCATCTTAGTCGTTGGTAGTAGATCTGACGATTGATATAACTCTTAAGATGAATGGACCATCACCATCGACTAATTTATTTTAATGGAGTAAGATTAAAAAAATTATGCTACATGTTTACAAGAATATTACTTTATTGAATAGAGGCATTGCTCAATATGTCTGCATAATACATGTTATAGTGTGGTGTTTTTCCATAACAGATTTAAGGGGTGGTGGCAATTCCACCTCAATCTCAATTGTTGACTGTAGATCGGATGGTTTGTGTGAGCCCAATATAGATGGACCATTATTACTTGCTGGTCTCCTTATCTTCAGCCTATGTAATGGAGATTATTGCTTATTTACCACTGAAAAATTACATGTTTACTTGAATGTCACTTAATAAACACACTTTGGTGCCATCAATAAACCTCAACTTCTTGCTTGCGTGCCATCACAACTATCCTCATGTTAGTGTTCCACCGTTAAGTCCACAAATTGTCTGTTTTTTTCCTAAATCCTAAAATACCCTTACTCGTAGAAAAAAGAATTGTCAAATTTTTCAGTGGAATGATGTCAATCCTTTTAGGAAATTTTGGTGCTGTCATGATGCAACAGGAGGCAAAAGTCTTGCTATCAATTTTATCGAATTATAAGCAAGTTGCTCTCAGAGTTTTACTTATTTGCACTGAGGGCAAAAACATCCATTTACCCAGTTAATGGATGGTCTTTAACCGCTGGCTGCACGTGATAGCACATAAAATAGAAATACGGAAGTGGAAATAAAATAGAAACACGAAATTGAAACAGAATTAGGTGTGATGATGATTCATTAGTGTGCCTAAACAGGATTCACGTTGAGATTAGGAGAAGTAGCACTCCACCTGTTGGCTCAGAGTCTGTAGTCTCAAAAAGTTGATAGCAATCGGTTTTGTACTTTTGTTTTCTAGTTTTTCTTGTTTTAGTTGATCTGTACTGAATTCGTCCGGCGCCTTTATTCTGGTAGTGCCTGGGAACTATGTCACTGTTTTGGTTTTATCAATGAATACAATGAAACTGGGAGATCCCTGTTATTTTTTAAAAGAGTAGCACTCCAACGAGGCACACCATCAACCAGCACATAACGTAAAGAACAGCTCAATCAGGAGTAACCATCGTGTTTCTTCCCCCCTGCAATCTCACATATACTTCGCCATCAATCCAGGCAGTCACAGAATGCAAGGTTCATGCACGCACGCACGCACGCACCCGGTGGGTATGCAGGCAGCTGCGGAGCTGCAGATCGAGGCCGCTCCGCGCGCAGCCACCGTGGCTTCGCGGCTGGTTCGTTTTGCCTTTTCGTACGGGCGCCCGTTGCATCCGCACGTCACCCCGCCGGGTTTCAGTGGATCCCCTCGTCATCAGTGGGATGGCGCCCACACCCGTCGCCACGCCACTGCCACCACCGCCACTTGCATCCATCCAACTCCTTGCCACTGCCTGTCTTTCTCCGGCGATCATTATCACATGGGAAATATGCACGCCTCCGGCCGCCGGCCGTCGCTGTCACTTAATTTGGGCCCGAGGAGAAGCTTCCAGCGGCGGAGGTACAAGGGCACGAGGAGAGATAATTTGTTTCTTGAGACAGGATGGATAATTTGTTTATGAGACATGAGAGATAATTCCATGTATTAAATAGGTGTTTAGGCACAATGGATATTGGATATGTATATGTTGTATCTAGAGTTAACACTGTCAATTCTGGAAAGAAAAAAAACCTATGACTGGCGACAGATTGAATTGTCGAAATTTCGATAATCAATTCGGTTGGAAGACCCAAAAAGGGGTTGAAATTATGAACGAGTTCGCAATTCTGAACGGAATTTAGATGAGTACCTTTTTTTACATAAAAAATGTTTTGGGTGGGTGGAGGGGGTGGGAGGGAAAGGACCGAAATTTTCAAAACATAGTGAAATTTTGAACCCCGGTTGAGTATCTACATGGCTTTTACAGCACGTCTGAGATTGTGCTTGGTTTGATCACTGCATTCACTTCGGTGAAATTTTGCCATCTCCCATCAACAAGCTAAGCCTTTTTCGTACATATATAGGTCCTTTTCTTTTCAGCTTCTTGACTGGCTTATTGCCCTATAAAACCACAAGCCGAAAAGAAGGGGTAACTGCTGAGATAAACACCCTCCAATTTGCTGTTCGTAGCAGGAAGTTGCTCATACCTAGCTTCCCGAGCTTATGGCTCTTAGGCTTTTAAAACTGCCCTCCAACTTTGCCACCCCGTGCCCTTTCCACCTCAACCCTCCTCCGCCTCCTCCCCTGTCCCGAGCCCCAACCCCCGTGCTCTCCTCTCTCCCATGCCCCCCGCCGCCAACCCTCCTCCCCCGCGGCCCTCCTCCTTCCCCGCAGCCGCCAGATCCGCCCGTCCCTTCTGCGCTAGATCCTCCCGTCCCTTCTGCCGCCAGATTTGCCGCCCCCGTCGCTAGATCCACCGGCCTGCTCCAGTCCCCCGACATCGCCAGCTCGCCATCGGCCTTCTCTCCTGCCAGCCCGAGCCCCTGCCCTCCTCCTCCTCACGCAATAGCCCACCGGCCCGACACCCTGCCCGCCTCCTCCACCCCCGCACAACAGCCCGCGGCCCAAGCCCCGTCCTCCACTGAGCTCGGCTACCTTTGCCTGCCGCTGGTCCTCCCCGAGCTCCATCCTCTGCCGCTAGCCGCTCGACCCCCTTTCGAGCTCGCCCGCCCTCCCTCCAATCTCCCCCATCGTCGGGCTCGAGCGCCCCCATCCAATGACGTCCTAGAGCTCATCTAAGATGCAAAAGATTTGATGTTGCATGTTGTATGTTGGATCACATGAATTTGGCAGGAAATAGTTCAATTCTTGCAAATCCTTATTATTCCAAATATTCCATCTTTGCTTGCTAATGTATGATTTTGTATGATTATTATGTAACAGAGGCTTTGGTTATGCTTGGTGTATAATTTTTTATGATTATTATGCAACAGAGATTAGGTTATGATAGGTGTATATTGGTGCTCAAATCCGAGTTGATGAAAATTGTATGCCTTGGAAATTTTGTATCTAAATTTGTGTTGATTTTATTGAAGATTCTAATACTTCAATGCAAACAAATTCAGATGCAAGCATGTAAGGAATAAGCTCACAACAAATTCCAAGGGTATTACAAACAATTCCAAGGAATAGGCTCACAAGAAATAATCCAAAAAGAAGGGAATAATAGTTTATCAGGGTTTTCTCCCACCGGAGCTCCTGTGGGCAGTTAAGCTTGAGCTAGCTTATGCACAAGCCCAAGCCGAAAAGAAGGGGCCATAGGGTTCTAGAGAGCTAGAAGGATGCAACACGCTGTGTATTGATCATCTCAGGAGTATATGTACAAACAAAATGTGCATAACCGAAGGTTCTATATGTCTGCCATCTCATGCAGGAAAGTAGTGAGACGTGCAACTAACTAAGGACCGAGTCATGTACACTAATATCAACCTGTAGTCGAAGCGGCGCCAATGGTGATGCAAAAGCTAGATCAGAACTCAGTGAACGAAGCTGTTGGCAATCCCTTTGTCATGATATTGGCAAACTGTTGATTGGTACGGACATGGAGGACACGGAGTTGGCCGAGTTGCACCTTCTTATGAACAAAATGAAACGTCGAGCTCGATGTGCTTCATGCGCTTGTGCTGAACCAGGTTGGCTGCAAGATAGATGGAGGAGACGTTGTCACAATGGACAATGGTGGCCTTGTCGACGTCTGATGAAGTTCTCGAGTAGTTGATGAAGCTAGCAAGTTTCGACCACCACATTAGTGACGGCCCGGTACTCAGCCTCCACACTCGGTTTGGATATAGTGGGCTACCGCTTGGATGACCACAAGACAAGGGAGTCGCTAAGGAAGACGTAGTACCCGAAGGTCGAACGGCGCGTGTCAGGCAGCCATCCCAATCCGCGTCTAAGTATGCGGCTAGATCGGTGCCAGGAGGGACGCACAGTTCGAGACCGTGTCGTGGAGGACTGCAAACGTAGCGAAGGATCTGCTTGACCAGGCCTAGTGGACATCACGCGGCTCGTGCATGTGCAAGCACACCTGTTGCACAACATTCCCTATGTTCGGCTGCATCAAGGTAAGGTATTGGAGCGTGCCCACAAATGTTGTAGTAGAGGGGGCCATTGGGAGCGATGGTGCTAGCCGCAGAAGAGAGCTTGGGTTTGGTGCCAACAAGAATCACAGTGGACTTGCAGTTGGCCATGCCAGCACACTTGAGAAGGTCGAGGGCGTACTATTCTTGCGACGAGAAAAAGTCAGTGGTGTCGCGCTGAACGTTGATGCCGAGGAAGAAGTGCAGCGGACCAAGATCTTTGAGGATGAACTCAGCGCGGAGGCGAGCAATGATTTCCCGCACAAATCGGTCACCAAAAGTCATGATCATGATGTCATCCACGTAGAGCTTAGGCACTGGGTGCATAGGAAGTTGGTGGGTTGTTGGTATTACACATTCTCAGTGACGCACCCATGAAGAAAAGTGTTGTTGATGTCGAGTTGATGGACAGGCCAGCAAGAGAGGCGGCGAGGTGAAGAAGGGTGCATCCATCGCCGGCTTGACCACCAGAGAAAGGGTCTTGGCAGTCGATGCCAACTCGTTGAGAAATGCCATGCACAACTGTCGGTGTTTAGATCCAGCAGTATTGAATATAGGACAGCGTGAGCACATCAGATCTAGATGGGTGCACACGGGAGACAAAGTTTAGGCAGATTCAGGCCCTCAAGAAGAGGTAATACCCTACGTCCTGTGTTTGGTGGTTGGTATTGCTTGTATCCCGAGTGCCGCAAGACATTAAGAATAGATCTCTAGGTTGCTAGGGCTACGTGTGTATGAGAATATAAGAACATATGTTGCTTACCGATCAGGGGATCCCTACCTGGCCTTATATAGGCGACCGTGGTAGGGTTACAAGAGTCTGGATCGGTTTACATATTTATTTCCTAATTAGTTACAACTGAATCCGGGGTTATCGGGTAAGTAGTCAGCCTGACCCATCCTGTGTCCAGAGGGCCAGCTTTGTCTTCCCTGACGATACCCGGGTGCTATGCCATCATCAGTAGCCCCCGAGTCCTTCACGATCTGACTGCAGTTCATTATAATAACACCCAAGCCGAGTGCCTTTGCCTCCTTCCTTTTTTCCGAGTAGCATCTGCTCAGGTGCGCCCTTTTTGTTGCCTGCAGGAAGATTGTGAGGGACTCATAGAGCTCCTGTAGAATAGGGATAATAAGCCAAGTAATATTCACCCGTAGGGTAGGAATATCATGGCGGTTGAGTTAATAACGGATAAGTTCTTGCGGTATCCAGCCATTTCCAACGGATGGAGACCGGCTGATAGCCCAGCGGGGGACATACCATGAATCTCGACTGAATTCCTGAGTGGCATCTGGTTTCCCGAGTGGCCCGGGTCTAGCTAGCGTCCCTCTGGGGGAATGCCCTCGAAATTTGTGTCAGAACCAGAACACAAGCTGAAGCGCTTCGGTCCCGAGTGGCAGAGCCTAATGCCCGAACGTTCCATTGAATCTAGAAATTTCGGATCCCGGAGATTCCAGGGTAAAGTCTCCAGAATATCCGGGTGGAGAAACCGGTGGCTTCGAGTTGCTCGATGTCCGACTAGTGGCCTGCTGAGGGCGCACCACAACTGCCCTTCACTCGGGTGTATTCAAGTGATTGTGTTCCCCTAGGGGCCAACCACCGAAACCCGTCAATACCGTAACGTTCAGTCCCGAGTTATTCGGTAACCGACTAGTGACCCGTTAAAGGTACGTTACAGTCGCTCTTTATGCGGGGTGTATCCAAACGGCCCGTTAGTCCCGGAAGGCTAACCGTTGAAACCCTGGTCAGGCGGATGCTGGAAACGGTAATGCTTCGCCATGGAAGCGGAAGAGTCGCGCAGTGAGTGCGGAAAAGCTACGTCGTGGAAGTGGAAAGGTCGTCCCGTGGGGGTGGGGCGGAAGATTCGCACTCGCCAGGCTGTCTCTTCTTTAAAACCCCATCCGTTCACACCGGTTCCCCTTTCACGCTTTGTCTCTTTTGCGCCTACAAACCTTTCGTCTTCCCACTACATTAAGCTGAGAGCGCCGCCACGCAGCAAATCCAAATCGCCACCGATCTTGCATCCATCTCGCCACCGTTTAGATTCCACCCCGTCGCTGTTCTGCGCATCTGCCTCCTCATCCTAGCCGGCCGAACCCTGATTAGGCATCCGAGAGAAAACCTAGGTCGGGTCCGCCGCCACTGAATGCCCGCCTCTAACTGGGAAGTGGATTCGATCGAAGAGGAGGAAGACACGGTGGTGTGGGCATCGCTCAGCGAGAACGTCTCCCCCGCTGGTTCGATGGCACCCTGGTCCAAGTCCATCGCGACGGAGGCCCGGCTGCGCACCTTGGTGGAGGCGGGAGTGCTTCCACCGAGGGAGCTGATCGAATGGCGTCCCGCCGTCGGAGAGGAGGTCCCACTCCGAATACCGGCGAGCTCGTCTTCCACACCTCTTTCTTCCACCGTGGCCTCTCTGTCCCGGTGCACCCTTTCTTGCGCGGGCTCTTATACTTCTACGGGCTAGAGCTGCACAACCTCAACTCCAACGGGATGCTCCATGTGGCGTGCTTCATCACGCTCTACGAGTGCTTCCTCGGGATCGAGCCGCACTTCGCGCTGTGGAAGCAACTGTTCATCGTCAAGCCTCAGCCGAGCAAGAACAGTCCAGCCGTAGTCGGGGGTGCTGGATTTCAGCTGAGGCCGAGGGCCGTCAAGTATTACCTCGAGCTGCCATTTCATACTTCCAACAAAGGATGGCACTCGGACTGGTTTTACTGTAGCAACCCTGAGCCCTCACTCCTAGAGTTCGTGGGCCAGTCTCCCGAGATCAAGGCGAGTTGGACGGAGCTTCCGCAAGAATGGGAGTAGCCTGCGATCGAGGTTCTCATGGCTCATCTCTCCCAAGTGCTTCAGTTGGGAGTCACTGGGGTCGGCATTGTAGCAACCTTCATCAGGCGCCGAATCCAACCCGCGAAGCTTAGGGTCCACCCGATGTATGCGTGCACCGACCATTGGGATGTGACCCGAGAGTCAGCTGACGAACTTACGGAGGAGGAGGTCAAGGGCCGAGTCGGGAGGCTGATGGCTCAAGGAGCAGATCTGGACACCTCCAGACACCCCGCGCCCCATAGCCGCACCAACCCTCCGACTCAGGTGACCAGCCAGTCCTCCAACTTCATCATTTGTAGTATATGCTCCAAACGAGTCATACTCGGTCTTCGTCTGTGCCCCCCGACCTCGTAGGATCTATTTGGGTTCAGTTCCTCAGCTCCCCTTCCAGAGAAGGAGATTTGGAACCAGCCCCAATACGCCGACATCCCCAGCAGTGGGCAGCCACCGCAAGGAAGCGCCCGGTTGTCGTCCGCTGGTGTCGGGTCATCAAGGGGAGGTGCCTCTGTGTCGGAGGAGCCTAGCGCTCCTTCGCCGGTTGTAACAGCGGCTCCTGAGGGGGAAACCCAAGAAGACGAAGATGATGCCCCCCTTCGTGTACATCAGAGAAGGGGGATAGCCACCGACGCAGCCCCGGGGGTCTGGACGGCTCCTCCGCCCAACCTATCCCGATGGCGCCAGCCGTCGCCGCCGCCAAGGAGACTCCTCGGGCGGTTGAGGATGAAGTCCCCCCCAATCGGAGGGGGAAGAGGACCGCCGATGCCACCTTCGGGGGGCAGAGCAGTTCTCCGACGTCACCGACTCCACCGGCCGCCACACCGAGGCGGCAGGCCTCGGGGCCCAATAAGCGTGTCCCCGTTCCCCGATCCACCAAGTAAACCACCGAGTGAATATCTCCTGCTTACTTTGTCTTCATACGGAGAAAACTAACGAATTGGATGCTTCTGTAGGTCAAGGAGGACGGGAGATATTCCAAAAGACTCGTCGAGTGCCCCTGGGTTCGGTCAAGGGGGAGCCAGTCGGGACCAGATGCCTGGCCCTCATCTCCTCCAAGGGCAGCCACAACTCCTTCCCCACGGCCTTCTCCCCAACGGGACGGCGCGCCCCCAGCTTCACCTTCCGTTCCTCAGCCGGAGAAGCCCAGCGCTGGAGCGCCGGCTCTGGCTGCGTCAGAGGAGGCGGGCCCGAGTCCGGCGGGAACCGTCCTGTCGGACCGCAGGGGCAATCTGGCGATGCCGGTGGAGGAGGTCGAAATCGATCGCGTGCCCCCTCCTCTGCTGGGCTCCCAGCTGGTGATCCAGCCGCTGCGGGTCCGACAAACGGACCCCGCACGGCCGAGCGAAGTCCTCCGGGAGATCGACGATATTCGGGAGGCGGAAGAATGGGACGAGGCGATGGACATTGCCGCCCAGCTCGGAGAGACGCGCCCAGCGCTGTTGAAGACGGCGAGGGAGAGCGCCAACCTGTTGACATGGTTAGATTTTGGTCCATGGAAGTGACACGGCTGACTCATCATCTCCTCAAAGGTTGCGTTGCCACGCTGAGGGCGACACTGCGGGGCGCGCTCAGCCGCGGGAACGAGATCTTCGTCCTTGCACTTTCGGTGTTTCTTCCTGGATGACTCGGGACGCTCTTTCTTCCTGGGGGACTCGAGAGCTTTGTCCTTTCCCTTATCGTCCTTGGTCGCGCTGCGAACAGCCTCTTCACCAGTAGCGTAGTTGTTGGTGATGTCGAAGAGCTCGTGCGTAGTCTGAGGATTCTTGCACGCGATCTTGTGGATGAGGTCAGTGCTCCGAATGCCCTTGGAGAAGGCGGTGATGACATCACCTTCTCGGACTTCCGACAGAGAGTTCTTCTTTCTGAAGAAGCGTTGGATGTACTCTCTGAGGGTTTCGCCTGCCTCTTGAGTACAACTGTGGAGGTCCCACGCATTTCCGAGCCTATTGTAGGTGCCCTGGAAGTTGTTCATGAAGAGGGTTTCAAGGTCGGACCATGATTGGATACAGCCTTGAGGTAGGCTGGTAAACCAAGCTCAAACAGGAGCAGGTAATGAATCGCAACGTAGTCGTTGCCACCATTGGTTATGCACGCCATGTGGTAATCGGCCAGCCAGATATCTGGTCGAGTCTCGCCCGTGTACTTGTCAATGCCAGTGACTCGGAATCGTGATGGGAAGACAACGTTGCGGATGCGAGAAACGAATGCCTTGGGGCCACGTAGGCCATGTTAGAATGAGTCGAAGAGCTACGCCGGCTGGTAGTGCGGCTATCACTGCTGTCTCCGTGGTGACCACCATGATTGTCTCTCTCGGAGTCCCGACGAGCATTTTGTCGGGCCTCGAGGGTGTTCTGCGCAGCACGGTTTGGTCCGAGTCGGCTACGTACCGACCCAGCAGGGTGATCCTTTTGTCCCGCGCCGTGGCGGGCGCGATTTCTTGCAGCAATAGTACCCCGTGCATCACGATCCGGTCCGAGTCGGCTGCGAACCGATCCGGCGGGGTGATGACGTTCGAGGTTGGCACGGCGACCCTCTGCAGCTTGCGGGTTCCCTGGAGGGGAAAAACGCCGGCTCCTGGCACTCGCAGAGTAGCCTGCGTGGTCCCCGAAGATCTCGGCCTGTTGGAGGGTTGCTTCCTCCATTAGGATTCGGAGCCGTCAGAGTTTGTCATGACCCGGGGTGCTCTCAGGGATATTAATGGCACACGCCACCACCGTGACGACGGCGATGTTGTGACTGGGGAGTGAAAATATCGAGACACCATCCCTTTCACACATGCGGAATGTGTTGTGGACCTGTCGTCCACGATCCCGCGTATCCTCGTTGCGCTCTCTTTCTTCACGCTGGCGAGCCAACGCGGCTTGTTGCTCAGCCAATGCCTCCTCCTTAGCAAGAAGGCGGAGCCGAGTGGCTGCTAGTTGCTCAGGAGTCTGATCTCCAATGGGGATGGGTTGGTCGTCGTTGTGGACCAACACGTCAAGGTTAGCCATGAAGAACTCCTGAGAAGGATGGTGGCTTCCCGAGCTCTTGAAGCCGTCCGAGTCATACTCAAGGACGGGTAGGAGAGACTCGATTATGCCAACCAGTCGGGATCCCTGCTCGACGAGTGAGAACCCGTGTTCACACAGCAGATCCGACTTCGGCTCAAACTCGTCCTTGGGGAAAGGAGCCAAAAGCGTGGACCCAGGGGTGAGTCCGAGTGAAGATGGTGATGAAGCCTCCGTTATCGGCGGGAAGCCGAGTCACAGAGGTGAAGCTTGCTGAGCTTGTCAGCGATGAAGTCCAGCTTTCCGAATTGGAGAAGCTGTCCTGGATCAGGGACAACGTCCAGGGAAGCAAATCTCATGATGCTGCCCGAAACGAAGTCACCGTAGTTGTTGAAGAAACCCATCTGGATCTGTCTGGATGGATCTATGCACACAGCCCCCTACCTGGTGTGCCAACTGTCGGTGTTTAGATCCGGTAATATTGAATATAGGGCAGCGTGAGCATAGCAGATCTAGATGGGTGCACACGGGAGACAAAGTTTAGGCAGGTTTAGGCCCTCAAGAAGAGGTAGCCTTATATAGGCGACCGTGGTAGGGTTACAAGGGTTCGGATCGGTTTACAGATTGATTTCTTAATGAGTTACAACTGAATCCGGGGTTGCCGGGTAAGTACTTATCCCTGTCTTGTACTCCAAGTCGATGAGGCGCCCCCGTGTAGAAGTCGGACTCCGAGTAGTCGGCCTGACCCATCCTGTGTCCAGAGGGCCAGCTTTGTCTTTCCTGACGATACCCGGGTGCTATGCCATCGTCAACAACTGATCTAGCTTTTTAATGATCGAGCATGCTGTGGGGTTTGAAATAGTGGTGGAACACCCATTTCTTGGTAATCACATTTGCACTGCGTGGCCGAGGCACTAGTGTCCAAGTATTGTTTGCTAGCAGCGCGTTGTGCTCGGCCTTCATGGTGGCAAGCCAATGCAAATCTAGTAAAATGGCACGAATGGAGCGTGGGATAGGCGAGACATATACGAAGCGATGGCGTAGCGTGGATTAGGTTGGCGGATTCCAACTTTGGCGCACTTGATCATGGGGTGTGTGGCTGGAGGAGTTGTGGTATTGGTGGATTTGGTGGACGTGGCTGCATGCTGTTGGGCGCTAGAATTGGGGCCATGCATGTGGGTCGTGGGAGTGGTAGAAGCGATAGACCGTGCGGCAAGATCGGTAGGCGTTGGGATAGGAGAGCTGGTGCCATAGTAGGAGACGTGGCAGCTATCGCTGTAGGTGTTTGTGGCTACTTGCCATAGGCCCAACAGCTTGACTGGAATGAGGTCTGGTGGTGGCGCAGGATGATGGGATGGTGCAGCACCAAGTACCTATGACTAACGAAAAGGAAAACAAGTCTCATCAAAGTACACATGCCGGGACACAATAACGCGACGAGTTTTAGGGTCGTAATACTGATATCTTTTTGGTGTGAGGAAGGTACCCAAGGAATATACACATGATAGAAGGGGGGGTGGGGGAGCTTATGAGGTGCAGTGTGCTATCATGTTGGGGTAGCACAAGCAACCAAAGAAGCGTAGCTGATCATAAGATGGTGGTGTACTGTAATGGAGCTCATGAGGTGTTGCGAGGTGACGTGTCCTTATCATTGAGGGTGCGGAGGACATGCTCGGCATGGTCGTTCTGCTATGAGGTGTAAGGACACATGAACCGCAAAAGAGTGCCGTGAGAGGTGAGGAGAGAGCGAACAACGTTGTTGTCAAACTCCTTGCCATTATCGGATTGAATGCTCATAATATTGCGTTGAAAATGAGTGGAAACATATGCACAAAAGGATATGAGGGTGGCGAGGACTTCGAACTTGCACTGGAGTGGCAATGACCATATGTAATGAGAAATATCATCCAAATTAACAAGGTAATATTGGAGACGCGAGTTGCTTAAAATAGGCGAAGTCCAAACATCACAATGCATTAGTTGGAAGGGAAAAGAAGAAATAGTAGTGGAGGGAAAGGGAACCGGACATGTTTGCCAACACGATAGGTGTGGCAAGTATGTGTCTTAGAATTATTACATGTGTAAGGGAATGAGGACAAAGTCATGGCAAGCGAGTCACGTCCTGGATGGCCGAGCTGAGCATGCCAGAGATTGACGCTGGTATGAAGACTGAGGAAGGCGCCGCCGGAACCGGATGGATGAAGCAAGTAGAGGTTGCCATTGCTGTTACAGCAAAGAAGAACCTTCAGGGGTTGAGCATCCTTGATAGAAAAACCAAGACAATCTAATTCCATGGCAATGGCATTATCATATGTAAGAGCGTGCACAAAAACAAGGTTTTCAATAAGAGAAGGAGAAATGAGCACATTGCCAGGATGAGTGATGGGTAGGGAAGCACTGTTACCGATGATGACACAAGAGGGAGAGGAAAAAGGGTGAGGAGATGAGAGACTACCGGGCTGGACACCATGTGGGAGGTGGTGGCGGTGTCTAAGAACTAGTAGCCCCACCAGAGTACGGAGCGTTGGCCAGCATGTTGTGCAGCACCGCATAGAGTGCCGGGTCCCACTGGGCAGTCAGAGTCGGGGAAGCAGACGACGTGGGTGTGGTCTGGTGGGACGCGGAGAGTGCTTGGAAAGAGGCCATGCCCTAGGGGCCAGGAGTGTGCATGGGCGCATGGTCCAGGCATGGACCATGCTGGTCCACCGGTTGTAGCTTGCGGTCCATGGCGGATAGGACTGGGCGAGTGGACGGGGCGCACCTGCGGTGTTGCTAGAGGTGCGTGTGCACCTGTCATTGCCCTTCTTCTTGCTCTTGCCACGCTCACCATTGCTAGAGTTGGAGGTGTTGGCGTTTGGTGGCGTCACGTTGCCAGGTAGGACGCCAGCAAGCAGTGTCGTGGCGGTCTTCATCCTCGCAGTATGGGTGATATGATGCAGTTCTCCTCAAGTAGGAACGTGCACGATGGAACGTCGGCGGTGGCATGAGTAGGTTAATTTGGATACCACGTGACCGAATTGCACGCTCAGGCCACCTAGCATGTTGATGAGGAGAGACTGATCAGAGACGGTAGCGTCGACATCGCGTAGGTTGTCGGCGATGGTCTTGAGACGGCTGCAGTACTTGGTGATGGACATGTTGCCTTGGTAGAGCCCATAAAACTTCTGATGTAGATAGACGACACACTGGAGGCAGTTGCCAACGAAGAGACCGTTGATTGCCGACCAGATGGAGAAGGCCGAATCGTCGGGCGAAGAATGATATCCAACATTTCCTTGGACATAGTGGTGTAGAACCAGGACACAATACTCGAGTCGTTCTGCGTCCACTCGGTGTCGTCAAACTTGAGCGAGCGTGCATGGTCGTGCAACCTGAACTTGTGGACGACACGGCGAAAAAGGTGCTCCGCTGTAAATAGTTAAAAGAGTCCTAGAGTTCAAGAGTGACGGGAACGTGAGTGCAGATACTGGATCGCAGAGGAGGAGATGGCGACGGGCATCGTTGGGATGAAGGGATTGGTGTTCTTGGAGGATGCCGTCAGGGAGGAATCCATGGAGAAGTGCGGAAACGTGAAAGGTAGAGGATCGAGAGAGGTCAGATCAAAAATGAGCGTCTGATACCATGTAGAGTTCCAAAGGCAAGAAAGATGCAACACGTTGTGTATTGATCATCTCGAGATTTATATTTAGCACATGTACGTGCACAATGTGCATAACCGAAGTTTCCATATGTGTGCCATCTCACGCAGAAAAGTAGCGAGACGTGCAACTAAGGACCACGTCATGTACACTAACCGCATGCACATACATTGTGCGCGAATATTCTCCCTGATCTAATAATTAATCATACGTGCAACTAAGGACCGAGTCATGTACACCAACCGCATGCACACTGTGCGTGAATATTCTCCCTGATCTAATAATTAATCATCTATGAACCATAGGTATGGATGTATCTATATTTGCCTGCAGGAGGCATCCTTCTTATCCACATCGATCCACATGCATGGAAAAGGTTAAAAACGCATTCATCAGGATCTCGATCGAGCACCTATGTACGTATGAGATATATAGCACGTTGCACCACACAGACAGAAGAAAAAGCCAAAAGAGACGTACCACGATGGCCACTTGCAAAAGCTTAAAAATAAATCTGTCTTGTCTTTGTGGGAAACGTTCGGCCAAGCGCGACGGTTACCGGTAGGTTCGGCAGGATAAAACAAAACCAAACCAATTATCCTTTTTTTTCTCCAATTATATGAGGCATAGCCTCTTACGCGACCAATATGTTAGCCACTCCAATTAATAGATTCTCTAGAATAGAAAGAGAGGAAAATGAATAGCATCCCACTAATCCAACTTAATTAGCTGCTTTTTTTCTTTTTCTTTTGTAGAAAGAAAATTGGAAATGGGTTAAACACTAGATTCTAGAGGATCTCTGGATAGGAGATTCTATTTTAGCTCGCAAATTCTCAAGACTTTATAACATAACTATATCTCGACACATTACTGTGAACCATGTTTTTTCTCAAGGTTGGAATTGTTTACAATTTCTAAGAACTCTATGGGGTGTGCATTTCGCACAATAGAATGAGCTTCAACATTTGTGTAAAGATGTTAAACTTTCGCATGAACCTGATAGGCTAATTTGGTCCCCTGATAGCAAAAGGCACTTTTACGGTTAAACGCTTTATAGGCAATTAACTAATGTACACTCATCTTCTCCATGCAAATTTGTATGGAAACTTAAGCTCTCTCCCAAGACCAAAACTTTTGGATGGTTCGCGCTTTTGCCGGAGCATTCTAACAAAAAACGAGGAGAGGATGGGAGTGGGACAACAAATGCTTCTTTTGCAATGCCAAAGAATCAATTGATCATCTACTATTTCGTTACCCTCTTGCAAAGTATATTTAGTCTTTTGTCCAGTGTGTTTTTAACTCGAGTTGCAAACCAAATAGTTTAATACATGCATGTTGCATGCTGTTTAACTTATTCCATGGTCAAAGCAGGAGATTTGCCGGTCGTATATATTTGTGCGATTCTTTGGTCATTATGGAAAACAAGAAATATAGCATGTTTTTAAGACAAATACCCTAATAATCTTACTATTGATTATATATGTTGTTCAATTGATTATTGGCCTTTTTATAGAAGGAGCACCAAAAAAGGTCGCTACACTAAAGTATAATAAGGATAAGACTAGTAGCGGGCGAGGTATTTAACACGACACAGGGATGGTGACGAGGATATCCCACCTACAGTTATACCCTCAGCTACTCCATCTCCACATGATACCATTCCTCATACGCAAGAATTACAAGGAGAATTCGGATCTTCCGAGTTTACTCCCGGAGGCTCCGGAAATGTTCGCACTTCTCCGAAGCTATTCTCGGAACCTCTGACTTCGGTCCCGGAGGCTTCGGGGTCGGAACGTCAGAGATTCCGAGGACGTTCCTCGAAGCTAAACCCGAAATTACAAGGACCTATCACTAGGGCTCGCGCTCAACAACTTAATTCTCAGGTACTTTCGTTTCTTGGTACTTTACTTGATATTAAAGAACATATGGTGTTGCCTAAAGGAGATGATCTTTTGCTTATAAGGAATGAAGGTCCAAGCCTAACTATGAGGGATGGACATTGGAGCATGATGAGAAGGAAGGGAGGAGGTGACAGCCAGCCTACAAACAAGAATGGAGATGCGGAGTTGCTGTCAAGCTATTTCAAGACTTTGAAGCCTCCATGATGTATTTTCGTCCATACCAGTCTATAGGTGCTGCGCCGCCTTCTTTTGGGGAAGGCCCATGTATTTTCAGAATTAGGCAAATTTGGCAAGTCTTAGAGCCCGTATACGAGGAAACCCACCTCTCCTCACCTCTTTAAATACCCCTTGTGTGCCTCCTAAACACGGCAGGTTTCATTGAGTTGTTTAGCTACTGCTACAATATTGCATCTACAACGCGTGTAGGACTACCGCTTTGTTTAGATATTCAGTGAAATCTCAGACTTTGTTCTTCTATCTTGTGCCAATTTCATACTCGTAATTTCATATTACAATTTATCATTGTTCTTGCTGGTTCTTCGGTTGCTTGCAGGAACTCGAACTTCGTGTTCAGGTTGATCCTGTCTATGGCAAAAACAATAATCATTGGAGGTTGGTTTAGCGATTGCTAAGGCGTATCGTCGCGTACGGTATAGTCGGATCGTCAAGTTCAAACTCCACCAAACCGTTAGTTATTTTCGTCTCACCGAAAGATCGGGCCACCGCCCCTCATCAGATGGGCTCCAGCAAATCAGCGATCGAGCCATGTTTCTTTATGGCGTTTGATCTAGATGCTAGATTAGACTCTTGTTAAATACTCCCATCCGTCCTAGAATGTAAGACATATTTTGTTTGCTTAAGATAAGGCTTTGACTAACAATTACTCCATTAGTATGTGGTATATGTGAAATAAAATTGATGTCATAAGATTTATATTCGAAAGTACTTGCTTACAATTGTGACTTTATATCACATAAACCACATATTAATAAAGTAATTGTTAGTCAAAGTCTTGTCTTAACCAAACAAAATATGTCTTACACTTTGGGACGGTGGGAGTAGTTAGATGCCATTAGTTCTTTTTCATTCTTTTTCAAACATTTGTGATGATTGCTTTCCCTAATAAAATTGGAGAAATATTCCATTTTATCAAAAGATAAATCTAATTCAGCTGTTATTAAATCTGAGACACATCATCGTTATGGATGATGTGGAGAAGAGAGTAAAAACGAGAGGGAGGTTGTTACTGAGCTAAAAACAACCGGACAGTTGATATCAAGAACAAAAAACAACCAGATTCCCTCCCTCACAAAAAAAACCACATTCCCTGCTGAAGTTTGCTTGTTATTTAAAAACTATTTTTTGGAGCCTACGTAATCCCACCACCAACCAACGTAATAGTCTGGGCTTGTTTCTTTTCGTGAGATTTGGCATTTTCTCTTCTCTTAATAATTAAGATGCTAAATAATAATTTATCTAAAAATGCTAAGGTAATAATACAAAAACACTATCTTTTTTAACAACATCCATCCTTAGCCTCCCACCTTCTTCATTCATCTGCTTCCCTCCTTTGCTCACTCTTTTGCTCTTAGTGTCTTGCGCTCCAACTCTAATGCCTTGTATGCCCGACCTTTCCTTAGCGTTGCTCATCTGACATTCCAATGCATATACTGACCTTCTTTGTGTTCTTCGGCGAGTTCTTCGATCCTCCTTACCTCCACTTCCATCACTAGTGAACTGCGATGGTCGCTGCATCATCGTGCTACCATCTCTCCCTTACCCCGCCACCTCATCCACCCTTGTCATCGTCGTCCGACCCTCTGCTCCCAGCAACCCGAAAAATTATCCATTTCATTCATTTTCCATAAGCATCATAGCACGGAAACACTACTTGATTCAGCAAATAAAACACTACTCCGAAGTTCACACCAATTTTTAATGAACCGGACCATATAGGTTAATTTCAGAAACTTATTTTCATGAACGGATAACCAGAGCAGGATGTAGAGACGTTTTGTATGTGTTGGCTGCCGCCTGCTACTGCTAGGTGTATATGCGTGCGTGGTACGATCGGCGTGTAGCTGTTGATGCTACCTCACCTGCCCACTTGCATCAATTTCCGCGTTTAATGTGACAGCTACGCGCGTTGGATCATCAGCGCATGTCCCGTTCGTTTTGTCCCGTTCTATCGGTCGAGCTGCCACTGCCATGGAAAGTTAGAATTGCTCGGTGCACGCGGCACACACCGGTTTCTTATGTTCTTCCGGTTACCCGGGTGATCGACTACATCGAAAGGAACGTCTTCACCTCTAAAAATCCAATATTACTTCAGACAATTTTAAGATTAAGGACATGTGACTTATTATAGGTGTCTATTGTGGTATCTTTCAAAAATATTATGTTAAAAAAAATTTAGGAATCCACGACACAAATAATTCATTAATCTAATACCTAATCACTTCGCCAATATACTTCTCCTTATCACCACTATTTATAACGGTTTCAGCAAGCTTTTGTAATCCATTAGGCCTCAGTCATCTGTCGAGCTTTTATCATCTATCACGCCTCTGTCATCCATCACGTCTCTGTCATCCGTTAAACCTTCGTCATCCGTCGCACCTCCGTCATCCATCAAGCCTCCGTCGTCTGTCATGCCTCCGAGATCCATCGCTACTCCATCATCCGTCACGCCTCCGTCCTCCGTTATGACTTTGTCATATGTCACGCCTCCGACCATCATGCCTTCCACTTCTATCACAACTCCATCGTCCGTCATGACTTTGTCATCCCTCACGCCTCCACTGTCTGTCACGACTCCGTCATCCATCACGCCTCCAACATCCATCACAACTCTATCACCCGTCACGTCTTCGTCATCAGTCAAGACTACATCGTCCATCATGCCTCTATCATCCATTAAGTCTCCGTCATCCATCTATGCTCCGTCATCCATCTATGCTTCGATGTCCATCTACACCTTGTACCATGGCACCTCCCGGAGCAAGATTCACTGAAGATGCTCCCAAGATGCTATAGAATATTCCTCTAGCGGTAGGGGAATGACCAAAATACCTCCACTGATACTATAAACCGAGGGGTTTTACCATAAATTAACTAGGGACAACTTTGTAATTGCACACCAAACCAACCCTCCTCGAGGGGTTGGATTTTCTCTCAATAAATCTTACAATTTCAGCATTTATTTGAAAAACACTTGAGAGAGGTAGAGCCAGCCCCTCCTCATGTCAAATATGGAGCACGACGCTAACGAGGACTCTATGTGGGTTGTACACGAGTCGACCTTCGTGTCGTGTCCGTGGATGGACGTGAGGTAGCATTCCGCGATGACACGCGCATGAGAAACACCAGGCATGGATAGACACGAGGTAAGATTCTGCGTCGAACACACATGTGCAACACCCGCCATGGGCAGATGTGAGGTAACATTCTGTTACAACACGCGCATGAGCAACAACCTCCGTGGATGGATGCGAGGTAACATTCTGCAACGGCATGTGCACGAGCAACACCTGCCGTGGAAGAATGTGAGATAACATTCTGTGATGAACACACATGAGCAACATCCGTTGTAGACCGATGCGAGGTAAAATTCCATGACGACACAAGCATGAGAAACACCCGCCGTGGATAGACGCGAGGGAACATTCCACGACGGCACGTGCATAAGAAACACCCACCGTGGATGGATGCAAGCAACACTCCCGATGACACGCGTATGAGAAACACCCGCTGTGGATGAACACGATGTAACATTCCATGACGAAACAAGCAATGTTCGCCGAATAGGATACTCAACCTCCCTACGGGGTCGAGTGCAACCCTCCAACCATAAAGGGTTGAGTGCAACCATATACATACTGCATCATCGTGAGCGAGCTAAGACTCTGCAGCCATCGTGAGCGAGCTAAGACTCCACGGCCACGTCGAGACATACTCCGTCATTGTGAGCGAGCTAAGACTCCACGACCACGTTGAGATACACTCCGCCGCTATGATCGAGCTAGGACTCCATGGCCTAGGCCACGATTTGCAGGGAAAACTCAGCCAAAATTTCCCATAAAATCTAGACTTAGCAAGATTATGTGGTTGCGAGATATGCTTGTCCAATGAGCAAGCTAAGATTACGTGGCCACGACCAGACACATCCGGCGCCTAGAGCAAGCAACAACCCCACAGCCATGCCGGTAACATTATAGATGTCACCATCTATAGAGGAAACTCTGTAGAAATTCCCAACAAAATACAGACTTAGTAAATTTGGCAAGCAAAGCCATGAAAAGAGTGTAATATCGAATAGGTCCTAAAATCATGATTCATCCTCAAGGATCAAGCTATACTGCCAAGGGATAGATGTGTCTCGTCAGGGGAGGACCCCACATGCTCGATGCTATACTATCGATCGCTAAATGTTTTTTGTCAGGGGAAGACCCGACGCACCCAGTGCTACACCGTCAGTCGCTAAATGTTTTTCACTAGGGCAAGAGAAAAAGTGCCAAGTGCTTTTCGTCAGCGCAAGAGAAATTGCCAATCTCGGATAGCAGAGAAGAAAACTTGTAGCCATCTCGCCCCTTCCTGCCCGTTGATTTCCTCTAGACAGGCAAGCAGGCCCGGTCTTCTTCCCTCATATGCACTAGTTCATCCCAGCCTCTTTCCTTTAGCCACTCTGCTCCTGCGCGCCCTCCTTCTATAAGAACTGCCATCCCGAGCTTCCTCTACCGAACACGCCGACCCGGTCTACACGACCTGAGCGCACTGACCTAGCCTCCTTTTCCTAGGAGCGTTGGCACGAGTTGCCTCCTCCAATCATGCCTGCCTGAGCCACCCTCACCCATCACGCTAGCCCAACCCACACCAACCAAGTGCGCCGGCCCGAGTGGCTCCCCACGCTCTCGGACCTTCACCGTGACGTGCAAGTACATCACGCGCAGGCCCATATCCATGCCTTTATATGCGTTGGGCCACGAGGAGGCACCCCGGCCCGATACGCAGCGTAGCCTCCAGGGCATGTAGGCATCGGTTTCTTTCATGTGTTAATCTAGCCCGAAGCAGTTGGCGAGCCACAGCAGGGGGTCGGGTCAGGGCTGGGTGCAACGGAGAGAGATGGAGAAGGATGATTGTGTGAAAAGAAAAATAATATAAGAAGAATAGAAGAGAAGACAATGAAAATTGCACCTCACGAGGCTTGAACCCTAGATCTGCAATTTCCATAACGAGAAGTTAACACTTGAGCTAGCACTTGTTTGTTTTTGAGTAGTTTGTTTGCACATCGCTCCAGCCCGAGGCTCGCTCCGCGCGGATTCAGCCCGGCCCAGGACCTGCTCCGCGCATGTTGGCCCAATCCGATCCGCACCGTTCTGACCCGACCCGGGGCCTACTACACTCGTGTGTCAGCCTGATCTTTGCCACTCTAGCCCGGCCTCCCCTCCATGCCGGCCTAAGGTCTGCACCATGTCACTCCGGCCTATCCCATGATGGCTAACACGCACGCTCTAACCCAGCCGGAGGCCTTCACCACGCCACTCTGGCCCGGCTCGTGACTGCTAATGCGCCCAACAAAATAATCTTGCTTATTATTACCCCTATGGGATTCGAACCCACAATCTCATGTTGTGCATGGTAGGGCCAATCTGTGTCCTATGGATGCATTGACATATCATTGGTATTGTTGTCCTTCTAGTGGTGTAGAGGTAAGAGAAAAGAAATGTAAATATATCCTTGCTTTATAAAAGGCCATGGACAAGCTAGATTTAGCTCAGTATGCATGAATGTTGTAGCTAAATAAAAATATCCAAAGAAACCATGCAAAATCTAGGAATACCCAAAAAGTCCCGAATAAGTTCTAAAAAACTGAGATAATTCAGAAATATTCTAAAAACTCTAGAAAAACACAAAATCAAGAATAGTATGGAAAAATTCAAAAAAAATCATAAAAATTCAGAAAGATCTCACCAAGCAAATGAGCAAGTATGGAGGCATCGGGAGGCTATCATGTCTCCTTCTCACACCTACATTACGTCTCGACTACTTGATGGCAAGGTCCTTACTTTGGCAAGATCCCGCAGATGTCGAACAACATAGATCTAGACCCATGCTACAACCCCCAATATTGATGCTATGATCTTGGTAGGCGTTCCACAACTGCATGAAGAGACAAGGGGCTACTATTGTGGAAAGGGTCCATACACTACCCCGGATTGACATAATTAACTCAGTAATCAGAAACTTGACCACTTTGCCAATATGTCTACCCTCAACATTGTCTTATAATGGTTTCAGCCTCCGGCCTTCGAGATCCGTCTAAACTCCATCATCTGCCATGCCTCCGTCGCCCATCAAGACTCCATCATCCATCATGCCTCTGACATCCATTGTGACTCTGTCATCTGTCACACCTTTGACATCCATCACGACTCTATCATTGGACACGCCTTCGTCGTCCGTCATGACTCCGTCATCCGTCACGCCTCTGACATCTAGCACAACTCTGTCATCTGTAACGCCTGCAACATGCCATACAAATCCATCATCTGTCATGCCTCCATCATCCATCAAGCCTCGGTCATCCGTTTACGCTACTGTCGTCCATCTATGCTTTGTTATTCTGTCTATGCTCTGACATCTGTCAAAACCTCATAACATGGCACCTCCTGGAGCAATATTTGCCGGAGATGCTCCCAGGATGCTCTAGAATATTCCTCTAAGGGTAGTGGAAATGACAAAAATACTCCCGATGATACTATAAACTAAGGGTATTACTACAAATTTACTATGGGCAACTTCATAATTGCACAATAAGCCAACCCTCATCCTATAAATAGGGGAACCCCTCTCTCATTTAGTGGTTGAATTTTCTCTCAATAAAGCATAAAATTTCTGCATTTATTTGAAAAACACGAGAGAGGTAGAGGCAGACCCCCCTTAGGTCGAATACAGCGACGCAAACACGGACTCTACGCAGGCTATACACGAGTCGATATCTATGTCGCATCCATTTGACGTCCGCGGAACGTACACAAGTTGTTTTATCCCCTTGCACCCCGGTAGTCCTCGTAGCCAAACGGTGGTGCATCAATACATTGTCTAGGATCATACATACGACATAGGTTCTGAACCATCCAGCAACTAACTTCAAAATTACAAATCTGAAGCCACGTCACCAGTTAAATAAATTGTACAAGACAACACTAATAGGCTCACTCAACATGCATAGCGCGGTAGGATCTGAAACCATATAATTCAAGATAGTTACCACCATCAACCTAAAGTAATTGCCTCACGAAAAAACCTAAATTATTTGGATTTTTAGAGGCCAATGTATTCCTAAGTTCCAATACCTAAGTTCCATACTATTTCTCATTAAATTGCGGTGGGATCAATCACATTGGCTTGAATAAAGAAAATTCCATCCCTGTCCAAACTTTAACAAAGTCCTTAGAGAATCTCCAATAGCTTGTTACTAAGGCCATTGCTAAGAGCAGAGATTATTAGGTCACAGCATCAACAAATGTCTATCTATCCTAGGATTCGTCTCTCTCCTGTGCTCTCGCCCGAGTGGTGACGACTATGTCAGAGACCTCTTGAGCTTCATGCCGATTGCCCGCATCTGAGGCGCGGACCGGGAGTTCGGTTCGGGTGACGAGAGGGGTGTGCTTTCTGCCAGCGTCACCCCGAGTGTAGCGGTGAGTTAGCAGTGGTTGGTGAGTAGAAAGGGGATTTGCGAGGGCTCGATTCAGGGCGGTTGCAACATCTTGATCCCCTCTTTGCACATCTGTGGCCCATCTATCATGTGCAACAAAGCTACAACGGGAGTTGACAGGTAGCCAAATCCCTAGATCTAAGTACCATAGTGAGGGAGGAGTGGTCTCGAGTAGGGATTGGTAGCAGTGAGTGGTAGGAGGGACATGCAGACTCAATATTTTACTAGGAGGTTCTCATGCAGCCCAGGTTGGGGTTGATGGCAGGTCACAGTGGTTTTCGGGGTGGCTTTCAACAAGGTTGGGATGGAAATGGGGCAGCGTTTGGTCAGAGAGGTTGGGACAACGGCTAGGGGTATGGCTACAGTCCTGGTCCAGGACGGCCACTGATGAGTCAAGGACCACGTCCTGGTTTTCATCTGCAATTTCAAGGAGGAGGAAGAGGAAACATGGATCAGCCTAAGGGGAAGGCAATTATGTCATCAATACCTAAGCGTCAAGTGAGGAACTAGGTGTATCAGGTATGTATACGGACGCAGCAAGGGGAGGGAGGTTCTGGTGGCTCAACAAGGCAGTCTGCACAGGGGGAAAATGCTGGCCTAGGGAGTGGAGACAAGGTTAATTATACACACAGTCCTAAGAAGGTCACTTGCTTCAAACGTTGGAACCCAGATCACAGTATCAAGGAGTGCACGATGAAAGTATTTTGTGTCGTGTGTGCCAAGGATACTCATACTTCTTCCAAGTGCAATATGTTGAAGCGTCTAAGTTGATGGTTCAGCTGGTTGGACTTGGAGCTCCAGGGCAGGAGCTTTTTGTTGCGTAGAGTGCAAAGTAGCCAGCTAATGTGGACACAGCCAGTGTTACTGCTCTCATCTCAGTAACATCAGGGAAGTTGTCAGCTGAGCAATTGGTTGAGGAGTTCACACTAATGTCTGATTGGGGTTGGACTTGGTCAGCTAGGAAGCATAGCCCAAAGGATTTTCTTTTGAAGTTTCCAGGTGTGGCTAGAATCATTCAGTTGGGAAATGTTACATTTGAATTAGAATTCAAGAGCTCTGGTCATGGTCACTAAATGGACTACAAATGCTATGGCTAAGGCTAAGCTTTCTAGAGTTTAGGTGAGAGTGACTGAAGTGCCTGACACTATCAAGCAGTATCCAGGTTTATGTGAGGTAGGTTCACTGATTGGAGCAGTAGATGTGGTGGACATGGAGATTTTTAGAGAATTTGATGTGGTGAGAAACAAGGTGGATGTGAAGGATCTGCATAACACCCCGACCACATAAGAATTGGTTGTCCGATCGTATCTGTATGATTTGAACTTGCATTTGGACTCTATTGTGGAGATGAGGTGTGTTTTTGGTCGGGGTAACAAGAGAATGGATGATAGGGATGAGACAAGCAAGGATAAACAGAATGATTCTGATAGATCACTTAAAAGGCCAAAGAATGATGATAGCAATAATACTGACAGTTCTGCTGCTGTGCAGCAGAAGACACAGAGACAATGCAGTAAGGAAGTGCAGTTGGCGCAAGTAGGAGATCCAATGCTACAGTTATCTCAACAAGAGCAGGAAAAATAGTTGCAAAATTTTGGTAAATCAAGCAAGGCTCGATGTACCTGGGACAAGCAAGGATAGCTTTTCGGGAGCTAGTTTGGACCACACACTTGGGAGAGTTATAGCTGAAGGGAAAGAAATAGAACTAGATAGGCAGGTGGTTGTACAAGTTCAAGAGGAAGCACAATATGAGATTGGCTAGGAGAAAGGGATGTCTGTAAAGGAACCATCAAAGGATTATGAAGAAGTGGTTGTAGAGGATGATAAGGACTCTGAGGAGAATGAGATAGAAACAGATAGGACTGGGAGGTTACATTTCACAAGTAGTGAGGAATCTAATGTAGACTCTAATCAGTTTGCTAAAGCATTGGGGGTTGATCCAGTGGTGTCTGATGGTGTGACTCGATCTGATGTTGTGGGTATGGACAAAGAGAAGGTAGGGGACGAAATTCATTGCAGTAGTAATCTGAGTCCAGCAGAGCAAGAAGCAATACTCAGGAGGAGTTCTCGGATCAATCAGCAGCCCATGGCCGACACCCCAGTGATGGATAGAGCTCAGGCTCAAGCACAGGTTAAGAATTTGGCGATACCATCTGGTAATATTTCTTCGTCTTATCTGACTATTTTGAATTCTAGCTTTGATATTTAGTTCAGGTAGCTAAGAAACTGAAGGTTAATATTGGTAGTTGTACGATAGAGAAACTAGACTCTGGCAGTGATAAACGAGTTGGAACAAGTTATGGAAAATATTTATTTGGCTAACTGCAAGAAGCAAAAACAAGTTGAAACACATGTAGTTCCAGTTCAGGAAGATCCTAATTCTGAGATAATACAAGAATTTTTGTTATTAGAGGAAGATTGCACCATTGACTTGGAGGAGACTTGTTTGGCTCAGATCAAACAAGCTATCCAAGGAAAGTAAAATAAGAAGGTTCCACTCTACAGGGAGTGAGAATGCCAAATTAAAGGTGCAATCTAAGAGGAGGAGTAAAGCTAGAGTTATTAATGATAGGAATTTTTTGGAATATTAGAGGACTAGGGGCTCTTTCAAGACATAAGAATTTGAAGGAGCCGATCCTAGATAAAATAGATTTTGTTGGTTTGCAAGAATAAAAAAATAGGAGTTCATTTTGAGCTAGTGGTAGTTGGAGGGAAAATAGAATCATCATTTTAAATCAAGAGGAGGTAGTGATACAGGGAGAGCAAAATCTTTTACAAGATATAACTGAGTTCTATAAACAACCTGTTGGGCACCCTCAAGACGCCAGAGTTGTGTTGGAAGGGTGTGTAAGGGAACAGGTTGATGCTCAAAGGAGTCTTTGACTCAGAAATTTTCAATAGAAGATCTTAGGAAGATTGTTTTTTCGTTAGCCCATAATAAGGCTCCAGGCTTATATAGGTTCCCTGGGGAGTTTTATCAATTTTTTTGGGAAGTGACTAAGTCAGATTTGCATAGTATATTAGAGGATTTTTCATGCTGGAGTTTTACCTGTAGAAAGATTGAATTAGGATACAATAACTTTGCTGCCTAAAGGGATAGATGCGGATAAGATTCAAAAGTATAGAACAGTTTGTTTCCTAAATCATAGCTACAAAGTGGTGACTAAAGCTATAGCGTGTGGAGTGGGCCCTGTAGCTAAGTTGTTGATTGAACCTGTTCAAACTGCATTTATTAAAAAGATGTTTATCATGGATGGGGTTGTGATTTACATGAAGCTTTGAATGAAATTCATAAAGCCAATTTGTTTGGTATTACGCTAAAAAAGGATTTTAAAAAGCATGTAATAAAGTGAGGTGGCCTTTTCTATATCAAATGCTATTGGTTTTTGGGATTTGTGGTGTGATTGGGTTATGCAAGTGGTAAGAGGTGGTAGAGTGAATATTGAAGTTAATGACAGTTTATGTGCTTAGTTTTAGACATATAAGGGGGTGAGACAAGTGGACCCCTTGTCTCCTCTGTTGTTTAATATTGTGGTAGGTGGGTTAGCAATTCTTGTAAAATGGGTTGTGCATGAGAGTCTGATCAAGGGTTTAGTTACTCATTTAACAGAGGATGGATGATCTATTCTGCAATATGTAGATGAAACTATATTGTTGATCAAGTATGGCCCAAAACAGGCTAGAAATCTTAAGTTCATTTTGTGTCTTTTTGAGCAGCTATCTGGTCTAAAAATAAATTTTCACAAATCTGAACTATATTTTTTAGGTGAAGCCAAGAATAATAAAGATATATAGGGGGAAATCTTTACATGTGCTCATGGGAGATGCCCTTTAGATATTTGGGAATTCCTGTTCATAACAAACATTTGGCTAATAAACTCTGGAAACCAGTGGAGGAAAAGATTGAAGGTAGGGTAACTGGTTGGAAGGGTTCTTTGCTGTCATATGGGGGAAGATTTACATTATTAAACTCTTTCTTGAGCAGTACACCTATCTTTATGTTATCCGTCTTTAGGATTTCTAAAGGGGTGCCAAAGAAGATTGATTATTATAGAGCTCAATTTCTATAGCAGGAAGAAGATGGTATTAAAAAGTATCACCTCGTAAATTGGCCTGCACTTTGCAGGCCAAAAGAGCAAGGTGATCTTGGTATATTAGATTTCAACTGCATGAATTTATGTCTTTTAGGAAAATGACTGCAGGAACTAGAGAATGCAGAGGGAATTTGGCAGGAGATTATTAGAAATAAATATCTGAAGCACCAGACCCTGTCTCAGGTAAAGAGCAAACAAGGTGATTCACATTTTTGGCAGGGTTTGATGCAAGTCAAACCTTTATTTTATGCTTTGTGTAGTAAAACAATTTGTGGTGGTCAAACTACAAGATTTTGGGAAGATTCTTGGCTTGGAGGCAAGTCTTTGGCATCTCAATTCCCTAAACTATATCATCTGACCTTTAGCACTCATGTTATAGTAGCATATGTGCTGCAAGAAAGAATGGTGGGGTAGTATTCAGTTTAGACGAGTGCTTTATGGGGAAACTTTAGAAATGTGGCATCAGCTGCAATAGGTTTAAGAGGGGATGGAATTAAATACTGAACCTGACAAAGTTGTGTGGAAACTTGGAAACAGAGGAGTTTTCATAGTGCATTCTTTTTATTTAGCTTAAAACATTCCGGATTTTGAGTACCCTTTTAAATTCATGTGGAAAGTTAAGATCCCATTGAAAATAAAGGTGTTTTTGTGGTTATTGTTGCGTAATTGTATTATGAAAAAATATCTTAAGCATCGAGGATGTAAGGGAGATGAGTTGTGTCAGTTTCTTGTCCACTAGCTAATTTGATTGGAGTATTTATGTCACGACCCCATTTTTGGAGCCACGAGACATGCCCACAATTGCCCAGGAGTTTTTCAATTACGGACGAATTCGAAGAGCAGATACATTGCCAACCCAGCGTTAAAATATACAATATTACAAAACGTGAAAGTATGCTTAGCAGCAGTTAAGTTTACAGCGGACTGGGGCGTTCGAGCCCAAAGTTATATTACAACCAAAATGAACCTATACCACAGGCGCCTCGAGCGCGGATAAGACCTAAAATCCACACTTATCTCCATCGAAGTATTCTTCATCGAATTCGCCTTCGTCGTTTTCCTGTATATCTGTAATGGTTGGTACAATAATGAGTACATGACATACTCAGCAAGTCACGTTGGGAAAGTGTGCTACTTAGCTACATGTTATGGATTTCAAGGGAGGGGTATATGGCTACAGTTGGTGGATGCATAATCTTAGTCTCCGTCTTAGTAATTAAAATCTCTTCATTAAAATATTTTAACTGCAAATCATTGAATTTTAGTAACCCTGCCGGGTCAGCGTCAAATTCAACTAAACATCCCCAAGTTCTACTTGTGCTTTGTACTGAGAATCACCTCTAAACATAGCTTCATTAACCAGAAGCACGGCGTATTCGAATACCATTTGGTTTAACTCTGCAGAGCGGCTCAGCTTTACCCACATGATACCCATACCTCTTGATGTCACTGCAGTCATATACAGGCCCATCGGTGTGTCGACAGAGATAGGCTAACAAGGCTTTTTATCTACTCTATCTTTTGAAGTTTCTATCCAGGAACACTACATCACTCGCCCTCCCGGGAGCTGATGGGCCAGTGTCAACTTCGCAATCCGGGAGTCGGGTGAGTTCCAGTTATGATTTCCCAATAAATGGCCTATCACCTTATTCGCTTCTGCGGGCCTTCCAGAGAAGTGGAATGGCAAGCTAGTCTGTAGTTGTTCAGCAGATAGAGCAGATTTACTAGGCCAGGCTCGACAAGTCGAACATGTGGTTGAGCGGTTCTATGTTCATTACTAAGCACAAGGGTCTTGTTCTTAACTGCCCCGAGTAAGGCAATCTACCCAATTACCCTTACTCCACGGGAGGGGTATGGCTACACAATCAATACATGAAGGACCCCATCTTCTTTGTCCCCAACCGTCGGCGATTTCTCTTTTAAAAACACATACTCCAGGTTTTAAACTAGGGTTACTAATATTCCTAAATATTGTCTAGCCTAACCTCTAATGCCGGTGAAGGATACTGATATAACTTATTTTTATCCTAAGGTTATCAAGGTGAATATGGCCTACAAAAATTAGCTAGACTGTGAGGTGATAGGTAATAAATACACAATCATGTCATTCAAAGATAGCACCTAGAAAATTAACATGCGAAAAATAATAACTAGACTAGTAGTACAGTAAATAGTATGGCATGTGGGTTCAACATGAACAAGAAGTGTGACTTGCCTACTGCACCGGAGTCTATTGGATCGAAGTCTTCAGGAAGCCCTTCGCCGTCGGGATCCTTGCCCAGCATCGGATCGTCACTATCGTTTTCTAGTTGCAAAAAGATCCAACCACACACAAACATATATAAGTCCGAGCTCGACGAATGCGAGCTGGGAGCAAAATGTAAATTAATTTGAAAATAATGTTAGAAATAAGAGGTGGGGTGTGTGAGGTTGAAACCGGGTATTGGAAAGATAAAAGGAGACATAGGATGCGGGTTAGGGTTTCGGAGGAAAATCAGAATATATATATAGGATATGAGATGGTTTTGTGGGTGTCGGGTGTTAAAAAGTGAGAATTTGGAGGAACGAGGTGGAAAATTGGAACCGTGTCGTCGAGACGATCGAAACGGTATATAATAGCGTTTTTAGGGTTTCGGGCCTGACTGGACCTGGCCCGCAAAATAATATAGGGCCCATTAGGGCCCTTGGGGTGGGCTGGACTAGGTATGGGTTGGACTAGATATGGGCTAGGGCTTGGGCTTGGGTTTAACAGAAAAAGAAAATGAAATTCTAAACCTATTGGGCTCAAAGTTGTTCGGGTTGGGCTGGTGTTGGGCTTTAGAAATGGGCTTCGGCCTGTTAGAAAATTGGAAATAAAAGAAAAGAAAAGGGGGAAGAATGGGCCTCTACCCTAAGTGGGCTCGGCCCAAAGGTGTGTCGAGCTGGCCCAGGAGGAAGCTGGGTCGGCTTATCGGTGGAGGGAGGTGGCGGCCCGGAGGGAAATCGAGAGAGAAGGCAGAGAAGAAGAGGGGAGGGGCGGCTGCCGGTGACGGGAGAGGAATTGCTCGCCGGTGGGGCTTGCCATATAAAATTGAAAGGTCCAAAGGGGTCTAGGGAGGGAGCGGATCTCATTTTTGGGAGAAAAGAGGAGGGTTTGCATGGGAGAGGGGCTTGGCGACGGTGAGGGCTTCGGTTCTACCTTGCCGGAGACAGAGGCAGTGGCAGCGAGTTCGCCGGTGCTCGGGAGGGCAGGGGTGAAGCTCGGGGATGCTCCGGAAGGAAGCGGAGAGGCTCGGGAGTGCTCGGAAGCTAGAGGGAGTGAAAGAGGGGGGGTTCGGGTGCGTGTGGGGAGAAGCTCGGGTGCACGGGTGGGAGGGGGTTTGGGGAAGAAGAGGGAGCACGGGAGCTTCGGCTTTTATAGCTAGGGGTGTTGGTTGGGAGCGTGGAGCTCGAGGGGATAACCTTGCTGGTGGCGAGGGCTTGGGCGGCATGGCGCTGTCCCGGTGCTTGGCTGACCAGCGCTTGGGGGCGGGCTGTAGCAGACTGGGTGGCAGGCGGCGCTGAGAGAGAGAGAGAGAGTGGTGGCGCAGAGATAGGGAGGGGAGCTCGGCGACGCGTGGAAAGCGATGCAGCTCAGAGCAGAGGGGAGGGGCCCGTTCGCTGCCGGCGTTAAGCCGAGGGCAGCGTGACGGGTGGCGGTGACGGGACGGGGACGACGGGAGACGGGAACGGTGGAGATGGTGGGCCAGATGGGCCGAGAAAGGAGATGGGTTGTGGGCTAAGGGAAGGAAATGCGGCCCAGTGAGGATTTCGGGATTTTGAGATTTGAGATTTTAAAATTTTTTGGTACTGTTACGTTACATCATGCAGAAGCGAATGAGGTGATAGGCCATTTATTAGAAAATCATAACTGGAACTCACCCGACTCCCGGATTGCGAAGTTGACACTAGCCCGTCGGCTCCCGGGAGGGCGAGTGATGTAGTGTTCCTGGGTAGAAACTTCAAAAGATAGAGCAGATAAAAAGCCTTGTTAGCTTACCTCTGTCGACACACTGATGGGCGTGCGTATGACTGCAGTGACATCAAGAGGTATGGGTATCATGTGGGTTGAATTTGATGATGTTTAGTTGAATTTGACGCTGACCCGGCAGGGTTACTAAAATTCAATGATTTACAGTTAAAATATTTTAATGAAGAGATTTTAATTACTAAGGCGGAGATGAAGATTATGCATCCACCAACTGTTAAGCCATATACCCCTCCCTTGAAATCCATAACATGTAGCAAGTAGCACACTTTCCCAACGTGACTTGCTGAGTACGCCATGTATTCATTACTGCACCAACCATTACAGATATATAGGAAAACGACGAAGGCGCATTCGATGAAGAATACTTTGATGGAGATGAGTGTGAATTTTAGGTCTTATCCGTGCTCGAGGCTCCTGTGGTATAGAAACGCCCCAGTCTGCTGTAAACTTAACTGCTGCTAAGCATACTTTCACGTTCTGTAATAAAGTTTGTATGTTTTAACGCTGAGCTGGCAATGTATCTGCTCTTCATCCGCAATTGAAAAACTCCTGGGTAATTGCAGGCATGTCTTGCGGCTCCGAAAATGAGTTCGTGACAATTTGTGCTTGCGCTTTTGGGATACAAATTATTCCTGGGATGGTCCAGCAACTGTTAGATGGTTGGTTGGCTTCTTTCGGGACTAGAAAGAAAGGTTTGTGACTGTGGGAACGGCTGCAATTTTATGGTCCATGTGGAAAGGCTAGAAATCTAGCCTGCTTTCAGCATAAGTTGCCGTCAGATCCGCACAAGTGGTCTTTAGGGTGTGTTTTTGGATTGTTAATTGGGCTAAGTTGCATAAGAATGAAAATTGTAACGTTTTGCGGTAAGGTGCATCACAATGACGTTTGGTGGTGCAGGAGGTGTTCAGTAGAAGCAACGGCTGGAGGGCTGGGGGCAATGGTTGGACCAAGCTGCGTCAGATGGTAATGCTGGAGTGATCACTGAAGCTGGATTTGGGTAGTTATCTAAGGGTTCAATCGTCTGGATGTATGCACCGATTTCGCTTCTGGTGATTTTGTGTTGCTTGTTTGGTTATGTTTTTGGCGATGGGACTTAGACCCTTAAGACTTGTTATCTGTGTTGTGGGTTTTTGTTAATGGAAATTAGGGAGGCCGGAAGCCTACTATCCCTTTCTCTAAAAAAGGAGAGAAATTCAAACTCGTCAATACTACAAAGTTGTCCAATAGGTTGTTACAAGGACTTGTTACTAAAACTAAAAAGTTAAATATGGGTGTGAAGGGAGCCCATAAGATGAGCATTTATTTAATAAGGATCACTCCAATAAATTACTCCCTCCATTTCACAATATTTGTCATCCTAATATTTTACACTTTCACTAATGACTTATTAAAAGGACGTCTAAACTATCATCAATTAATTTATTAATTAGCCTAATCAATGTACTGTTGCATTCCCTAGAATCATGCATGCAGGCTATATGCAACCAATGCTGTGACTAATTGTGCTTGGGGAAAGTAAATCATAATAGTACAGCATTAATGATGGGAAGGGGTATAGAGAGAAAAAATGGTGAAAACTCACCTTGGGATAGTAGGATAACATGTATTGTGAAATAAAATTTAAAAGTTAGGATAACGAATATTATGAAACGAAGGGAGTATATAGTTGTTATTAATGTTTTGGTATAAAAGCTAAAAACAACTCACTCTCTCTCCTCGCATTTTGCCCTTTCACATCAGTCAAATGCTAATGTGACATGTTTTTAGCAACATCTGAGGTAGATTAAACCCTAGATTACTGGAGATTCTCCTAACGTTTTCTTTTTCATTGCTTAAGAAAAGTTATCCTCCCATTTTAAATGCATGCAGCCATGACACTTAAAGGAGCAGCGTGCATGTATATTGTACGCCAAGCGATTTCCCCTGGAGCCGTCATGGATGACACACTCCCTCCATATGCAAGCAACCTCCGTCACTATGCCCCCGGTTACTACCACAAACCACCTCAGTACAAAAGAATTCCAGCCAGCAGGTAGCCGTGCCTCTGCGTCGCCATCCATCATCCTCCTCGCCCAGAGCTGACAGTGACGGCCGGCGAGTCACACTCACGATCCATAGATCGAATGTTCTTCCTTTGACACATGCCATCCCTGACTTATGGACATTTTGTTTGCACGGAGAAAATATATGCCTTATTTGGAAAGTAGGAATCTTATTACATGAAAATTCATATGTTCTAAACAGGTCTTTAGGATCTTTTAGATTCACATGATTTACACAGAAAACTTATAAGAAACAGTCTGATTTTCGCAGAAATCAAAAATAATTTCCGTAGATCAAAGACGCTCTACTAGCAGGTAGTGAGATTTGTTTTTGCTTGCATGACACCGTATATATACACATATATATAGAGTCTATATAAGTATATGCATATATGTATAGAGTTAATTGCACTGGCAATCCTTAAACTTGGAAGGTGCGTGCAGTTTAGTACAAATTTCTCAAATCGCTCGATCGGCCCCTTAAACTTGGTTTGCGGGTGCAAATACGGTCAAATCCGGGCCACGTCGCCGTATTTTGCCAACGTGGCGTGCTGATCTGGATAAAAAAATTTTAAAAAATCCTGGTCGCCGTATTTTGCCACCGTGGCCAGCATCTAACGCTCTTCTTCCACTTCGTGGCGGAGGCGGATGGGGATGGGGAGCTGCGGCGCGCGGTGGCAGGGTCTTTCCCGTCGCTGCGATTCGAGATCTACCCGTTCCGCGCCGAGGCCGTGGCCGGGCTCATCTCCACGTCCGTGCGCGCCGTGCTCGAGGCGCCGCTCAACTACGCGCGGAATCACCTCGTCGACCTGCTCCCGCCCTGCGTGCCGCGGGCGATATACCTCGACTCCGACGTGCTGGCCGCCGACGACGTGCGCAGGCTCTGGGAGACGCGGTTGCCGGCCGCAGCCGTGGTCGCCGCGCCCGAGTACTGCCGCGCCAACTTCTCCTGCTACTTCACGCCGGCGTTCTGGTCCGACGTGGAGCTCGGCGAGCGCGTCGTCATGGTCATCGACCTCTGCCGATGGCGGGCCGGGAATTACCGCCGCCGCATCGAGCGGTGGATGGAGATCCAGAAGGAGAAGCACATCTACGAGCTGGGTTCGCTGCCCCCGTTCTTGCTGGTCTTCGCCGGCGAGGTGGAGGCCGTCAACGACCGCTGGAACCAGCACGGCCTCGCCGGATCCCTGCTCCGCCGCGTGCAGTCCCTCCTCTCCACCGGCACCCCACCCCCACCGCCGCCGCCGACTCCCTCCACCGCCTCGCCGCCCGCGCCGTTGAGATCCTCCGCGGCATGGCCATCCCCATCGAACTCTCCGACCGGGAGTCCCTCGTCAAATCTGCATCCACGGCACTCAACTCCAAGGTCGTCTCCCAGTACTCCGGCCTCCTCGCTCCCCTCGCTGTCGACGCTGCGCTCTCTGTGGTCGATGCCGCCCACCCGGACCTACTCGATCTCCGCGACATCCGCATAATAAAGAAGCTTGGTGGCACCGTCGATAAAACTGAGCTTGTCCGCGGCCTCATCTTTGACAAGAAGGCTAGCCGTGCTGTGGGGGGTCCATCTAGGGTCGAGAATGCCGAGGACCAGTGCCGCGAGCCTCCGCCGGAACCGGGAGAACTCCACGTTCGGGAGAGAAAATGGGAGAGGTTCGGGAGAGAGGATGGCGTAAGGAGAGAAGAAAATGGGCAAGGGAGCTCTTTGTGGGACCCACGTGGCAGTAAATAATTTTTAATTTTTTATCCAGATCAGCATGCCACATAGGCGAAATACAGCGACCAGGATTTTTTTAATTTTTTTATCCAGATCAGCACGCCACAGTGGCAAAATATGGCGACGTGGCCCGGATTTGACCGTATTTGCACCCGCAAACCAAGTTTAAGGGGCCGATCGAGCGATTTTGAGAAAATTGTACTAAACTGCACGCACCTCCCAAGTTTAAGGACTGCCAGTGCAATTAACTCTATATGTATATATAAGTGCCAGAGCACACCAAATTCAGGAAAAATATATACACAACACAAATTGATAAGTCTAATGGGGTTTGAAGGTTAGGAATACCTCTATTCAAGTTCGATGCAAGTGGTGGAGCAAACAAACAAATTGGAGGTTCTATGTGGCCCCGTTGTAAGGAATATTTTTTCTTTCTCGATCATATGCATTTTGTTATAGAGTAGGATGATCCATCGATATCCTCTATGAAAAATCGTCAACATCGAAACCATTGTTTTTTTGGTAAGATATCCCAACTGTTTGTGATGGGCAACTCCTATACTAATTCTATATCCCTCAAAAGAAACTACTAATCAGCTTGATATTATTTGTTATAAATGGATATGTAGACTAGAGAACGCTATTATGCAACTATGATATTCTCGCAGTCTGGTTCGGTTGACCTGATCGCAGCCAAGAACAAAATTTAATTAGCACATGAAGACAATACAATGACTTGAAACTAGTTTAGGTTCATGCACTTATCCAAAACAAATGTGCAAACCTGCTTTTCTGCTTAGTTTAATTTTGTGCCAATCAAGATTTCGCAATCTGGTTCGGTACGTTGACCTGACGCAGGCAGGAACAACTTTTAATTAGCACACCAGGATAATTAAATGACTTAAAACTAGTTTAGGTTCGTATACTTACCCAAAGAAAATATGCAAACCTGATTTTCGGCTTAGTTTAGTTTTGTGCCAATCAAGGTATCCTACTTTTTTTTAAGATAGGGACATTAACCCAGCGTACTTCGGACGCCATCGTTGAGTTTCGTGCGTCTAACTATTCCACCCAAAAATCTAAATTGATGAGGAAAGGTGGACAATATATTTTAATACTCTTCCTCATGTCCAGACTCCTCTAAGCTTTATATGTGGGATCAAAGCATATGCCATAAACATATTTATTAATATTGCATTGGCCGAGTCATAAACTCAAGACCTTTTAACTCTGCTACCATATTGAGTCGCATTCACCATGCAAACTAGTTCATCCAAAGACTCAAACCGTCAAGAAAAGGTTGGAAATATATTTCAACAGCAATATGAGGCATCCACACCCCACTATCCCCATTTTCACCCCTTAATTGGGGTACTCGGGATTTCGCTGGCTTGCATTTTTGCAATATCCACCAACTGAGCTATAACTTTTTTAGAAACAAACTGAGCTACACTCAGTTCCTAGATATTCTATTGTCTTATTGCTCCCTCCATCCTTAATCTTGGTTGTTTTTGTTTCTTCACAGTCTCTAATGCAAGATTTTGACTATAGTTTTTAATCATAATATGCAGCGGAAATAATAATATGTACATGTATCATGCAAAATGTGTGAAAATGTTAATATTGTGTTTTGGACCTTTTTGAACGCAAAATATCATAGAAACTTTACGCGTTCAATTCTGATAGGTATGGGCGGAAAATTTCATGTTCCAAATAAGCCTCAGTTGGGATCGTGTAGTTTAGTGTGTCTTATCTGAGTTGGTGTTGCTAGTGTGGATTCTATGATTCTAAGTGTATCTGCACCCGAATGCTTTAAAAAAAATTAAAAGAAATACACTTGTATGTTTGAAAATTTCTGATAAAGTCCCTATATAAACATTATGGGATGATGTGCAACCTATAACTTTTAGGACAAAATAGGTCCAATGCAACAAGAAAAACAAGGGAAGAGGGAGTTTACACACACACAAAAAAACTATATTTGCATTACACAAATAAACATATTTCTCTTCAAATTTTGCAGGTGCAAAAATCATTCCACAATCTACGTCTAGATTTTTCTCCGATTTCTAGAACTTAGAAATTTGTATTTTCATCACCATTATTCACTAAAATATATCTATATATTACCGATATATCCATGTCACCTTCTCCAGAGATAGCAAGCATCGAAGTTTTCCTCGTCCGAACTATGTATTCTATTAATGCTTGACCTATATTGAGTCCACCGAGGTACAGTTAACGTGCTGGCAGGATCACACCGTCGTCTACCTTGGCCACAAATCACATTATATATCTACGTACGCAATGTAGCAAAGCTTGAGAAAATATAGTGTTACCACTGTTACGATCGTTTGAATGGGAATGATCTTATGTCGAAAAGCATGTAGCATGCAAGTGGTTAAAATTTCGAAATAATATGGATATCTAGGGTATGATAAAGCATCTTGCAAAAAGTTTAACAAAAAAGAGATGCATATCAGAGAAACACAAGGAAATTTTTTTTATTGAATTGTGCCCTTTCTTGCCCTTTTATTTCAGATTTCTTTTTAGCAGATTTTTTCTCTTTTTCTCTCAATTTGTAGATCAAAATTTGATTCCAAATATAATGACGTCATTCCACCCGGTGAAAGTTGGATGCCGGAGCTCCGACGAATTGCATAAGGTAGGCTGATTTTGAGGAGAATTCGCCGGAGGCCGAGAGTTCGTGTGATGGAGTCAGCAATACCTTCAGTGAGGGTGACGCGGAGTTAAGGATGAGGGAGCATATTTGCACGATGTCGTTGAGCAAGGCCGGCGAGAGGTCATGCATCACATTCTGAATCCACTTGCTGCTAAGGGCGTCGTGCACTGATCGATTTGTCCGTTTAGAGCTTGTTTGGTTAGCCCATCCCGACCGGGATCCCGACACAATCCCAGTGGATCAGCCCGGCTGGAGAGAGTTCCGTGATTGGCCCATTTGTCCATTTAGTTTGGACTGGGGTGAGGAATTTTCCAGACCAAACCCCGTCGGTCCACCGGGGAGAAAACACTCGCACCCGTGGAATGAATCCACCGCGGCCTCTGCGAGCGGCGGCCGAGCGAGTGACAACGAGCGCGGCAGTGGCGGCGACGGTGAGCGCGATGATAACAACGAATACGCGGGACAGCAACTTCTCTCCGGTGAGCCTCGCACTTCTCCTCTTCCTCCTCTTCCTCCTCCCTCCCTCCGGTGGTTTATCTCCTCCACCACCACTGCCATGGCTCTCCTCGTCGTCCTCGACGCCGCAGTGCCGCCTCTCCTCCTCGCCCCACCCCAACGTCGTGATGCCGCCGTCGTCGCTGCCGATGCGGGAAAGCTCGACCACGATCTCCCAGCGGACTGAGCTCCCCGTGTTGTCTAGCCGTAGGGCTAGCCCTGCTGTCGCCGCCCGATGGGCAGCCTGCTCCCGGCTGCGTACGGCAGAGACCAGATCCACGCAGTGAATGGATCCACGCATGGCTGGCCTCACCATCCTGAGCTAGAATGCCCATCCTGAGCTGCCAACTAGGAATGCCCATCAAAAAGTTGAAACGTTTGCTGATCTTTGAAAAGAAAAACCTTTGAATTTGAACTAGCGACTCACAATTCCTATAGGAAGCTTTTGGCATAACTAAACAGCTGCAAGTAATAGTTTGCTTGTGAATATGCGCTGAAAAAACTGGTGAAACACTCCATGATCCCTCGGCCAGATGTGTCTTTAAGGTGACTATTATACTACTGCTTATCTGTGTAATGTTACTCGATGAGATGAGATCGATTTATATCCATGCATGGATTCTGTTAATAAATAATATTACAGCCTGCTAGTATCTATTTTCATTTGGGATAGATTGGTTTGCTAGCATAGGAACTTGAATAAAAAGTGCAAGGGCTCACATGGTGGTCCTTGCAGTGTCGGCAAGGGCTGGCTATTGCCCCAACAGAATACACAATGGATCCAAAGTACAACCTGATCTATAGTAGGCTCCATATATTACTTCTGTTGAGAATTATGAGCTTGGCAACTGGACCTGATAGTTCGGTTCTGAAAAGTGAAAAATAATCCGGTTCTCAATGGAAAAGAAACAACAACTGTTCTTTTTTTGACATTTTGTCTGTGCATCCAGCTTTTGGAGGTGACTAAATTATAGCTGCGTCTCATCAAGCATTAGAGGCAGTACAGGTTTTGTGTTGAATCTAGTCATCCTGATTAAGATCTGTGACTTTATAGTGCTTCATTCATTCATATCATATGTTATAACATGTATTATGTGTACTTGTCTTGGAACACCATATCTATATTCCAACCGCAACATTCTATTTTATTTTTCTTATATGATATGGCATATTTCTTTGAATCCGTGGATGGCATATATCATAGTTGAGAAAAGATTTGCCTGAATATTTATACTTGATTGCTTTTTGTAGATTGCTGCCGCCTGGGGTAGAGAAGGAGAGGACGAACCTCCGCCGTCGTGGGATCCTGTAGTGAACACCGGATCATCTTCGAGTTGGAGAACAACGACGTCATCAACAACGTCAAGGCCAAGGTGAGATATGCCTTTCCGCCTTCTTGTTTCTTCTCTTACTATGAAATAAGTGTTAGTAGCCTTTTAACTATTTTATATTTTTTTAGTGCTAAAATGAATTTGCGAAGGATAGATCGAATTAGGAAGAGGAGGGAGGAGGACGATGATGACATGATGCTCTTTCTCTTCCTAGCATTATATCTCTTGGGGACTAGAGGGCAAAGAGAAAAAGGCCACGCCATACATCGATGCTATCCGGCAAGGATGTGTTAGGGAAATCCTTGAAGGGCACGTTAAGGACTGCCGGGTAGCATTTAGGATGGAGCCTAAATTTTCAAGTCTTTGGCAATCTATCTTAGATGGGAAAAATTTAATTATTATGTGATACAAGAGTGAAAATCGTGGAGAAGCTAGCATTCTTCTTATTCATGCTATCACACAATGCATCCTTTGAGGACCTTCAATATGAGTTTCAAGCATAGTGGAGAGACTTTCCATCGCCACATCAAATCTGTCTTCAAGATAATCCCTACACTCTCTCATCGATTTCTGAAACCTCCCAATCTTCAGCAACCACATTGGAAGATCGAGTCAGACCCGCGATTCTTCTCTTATTTCAAGGTGCTTACTTTGACATTTCCATCAAAACCAATATCAACTATTTTAAATCTTTAAAATCACTTGTAGTTTCTTTCTTTACAGAACTGCATAGGAGCCATCGATGGCACTCATATCCCCATAACAATATCAGAAGATAAAGCTGCACCCTTTAGGAATAGAAAGGGCACACTTAGCCAAAATGTTATGGTGGCTTGTGATTTCGACTTGAACTTCACTTTCATATCTTGTGGCTGGGAGGGATCTGCTACAGATGCTAGGGTTCTTAGGTCTGCTATGAACAGCGGTTTTCAAGTACCTCAAGGCAAGTTTTATCTTGTTGATGGTGATTATGCCAACACTCCGTCCTTCCTTGCACCCTACCGTGGTGTCCGTTATCATTTGAAGGAGTTTGGGCATAGTCGCCGTCGACCCCAAAACCATAAGGAGTTGTTTAATCACCGGCATGCAGTATTATGGAATCACATTAAAAGGGCCCTAGGAGTTCTGAAGAAATGTTTCCCCATTCTCAAAGTGGGCACGTTTCACCGAATAAGGAACCAAGTGAAGATACCAGCAGCTACTGCAGTCTTTCATAATATCATTAGATTGCACAATGGTGACGAGCGTTGGCTAGATAATCAACCAAATAACATACCTCCAGAATCTTTTGTTGATCTTCCGAGCGGTGATGTCCAATACCGTGGGAACAACGAACATGGCGACAATGAGAGAGACATAATTGCAATGAAAATGTGGGAAGATTTTGGACATGCATAGTAGATAGAGGAGTTATGTTCCATTTGATCTTTTATGATGTATTAACTAGTATATGTGAACTCTTTGTTGCTTTTGTGTTAACTAGTATATGTCAACAGTTATAATATTTGGAAGGGGTTCTCCAAAGTTCTTTAACCAAGCCAAAAGGAAAGGGTCATCTCCAAAAGGTATTATGATATGCTTTTTCTAACTTGCATGATTTTTTTTCTTGAGCAACTTGCTTTGTGTTTGACTTTGATTATATTTAACTTTTTTTCTTCTAATAGTGGATAAATCTAGAGCCTCATGGAATCCAGGATTGAAAAAATCTCTAGTTGACTTGCTCAATGAGCATAACAATCCTTCCTTCAAGGGACAGAATGGATGGTTAAGTGAAACATGGAATAAGATTGTAAAAGAATTCCATGAGAAGTATCCGCATGTGACTTTCACAAAGGTTCAAATACAAGAAAAAGAAAAGGAGCTGAAACGAGACTATAGGATGCTCAAGGAAGTAAGAAAACAGAGCGGAGCCTCTTGGAATGAACAAAGATGTATGATAGAAGCTGAACCAGCTCTTTGGAATAACATCATCATTGTAAGATATTCTTTCAAATCTTATCTGATTCATCTATGAGCTAAATTATGTAGCCATTCATTTTTTTTTATTCCTACACTTTGCAATCCTTCCCTAGAGCCAAGAAGTTTCGTAGTAAATCTTTTCCACTCTTTGATGCTTTAGGTGAACTTTATGATGGTAAGATAAACTAATGGCAGCTTGTACTTTTACTGTTTGTTTGTACTTTATGCTTATTTCTATTTTGTCAATTTGTTTCTTTTGCATAGGACAAACTGCTAAGGGTAGCTATAACTTCACATCATCTGCTGAGCCATCACAGTATCCTATTCTTACACAAGTGGACCTTATGGATGACTCTACCGACACAGAGGTGCATTTTCCTGATATGCAAGAAACAATGGATCATGATGATGAGGATCTAGACTTCTCAAGTGAACAACTAGAGACTAGAGTAGAGCATGAGCAAAATCAGCAAAGGAAGAATCACGCTACCACAAGGAAGAAAGTAGAAAAGGAGCCAAAAAGCATAAGCAAAATGGAGATGTTGCTGGTATGATGGAGAGGTATCTTGCATTGCAAACAAAACAAGCCGAGGAGGAAGCTGCAACATTAGCTAGAGAAAGAGTTGAGGAGGCAAAGACTGTGGATGATTTCTCCATCAATAAATGTATTTTAGTGGTGAACACAATGAGAGAGTTATCAATTGATGAGAAAGCCGATGCCTTTGAGGTGTTCAAGAGTGGGCAGAATAGGGAAATTTTTCTTAGTGCAGATGAAGCTAGTCATCTTGTGTGGTTAAGAAGGCGGATGGGTCATTGCAGGCAGTAGAAAAGGTACAAAAGTTTTTGTTTTTTGTAAAGTTCATTAGCAGTAAAGTTCCATTCACAAGGAGGATGTTTCTGTTGCTTGCATCAAGTTTACTCGATTCTGTGCCTTTTCATATATCATCATCTGCATATATTATATCCTTTGGTTTTCATCTCAAGTGGCAATTTTGTTTAGAGCAACAGCTGCTTAGCATTAGCTTGGCTCTGATTGATATCAGCAGCAATGCTAGTAATTCTATGTATGTGTATATGTAGAATAATTTCTTGATTATGCTCATACGAGCTCATGTCTTGTGGTGGGATGGGTTTTCTGTGATATATTATATCATATTATTGCATCTGCTTTATATATTGACCCTTTGGATCACAATGCATTCCTTTTAACATCTGAAACCTATACCTTTGCTTTACAGCATCATCTTCTGTGAGGCTGTTCCAAACAAAGCTTGAAAGTGTGCTATCATCTCAAAGTTTTTCCTTGTCGATCTTCAGTTGTTCTACTTGTTGCTACTTGCTACCGAAGAAACTGTGGCCATTTTTTGACTATTCTCGAGCAGCATGTTAAGATTCTACTCCAGTTTATAAGCTTAGAAGCTGGAATTTAGTTTTAAATGGATGTTGTCAAAGAGTACTTTCCGTTTGTCACCTGAATCCATTATTCATTCTCCGGCAGCATTGCTCGTTTAGTTATTTAGTTGTTTGAACACTGCTAGCATTGTTGTTAATTACAGCAGCAGGTTCTAATGATGGTTTTTAAGTAATGACAGTAATGACAGCAGCAGTGAAGTAATGACAGCAGAAGTTAACGCAACAAAAGTCTCCCCTGAATCCTTTGAAAATCTGTACCAATCCCTGCAAATCCAATCTAATCCAAACAAACTTATAGTGGAGGGGATGAAGTGATGGGGAATGGATTCAACCCCAAGAGGATTGGGTGGAGTGAGGGGGATCAACCCAATCCCCTAGAGGATGGGTTCCCCTAGAGGATTAGTTCCCCAGGAACCAAACAAGCCCTTAGAGTGCGCGAAAAGAGCCGGGAAGAGGGAGTCCTCATAATATACATGTATCCTGTCCCCTCCCTCACCTCTCCATCCCTCCTTTCCTCTTCCTCTTTCCTACTCCTGCACAACCATCAACAGTGGGCGGCTTGTCGGCGCCAGTCTAAAGAAGGCAAAAGATTGAAAAAAGAAACCAAGTTTTCAACCTCTAAAAATTTGACCATCAACAAAATCAGTATCAATAGTGGGTGGCTCGTCAGCGCCAGTCTAAAGAAGGCAAAAGATTGAAAAAAGAAACCCAACTTTCATCCTCTAAAAATTGGACCATCAACAAAATCAGTATCAACTTTCAACCAAAACAGTCAATCCCCGACACAATGCATATCAGTAGTTAAGGACGGGGATGAGAGATTTTTGTCCCCCACAAGGACATTTACAAGAGATATCCTTTCCCCCATTGGGTATGGCAGGGACATGGACATTCCACCAACCCCCAATCCTCGTCTGCCGTGGGGTCCTGCCAAAGTGGTATAAAATGTAGGTCCACATGCCATGGTACTTACTATTAGTTTTCTTAGGTATGGTGTTTTGTGAGCTAGTTAGTGTCTTAAATTGTGCATATTATGTTATTATGCCTTAATTTTGTCATATGATTGAAGTTTGCTTGTTGCTATGTAAATTAAAATGTGACATGTTCATGGTATTGGTTCTCCACAATGCCTATTTTCCGGATGAGGACAGGGAATAGGGAGAATTTGCCCCCGCGACTTGGGGACGGGGACGGGGAACAAGAAATTTTCTACTTCACGGAGACAGAGACGCTCCACCACTCCCTGTGGGGAATTTCCCTATCACCATCCCTACACATCAGTTTCCCAACAAATCAACTTCCAACCCAAGAAAAGGAATTAGCCATTAGCTTTCAACCATGAAATGATCAGCTTCCCACCACAAACAAACCAGCTTTCAACCACAAGAAATCAACTTCCAACCCAAAAAATCTTCCAACTGGATGAAATCAAGCTTCCAACCGTATGAAACCGAGCTTCCAACTAGACAAGATCAGGCTCCCAACCCACAAAATCAAGCTCCCAACCCACGAAACCGAGCTTCCAACCAAGGGTAGCATATTTCAACCAAAAAAATCAAGCTTCAGTGTAGGTGTCAGTGCCGCTGCATTGAGGCAACACTGAGGGGTCACCGGTGACCTAACCTACACTCCCACAAAGGCAGCTGCCCATGAGATGGAGCACATAGGGAGGCGAGAAGAAGTGGCCTCTCGCTGGTGAGAGACGCCATGCTCACGAGGAGGCAGGAAGCGGTGGCCTATCCCTGGAGAGGGACGTCGTGAACGCAAGAAGGTGCTATACGTCACGGGGAACGTCGTGGCTGCGGAGTGGAAGGCGACAGCAGGAGTAGATGGTCAAAGGATGAGGAGGAAGAGACAAGGCCACCCGTGTTGGAATGGGAGGAGGTAGGAAGGGGAAAGTGGATTTGGGCCGATGGGGTCCACACGTTTTAGAATCAATCACGCCAGTGGATGATCGTAAATTAGTATTTTCGACCTTAAAGTTAAAGTTAGGAATCATTTTCAATATACTTTTAGAATCAAGGAAACTAAAAAATTCTATAGTTGACTAAGTTCAAATGGCAGTCCACTAGAAGTTAATAGAAAATGAGTACTTTCCAAAAACAACGAAGAAGTCCGCGAGATATTGCCAGGCCGAGAAGAGAGACAAATTTTCTTGCGACTTGTACAGGCTCGATGGATCACAGCCTGTACAGATAGGTCCTTCCAAAATTCGTGATGTTGGCCAGTGGCAAATTAATTTAGAATATGTACATATTAATACGTGTACATTCTCATGTTTTGTCCAACATGGCTTCTAAAATACAACAACACTAATGTAACATAAATAATGCAGGCAGACAATTCAAGTAGAGTCGATCCATCCGAACCCACCTGCATCCCTATGTGTGTTGCATAAATTTCTGAGTAATATTTTGGTTACCTTTTGCTAAATCGGGGAACCTAGTTGTTTTGAAATTTCTCGTTCTTCTTTAATTTTGGTTATTAACATACTGAAAACTAATTGCAGCTGGCAGCTGAGCCATGAAATCTGCTTTTTAGTTTCTTCACTACTTTTGGATCACAAAGTAAGATGGCTATATATATTCAAGTCCTAATCATACTGATATAGGCATATCTTAAAGAAGTCCCAATCATCATAAAGGAAGCCTCAGCTCCATTTGTTTCTTTCTAGGTGGATTGGTTTGATACGCTTCGTTAACAATAAGAAAGCTTTCTTCGGTTAACACGTCTCTTGGTCCTGCTATTAAGAATTAGAAATCTCCACAAAAAAAGGTGCCACTCTTTCACTCTTTATGAGATGAGAAGCATCATCTTTCGTAGAATTTATTTGAAGTAGAACTACAACAAAAATGCATAAAGTAGTCCTCAATTTTGGTTCAGGTTATCCTTTTAAATAAAGAAAATACCTTATTACTTTCTGGCTTCTGCATCAAAATGATGCACACAAATTTAAAAGTTTACAAGAGTAAAATGTGTCCACTGACATAGAAAATCAGATTACATAAGACTCTCCATCCTTAAAGACGCCATGAACTACATAATCTATTACACGATTGCCGTCCATGTTGGGACATATGTTCCCTGACAATTATCGTTAACCTATCGCCATCGTCAGCCATCTCCTCCTGTCCTCCAGTCGCGGCAGCAAAGATCACAACTGTAACCAGCTGATATGCAAGTAGATAGCCTACAAAGGAATTAGAAATATTCTTCTTTTCAAAAATAATTTCATTTCTACAGCCATATTTACTAACATATCGCTCCCGCCTCCACTAGGATTTAAACTCCCTTGGCCCCCTCGTCCTATTAACCAATTCCCAAACATATTGGTTATACTACAAGGTGGTGGAAGAAGACCAGATATGCTGATCACCATATGAAACAAGAAAATTGGCAATCAATGAACACGTGTTGGATTGTCCCTCCTCATCACAAAAGCAGCATCGCTTGCTACCTTGCCAATTTCACTTTCTCAAATTATGCTTAGTGAGCACACACCCCTCTCAGAAGATACCACATAAAATTCTCTACGTTCAAAAGGGACCCTCGACTGCCATAGCCAAAGTAGCCAATGGTGTTGATTACTACTAAGAATGTCAGGTCACACGAGAACACTCTACATAGACTGTACTAAGAACTACCCATTCGACTGTAAGGCCCAAGTAAAAACATCTCTATCAGTACTAAGGATAACTCCTACTACCTATTGAACTAAGTCATACCATTCTACCAGCTTCGGTCCTACAATGGACCTCCAGAAAGATGTTTAGAGAGAATATGCTAACCACCTTGGCAACCTTGACATGCTTTTTACGAGTGAAGTTATAAAGGGAAGGATACGGTTCTTAAAGGCCTGACCATTGAACCAAGGGTCGTCCCAAAACCTAACCTACTACCCTCACTCAATCTAAACAAGCCAAACTGAAAGAACAAGTGTTTGTTTTCATTAGACCTGTCCAAAAATGAGAATCCCTCGTCTTGACGGTGATTGGGGATAGTAGCGTCCATTTAAGATACTTATTCCAAAGTAGGTCTTGTCATACCCTTCCTTCGTTTAGAAGCTTAAAAAACCACTTGCTTAGTACACTTACATTTTTAATTTCCAAATCTTGGATGCCTAGACCAACTTGATCTTTTGGTTGACATAGGATGTTCCATTTGGCTAAATGATACTTATGATTTATGACTATCACTTACCAGTAAAATTTAGATCATAGTAGTCTAGTCTTGTTCTTACCTCCTTGGGAAGTTCAAAAAATGACATCATAAACATAGTCCTCCCACCCTTTCTAGTCATTATTATGAAGTCGTTACAGTGAATGGGGATAACGAGGTACCAAAATGGAAAGGATCTTGCACCGTAACCAAACAAATGTATGTGTTCCTCTTCTTGTTCTGTTGCCTCGCTGAAACAATAAATTTTACTCTTGTGGAAATTGATCTTCAGACCCTTACAGTGAATGGGGATAACGAGGTACCAAAATGGAAAGGATCTTGCACCGTAACCAAACAAATGTATGTGTTCCTCTTCTTGTTCTGTTGCCTCGCTGAAACAATAAATTTTACTCTTGTGGAAATTGATCTTCAGACCCGACAATTGTTTGAAGGCATGTAGCAATAATTCCATGTTTACTGCCTGTTCAATACCATGGTCCATAACAATTACTGTGTTATTTGTATTGAAGAATCGATAACCCATATCAACTAGACGTGGCATGACCCGTGCGTCCTCTTTAGCCTTTGCTAAGATAATGATCAGCATGTCCATCATAATATTAAATAAAATATATAACATGGGATCTCCTCATCGAAGACACCTCAATATTTAAAAATAATGTCCTAAATCATTATTGATTTCGACAGCCACGCTACCCAGCCCCGTGTTCTCAATCCACTTGCGCCGTGTTCTCGATCTACTTACACCGTGTTAAGATTAATTATCTTCATAGATATTAGATCATGTATGAATATCGTGTGCACAGGAAGGGTATATAGAGATAAAGGATTCAATCACAATAATTAATAAGATTTTGTGCTGCCAATTGGTTAGTGTTGTGCCATCTGGTGCAGGTCCTTCGTTGCAAAGCTAGTGGTTACTGGTATTATGAAATGTCACATCTGGTTAATTTATTTGTGGTAATGTGTGCAACTAATCACAACTACCCTGTGATGGAAGCAAAGTTGATGTGGAATGTGATGGATGCTTCTGAACTACGAAACATGGTTCATTGCAGCCTCATATATGGCACATGTAAGATTCAGGTAGGTGTCCTATCTCCTTTTTCTTTATTTCTTATATCAGCAGATCCACTATATCTTTGATTGATTAATTCACCAAGGAGCGTACAATCTTATATGAACATGCACATCATGGAAATTAACAAAGAAAACATCCTTTAAATTTTCTTATTGAGAAATTGTAGCTTATATGTAGAACTAGAGAAATTATAGCAACATCTTGATGCAAGAAATAATTACAGATCAATTTGGCTAGTTATTCGAGATAACGAACTAGGCGGTGTTCGATTTCATGCCCATCGTCGCCACTTCTAAGCATAACCACATCACAGTTTATTATACATATGTTCGGTTCATCGCTACAACTGCGGCTAGCTTGACGAAGTTTCTTATCCTAATGGTTCAAACCAACTTGACTAACTTTCGTGGTTTTATCTCCCAAAAGATGAGGTGCGAAGCTTGGTTGCCAAAAACAGTTCGTTAGCTAATACTAGTGCTCATCATAATCGATGGGTCGAATTGTGTGCGATCATTGGAGAAGATTAATCACAGAATACTATCTGGACCAAAAAATGAAGTAAAGAAAAGGCATTCCCTTTTGTATGATTTTTCAGATCCCCAGTTAGTCTTAATCTATGTGTGTGTCCTACCAGCGTGTTCGATCGATGACGATTAGCAATGAAGCATCTGCAAATCGATGTGGGCCCCAGCGGGACTAGAACTTCTGGAAAGGGGTGCAGATAATCACCAGCTGCTGCCTCCTAACAACATGATTTGTCAACTTTGCTCAAGAGATTCAGCCATCGTTCATTCCATTGCCATCTGGTTAACTGGCTCCACATAGTTAGTCTGTCTGATTCACTTTAGCTACAGTTGAACAAGAGGAGGGACCACTAGGGGGCCGACTCCTGCCCGCCTCTTACTGGCTCCGCCTCTGTCCAAGAGGATCGTCGTCTCACCGGCGGCGACTACCTTGCAGTTGTGGTCGGTTTTAACAGTCAAGGTGCGTCGGGAGGAGAAAATCTTGCTTATGGTGGTGGACGTAGGTGAGAACCAGATGCCGTCAATAAAATCTATTTTTTTAATAAGGAAGGACTTCATTACTCTCGGTCTCTGGACTAACTAGAGATGCACATGGCCATATATAAGATGTGCAATCCAAAGACCAAGAAACTTGATAAAAAAAAGTCACACGAGAACAAAATGCGGAACACATTATCATGTATAGGCAATGCCAATCTAACCCCTACACCGAGAGCTACTAGGAGATCGTTTAACATTAGTTACGCAGTCGAGAGGCAAAAAAAATCTAGCCTTCAAGCGATATTTCTAACGAGAAATATGACACATCATCATCACCGGGTTTAACCAATGAAGGTCAAATCCATATTTTCTTTTTCTCATCAGTTATTTTGGCTTGTATGGTGAACATTCAGCTGTTACAGATCATTTCAGTTATTAATGAGATATAAATGGACGTAAATGCTAAAAAACAGCGGTAAAAGATGAGTTTCTGCACAGAATCAATAGATCGAATCAGTAAACATTCTCGTAGCTAACTCAGGAGGCAGGATCCACACAACACCGCACTGCACGGAACGACTGCCGTGCGCGCCGCTGTCTAGGAGCCGCCTCACGCGTCACCATCCGCGAAGTTCGTCGGAACACTTTGAATTTCTTTATTGAATTTCCAACCGAAATTATCAAGGATTCTAGAATTGAAAGTTTCGATTTGATTTGAATGTTTGAACCCATCGACATGAATACCGCAGTGTTCGAATAAAAGTTTTGAAAATTGAACCTCCGTATTAAAAACACCATCGCAAAAAGCTAAGCACAACGTGTAGTGTGCTGCCAGCAGCAATCCAATCATTTCCGTTACCCATTATAAGGATGCAAACGCAGTCCTTCACGGCCGATGTTGTACTATTGAACAAAAGCAAGAGTTCCGCCATCGCGTTGCGCAGCGTACGCCTGGCCCAGGTGTCGGACGGGCCGTACAGGCCTAGTAGACCAGATTTAGCGAGACCGAGCTCCTAAAACGGTGTAAAACTTGGCAAGAAGTCACACCTGAAGAGTCATAACTCCCTCAAGAAAAAAGCTGAAGAGTCACTAAGGTGGCAATTAGTAGTGGGTTAACCATTGCAAGAAGCAACTCTTGCTCCTTCTCTTTTACCTTCTTTTTCCTTTTGGAACTCAGGCAAGTCATAAGTCTTGCTTCCAGTGACGTACGGTATCTGTCTGCCTAACTGCAGGTGCAGGGCAAGAGCTGGGAGAGCATGTATTGCACGGTTAATGCATGGTGAGTTCTGGGAGCCATGGTGCGGGCCCGTGACCTCGGAGCTGGCCAGGGACTACGTCGGCCGGATCAGATAAACACCGACGACTGCCCCAGCATCGCCGCCGGCCAGATCAGATAAACACCTACGACTGCCCCAACATCGCCGAGAGCGTCATCGGCACCGGAGCCCATCGCCACCGTACCCTCTGCACCGTCAAGGACGACGAGTATCCGCCGTCATCGTTTTGACGAGTATATGGACGGCTAGCTACCTACCTACACCACACAGCTACTCAACATCACATCGATTAATTTAGATCAGATTAACAAATCGTATTTGCAGCAGCTTGTAACATGCAGGGAGAATGTTCGATAACTATGTTGTTATGATCTAATCTATATAAGCAGTAGGCAGTAGCACAGGAGGACATTGACACTGTCTTCAAAGTATAGTACACAGGGAACCATCTAAACAAACTGTTGCAACATACAGTGACCAGCTCAGATGCTTGCTATCGCTTGTGATTCCTGTTCATGGCACCGCTAGTGCAAAGCCCACCCAAGGGAGGTTACGGCACTGCAATTGATGCTCCATAAGCAATGAGCCCAGTGCGGGCAGCTGCATCATCATCATCATATTGAACTTTTAATGTTTTCAGTCACTCTATTGAGAAGGTTTCCAATCATATTGAAGGTTATTGAAGCTGTTTGCTGCTCTAAGTCCACCCAACAGCTGATTTCCTATATCATGCTGCTGCTGCTGCTGCTGCTGTTGGTGTTGCTGCTGCTGCTGTCCCAACTGTGAGAGGTCATGTGCACTGTGATGCATTCCCATCCTGCCATTCATTGCCATTGCATTGTTTGCCATTGCCATTCTCAGTCCGCTAGCTGCAGGATTTGAACCAAATCCGCCCATGGACCCAAACCCCATTCCTCCCATTCCCGAGTGATTTGTGACGGCATTACCAACTAGGCAGTTAACCCCATTAACACTAGGGGTAAGTCCGTTTGGTCTCTTCATGTCATTCCCCGAGTGGCCAACACCGTTCATTTGTGATGACATCATCTCTTGCAAGATTCTCTGAACTGAGCTTTGGGACTCACTTGGCTCAGACTCCTGAGGCCGAGTTGCAGGTGGCTGCATTGGAGGTAAGTTTGATGCAGCTGCTGGGGAGCTGAGTTGGTTTGTGTTCTGAGGGGCAGGCATCATACTGTTATTAGATGATGTAGGCACCGTCAAAGGGAAAGAGGTAGACGGATTTGACTGCAGTGAGCTTGTGGAGTTCACCTTGGGAATTGCACCATTATTTCCACTGTTATACATGCCATTAGCACTGCTCATTGGGTGATCTTGTCTAGAATTCATTGAACCTTGGAGGAGCCCGACGACAGATGGTGAGGGTGCAGACGTAGATGGTGCACAACTGAGAGAATTATTTGATGTCACATCTGCGTTGGCAGAGGCAGAAGCCTGCACACCAGTCATAGGAGCAGAGTTTTGACCACTCTGGTTTGAACTCTGGGGAATAGCTTGCTGCTCTTCAGACTGTTGCTGCTGTGATTGAATAGGGTTGATCCCTGATGAAGTCCTCCGAGGAAAGTTATGCAAGCTATCTGGAATAACAATAACAGCACGTGTTACAGATAGCCAAACATAGCAGGCACTAATAAGACTAGAAACTACACCATGTCGGATGGCATGCCCACAAGCTACTGTGCTCTGTGACCTGGAATTAAAAAAATTCAGCAGTAACCAGCCAGTTCCCAGCCATACCCGTACGGACCAGGTGCAATGTAGCACCACCAGTTTTGGAGTATTTAGATGTTCAGCTGAGATGCATTGCTAAGTATCATTTAAGACTAAATAAAAAATAAAATGATTGAAGGGGAAAAAAGTAGCAAGGGAAGGCACCAAGGAGAACTCAGTTTCCTAGCTCCTGGACAGGGTTGTTACATTTGAAATCAACCGGTTTCTTGTTCCCTGGTTATGAGTTGTGACCAGCATGAAACTATAATTACCGTGTTGTCTGACCAAAACTGAATGCTCTCCTGGCCTACTGTTTTTAGGGAGCATGAGTGCATGACTACAGAAGTACAAAATGTACAGCACGGGAACTTGACTTGATAAATAATGGTGATTAAAATATACAATCCAAAGAAAACTAACTGAGGTGTTGTTAAAGTACAGGAGGGCAGATGGTGTGTGGAAATTGCTTAGTGCTGTTGAATATGAGATGAGATTGAGCGAACCAATAAAACGGATTAAAATAACATACCGATTGGTCCAGATCCAGTCTGCCTGCTGTAGTCAATCAAATCTTTCATACAGTTTACCACCTCAGCAATCTGGAAGTATCAACATTTTGTGTGAAATAAGTCAGACCAACAATAAATGTTAATCATACTTACAAAATGCAAACTTTTGAAAACAATCTAACAATAACTTAAATTAATAGAAGCTTAAATACTATAACAGGTGAATGGAAACTACGTCAGATCAGTATACCTGAAGGCAGCGGACATATCGTTTTGTGTATCCCAAATCATTTACCAAAGGCACCTCCAAGGCTTTAGCCAATTGACGGGCACATGCAACAAACCTAACAATACAAGATTGCTATATAAGTACAAATTGCATGAACTCAAAAAGTACAATAAAAATTAGTGAATGGTAATAGTTACTAAAAGAAACAATCAGCAAGAAAAGTAAGAACAATGTGATTTATTTGGCACCCTGTAGAGGATACACTGTTAAACCTGAGAAGTTCTTTAAGAGATAGAAGTTATGATCAGGGAAGCAAAAGATAATGTGCTTAACATCATGCATAGAAAGCTCAATACAGAGCACCCATTGTGTGCTTGCCTCATATTTGTTTATAAAAATTTAATGTTCCTGGAACAACAATAACAATAGCCTTTTGTTGCGAACAGATTGTGACCTCAAAATTTACCACATATTATAATGTTGCTAGGTGCTAACAGAATACATGTGAAAGCATCTGCTTGGGCTTAGCCCACATAATATCATAGTTACTGAAACCGGCCCGGTTGTTTACCCGGTAAAGCTTCCGGTTCACTAGTTCGCTGGTTACCAGTGGTTCACAGGTTGGACTGGCAGTTCAACAAGCATAAATGAAACTTCATGTGTCCCTTTGGCACAAGAACAAACCAAGGATGGACTGGCTAGCACCGTTCGTTTTGAGCACCCAGCTATAGCATCTAACGTTCAAATCCCACCCCTCCAATTTTTGTACCTTTGTGCCCATTGACCTGTTGACCCCCAATTTGATCGTCCCCAGTTTTTTCTGCAATTTGCATCAAAGCCGCTCGGTTAGACCAAACCAAGCTCTGCCTCCGCTTTTTTTCTGGTCGAACTACCGGTCCGGTCCAGTTTCAATATCACAGCATAATATCCAGTACCCTGTACGTACTCCAAGTTCTACTAAAATGCAACATTTTCTATGGCAGCTCAATTTGCCTCTACCTGTTCTACTGTCTAAGAATCTCCATGACATTCAACTAGGATCCCATCTCTAATGCATTAGTCAGCACGTATTTATTTAGATCTGATCCGTTACAGCTTATTCACATATATCGTAGGCCATGATGGGGTCGACTTCTCGGGCGGTGCCATAGCGGGGAAAGGAGAAGGATGACTCTTACTCTCTGTCGCTTGGACCAACCACGGCTAATACGCAGACCCTATGACGCCTTGCGGCGGACGGCTGCTTCCTGCTGTGTGATGGCCCACACAACGCCTTGCTTTCAGAGACGAACGCGGTGAGCACTACTTTGGACCAGGGGCACATCATGGTGTTCGCTGCACAGTTCACGGCGGGGCTCACCTTCCCGGCCACGAGATACACAAGCATGCCTAGGACGAGGCTACCTCTTTAGGGAATAAATGCACAAACGTTAAGTATAAATAAATTGTTCACATTGGCATCAGCTGTTAGGTGAGTTGGTTGGCACATGAAACTATTGCATTAGAGCAAGAAGTCCTGAGTTCGAGACTCAACATGCTCAGTTTATCATATAAAAAAGGTGCTTCTTGTGCACTTGGAATACGCGTGCAACAATTCCAGCACCTTCGATGATGATTGGCCTGCATTTATGCGCACAAGATCGCGTACAACAATAAGTATACAACTAACTAGCCATGTCGTTCTCAATCGCTGGAACAGACTATCACATATAGGGGTGTGCAAAACCTTGAGGGTTGTGATGTCATGGGCTAGTTGACCCAGGACCCCAGCAGTGCAACGACGCCATGGAGGCAGCAGCATTGGGGCAAGACAAGAGATAGAATAAGATCTTTGGTTTGTTTCTTGACTACTGAAAATGAGCATAATGGCCTCCTTATACAGAGGTGCTAAAACTTAGAAGACAAACTATTTAATAGGAAACTTAAAAGATAACAACTAAAAGGAAACATCTAATATAGAAACTAATCATGATAATCCCTAATATGAAGTTGCTAATTGCTACCATATGCACTGATTTGCTGCTGATGTGTCTGATTGGGGGCCCACGTGCACATGATAAGTTCTTCCTCCCTCGTTTGACAGCTCATACTTGAGCTGTGGTGGTGTCCATGGTTTAAACCCTAGATAACCCCACGTCAACAAAAGACTATGATACCTCCATCGGGTTGTGCAAGAGAATAGATAGAGTAAGGAACGTTTTCTTGATAAATGAAAGTGAGAACAATGGCCTCCTTATATAGAGGTCTTAGAACCTAAGGGCATGTACGGTGATATGGAAGGCAGTCTTTTCTTGTGCCCCTCCATGTCATCTAGAGATGGCAATAGAACATGTAATACAATGATGGAGAAAGTTGTCTTCTCTTGTGTTTAATGTTGTTGTTTCTAGTTTCCCTTAAGTTTAGTGCATGAGCCTTCCCTTGTCTCTAGTTTCCCTTAATTTTAGTGCATGAGCCTTCCCTTCGCGAAGGGAAGGACAGCTTCTGTCTCTTCCACATCAGCAAACATCCTACGTGGCACAACAAAGGGAAGGCTGACATCATCCTATTGTACATGCCTTAAAAGACAAAAACTATTTAAAAGGAAACCTACAAGATAGATATTTATTAAAATAAAATATTTAATATAGATACTAATCATCATAATCCTTCATTTTGTTTGTGCCATATGCGCCAACTAGCTGCCAGATGAGACCCACGTGCACATCACAAGTGAAGCGCTCAGGCTCAGCTCAGACGTCGCTTGGCATGAAACATATATAGTAAGCATGCAAACAATCTGAAGGTCACTTCCTTTTGTGAAGCAAAATGAGCCGGAACCCACATCTAGACCTACAAATTACCAGAACTAGATCCGCCCCACAAATGGCTCTTTTGCAGGGAAGGCAGGTGATAAATTTCAAAAGATCACACACGTATACATGCAGAGAAGAGGTGGGTAAACCATTAATGATAAGAGAATAGATAGCACCAGCATCAGGTTGGATAAACCAAATAATGATAAGAGAATATGTAAAATGGACTTTAGGAATGAACTTAAGATGAAAAGTATTAAGCACATCAGGGCCAATTTCCTTACGAGTTGCAATTATTCTGCATGTCCTGAGTTGATAAAGTCGTTGAATTTTGAGCAGCCGCCTGGTATTTTTGTACAACCGCGCCAAGCTGACTAACCTGCATTACACATCAGGGTACCAAAATATATCAAACCTTCGTTGCCAAATTCAAAATACAAAATGATATCTGTGACCCGTGAATAAAACTATTTATATACACCAAGAAGTCTTAATACCTGTGGTATTATTGATCTCCGTGGAATAAGTTCCTCGTGACGCCGAGCACAGAACTCCCACGATGCAATCTTCAATAAAAGAAAGTAGTACAGGATTGTGCAATAGTTTAGTCCAAAAGGCACCACTTGTTAGAAATACTATAAAACCAACATAATGACAGAACAACAACTTATAAAATAGAACAATAATACCTTGAGGTCTTGATTAAAAACTATCCTTAGATGCCCCTCGCGTACCACACGCAATTGGTCAAAGACACTTTCCTGGATCGCTTTTGTATAGTCCAAAACAATCTGACCAGATGCATTCTGGGATTCACGTGGCATGTCGATATACAATAGTTCTTCCAATGTACCACTAGCATATTTGATTTGGCATAATCGTGGTAAGACCTCAACTGTCGTCTCTGTAAAGGTAACAGCATAAGATCAAATTAAAAACACGAGTAAGAGAAAAAGATGTGCAAATCAAACTGATGTTTACCAAAGCCTCGGCCAGGCTTCCGACTGCATATTTCGCAGTGCCATACATCCTGCAAGTGCAAAGACATATGGAAAATCATAAATTAAGAACTTGAAAGGCAAAAATATACGAGAAATACTCGGTGTTACTACGCATCCTCCAATTAACTAATAGACCAGAATTCACTTGCACAAATCAATATACAAAAATGAAAAGAAAAAAGGGGTACGAATTCAATGGCAACAGCGATACTAAACCTGAGGGAAAACTCCAGTAGTTTGACGACCGCTTCCATAGAGAGATACACACCATCTCTTTTTAGCATTTGGAGCAAAATACTCATTGACGAAGTTTCTCCAGTACTCAATATTGTTATCCTGCATCAAAAGGAATAAGAAGATACCCTAAGTTGTAAGCACCTGGCTTTTGCTTGGAGCATAAAATTACTCATTTGAAGCAAACCAAAAGAACACATGCCTGTGGTCTGTTTTGTTGATGATACATGTAATGGGTCAATCTCTTTGCACAGGTACCTGGCTCATAAGGAGGAGCCGACTTTCCTGGAGTTCTCATGTTTAGACTCTGTTGACGAAGTAACTGCTGTTGATGCTGTTGTTGTTGCTGCTGCTGCTGCTGCTGTTGCTGTTGTAACTGGTTTCTCTGTAAAGGCAGATTCTTTAGAATCTGTTGTTGTTGCTGCTGCTGCATATGCAAGATCCGCTGCTGTTGCAAGAGGTTCAGTTGAGCAGCCGCAGCAGCTTGAGGGTTCTGCTTTGTGAGCTGTAACAAATGGTGGTGGTGCTGCTGCTGTTGCTGCTGCAAGAACGCTGATGGGTCTGAATTTGGTTGCTCCATCTTCACCGGACCCAAACCCCTCAAAGCTTGCAACTGCTGTGGCTCATATTTTACACTGCCAGTATTACGCATCATTTGGGCTGGGCCGTGCTGATCAGGCTGACCCATCTGCTGTTCTAATTTGACCCCACCTATGCTGCCACCATTCTCCAACTTCACTGTAGCCTGGGGCTGTGGCGGCTGCGGTGGTAACTGCTGCTGGTTGTAAGACATTGGTAGTTGCTGTTGTTGTTGCTGCTGCAAATCCTGCATAGCATCCATCTGCTGCTGCTGCAGGTTATCTGAACTCAGGTGATTGCCCAAACTAGACTGTGAGGACGACGGGAACGACAGCGGATCAGATCCTCCCGCGCCAACCAAATCGCCAGCACCATCAAGCCCCCCTCTCTGCTGAAGAGTATTCATAGGAAGCCCACCATTTTGCATTTGCCCTGGACCCGGCATAGGGCCCCCGCTCCCAAACGAAGGCCGGTTGAGCAGGGAGGAGACATTTGAGGCACCTCCGAGCAGGCCATTGCCACCAAACTGTGTGCGCGGGGAGACAAGAGATGAGAACGGGGACTGCGATGGAAGCATGCCACCGCCCCCACCCATTCCCGGCTGGCCGCCACTGAGCAGGCTAGAACTCGTCCGGAGTAGTGAAGCAGCGCCGACCGGCTGCCCAGGCCCCATCGGGTTTGGCGGCCCCGATGACACCATCTTTGCAGGCAATGGGAGAGCTCCGAGCTCCGCAGAAACCACTCCAAGATCGAGCGCGCCACCACTCAACTCGCCATCCACTTAACCCGGCACTCCCGCGAGATCCACGAAAATTGAGCAGGAACAAGCCAGCATCCCCTGAAGACAACCAAGGATTTCAACTTTAGGACACAAGCATGGGATCTAGACCACCATCTCCTGCACAAATCTACTAAAACATTAACCGCACCGTCCAAAAATCAACTCGAAACCAGCACGAACGAGCAGCCAAAGCAAACTTCTCCTCCTCAAATCCACCGCAACCAAGCAACAAACAGCACCAAATCCACCCAAAAACACACACGCACCACCGCACCAGAAACGAGCAGAATTAAGCAGCTCCTAGATCGCAGCTCCCCACGCCCAAACTCGCAAGCCAAGAGAAATTAAGCAGCAGCAGCAGAGGCAGCCATCTCGTCCCCCCGAACCGACCGAGAGAGAGACACACACACACACACAACTCCGCCCACACACTCACCGCCTCGAAGCCGCCAGCCACCGCCTCCAGTCCGCAGCTCCAGCCTACGCGCCGAATCCGGCGATCCGGAGCTCAAACCCGCGCCGAATCGCGTGGCTCGTCGGCCACTGGCCCGAGGAGCTAGCAGCACTGCCGCAGCCAACGCCGCCGCGCCGAGCCGGCTCCACTCCGGCTAGGGTTTAGGCCGTCCCGCCGCGGAAGAAGATAATAGCAGGATACAAAATAATAATAAGTCCGTTAAAAAGAATTCCTCCCTGCTTCTCTTGTGTGCGACTGCGTGCGAGCGATGGGGATTTGGTTTAGCCTCTCTGTGGAGAGGAGGAGGAGGCGAAGCTAGGAGGAGGAGAGAGAAAGCGAAACGAAACAGAAGAGAGAGGAGAGAGAAGGGGAGGGAGAAATTGCTGGGACTTTGTCCTTGCGGACGTCAAAATTCCATTGGATTTGATTAAGATCCGGGGGCCGCGACCTCCCTTATATTCGTCACCTTTCACCGACAGGTGGGGTACGCTCCCCGCGGGACCCGCAAGAACGTGAAAGGGCGGGGGTCTGGGTGCGGTGGACGCGGATCTGATTAAGGGGACATTTTTTTTTGGTTTGGGTGTTTGGTTTATTTTCTTTCCAGTTTTATTATTTGTGTGCTGAGGTTAAAAGAAGTCAAAAAGGAGAGCGTGCTCCATGCCCTGGCGTGGCCAACGGTGTGGCATGGGATATCCTTCTGTCACACACATGGTGATGAATGTCGTATAGAAATGGAACGTAAGCACCAGTAGCTGTTGTGAAGAGTGCACAAGTGGTGGTTAGGGCTAATTGCCATGCTAAATGGTAGTGGTTTCTTTGAAAGGATATTTGCTTCCTGTTTGCCTGGCACCTAAATTTTCGTTCGTAGATGTAATGTGATCTCTTCTAGGATAGAACTCCATGCACTGATGAACGCAAAATAGACAGGATACTCATATTTGCTTGCTAATAAATGAGACACTCTAAATATTTATGAAAGGGTGCTCTAGCTTGATCGATACCTAAAAAATATGAGGGCACAAAAAGACAATGGGTACGCTAGCCCCCGCACGCACTCACCGTGTGCTCGCCACTGACTTCATGTATCATAATTAGTTACATAGCCTAGTTTGCATTTGGACTCTACATAGATTTTCTTTTTTGTTTCTTACAGAATTTATGCAATCGGGAAAGGCTCTTTCCTTCCTGTCATGATATTCCTTCTATGAAATGCACAATTATTTTGACCGTCTCAGTGGACAAATTTGAAATCTTGTTTGCGGACAAGGAAATCCACAACTATAAGGGGAGGCGGGAAGAAGTATTAGGATCGTATCTGACGAATGGACACCATGATCATGTTTGATTGTCTACATGAGGTCCAACTAGGCATGCCAAATGCAGGTGATGGGTGTTTGGTTGCTTGCCTGACCCCCTTAGGCAGGCCGCATGGTGCTTAAAGCAACCCTCAGCCAGGCCTCAAGAAAACACAGAATTCAATCGTTTCCAGTAGGCCAATCTTGCCCAGGCGCAAGCAAGGAGATGGCGGGTGCAAAACCTAGATGGCATGGGCTGTAATGGCGCAAGTGAGAATGCACGGGAGTTTTAGGGTTACCTCCCGCTGCTGCTTGCCTTATCCCCTTCCCTCTCACCACCCTCTCCTCTTTCTCAATCCCCTGCGCTCCCCTCCTCTCCATCCCTGATTCCATCGTTTCCTCTTCGGCAACCACCAAGTAAGTGTTGTCCTCTCTGGCAGTGGTGCTCAGCGGCCCCTTCGTCTCTAGTGAACGGTGCTCGTCGACGCCCTCTCCTTTCTGTCCACCAAGTTTGTGGTCGTCCGCTCCCTCTCCTTCCTCTTCGCAAGACTACGGTCGTCGGCTTGCTTCCCTCTCCTTCCTCTCTGGCGCATTGTCCTCTCCTTCCTCCCTCTTTGACATGAGGTGGTCATCTTCGCCCTCTGGTTCGTTGCTTCAAATGGTTGTAAGCACACACAAACCTTGTATGCCTTAGGATGTATGCTTCATCTGTGGATGATTAGGGCTTCGATTCGGATGATTGATTGTGGAGGGATGTATGCTATCAATCTTGCTAAGTACGAGGATGTGGAAAAATAATGCAATAATGATGTTCTTTAGTATGAAAAATCCATGTACAAGGGCAATAATTTGTAAAATGATCAATACTAGATATCCTAGTGTTTAACCTTCTACCAGCTTTGCCCTTATACATGGAAATGTTGGGTTAGTGCTTATGAGAAGAAATGATGATTATAATATATTTAAGGTGAATAGTTCTGAGGCTACTATGCACATGTAGTGATGATATGGTTCTTTCATATGAATGGTTTAAATATTGATGTGTTGTGCTTTAGGGTCCTAAGAACATGAGTGTGGAACTTGCTGCAGCTCTTGAGGGAGATGCAGACTTGGGTACTTAGAAGTGCTTTGATGCTCTTGCCTAGTAGAAATCATAGCAAATGCCTGTGATGAAGTGTACTCCAACACTATCTGGGTTCATTCTCAAGAGGATGTGTCAGTTAATAACCACTAGGGTTAGAACTGATAAGGGTCTCAAAGAGGTCTATGTGAACCAAGTGGTCGAGGCTCTCCATGAGTTCAGTGGCCATGAAGTTACCTCCACTTAGGTGTATAACCACCTGCACAAGCAAAGGCAGAAGTGGATGAGAGTGTGCAAGCTTACAGACCTTAGTGGAGCCAACTAAGATGATGATAGCCATACCATCCTGCTTGATTGTGGCTTTTATGCCACCTGTTGGACAACAAGGCACATGACATCAACTATGTTTCCATGAATGAACCTCATATGTTGCTCTCGCTCAGGACCTTCCTGTCCAAGCACACTACTATATGTGTAGTGATGCCCCTTTTATAGTAGTTCTAATTAAGGTGGTTGTATATTTTAAGATATGGTGTGGTAATCTATTGGAGAACTTATGATGATGGCGGTTGTGTATTTTTGAGGTGGTATAGGCTAACCCTTCTGATGGTGAACTTGTGATGCCTCGTGGTATAGGCTGAACTCATAGTGATAGGTTGACACCCTTATTCTTTTGTGGTGTCATGGTCAGATGGTGGCTAGAGTGATAGAGATGAAATTATGATGATGTTGTTATGAACTCTTTAATGCAATATTTATGATGCTTTCACGTTGTCACTTATGAGTTAAAGTTTATTTGATCATTGCTTTTTCTATGTCATGGTTGCAAATGACGATCTGATGCAATGTTGGTCAATGATGAATTGTTTGAAGTTTTACAACATGAGATAATGCACCCTCTTACCAATTATACTTACTGTATAATCTGATAATAATATTTTCCTCTTTTAGTGTATTTGCTAGGTTTTTTGGACAATATGATAATAACAATTTCCTCTTTTAGTGTATTTGCTAGGTTTTTTTTGGACAATATGATAATAACAGTTGCCTCTTCTACTGTGTTTACTGGCTTTTTTGGATAATTTGATAAGAAATATTTCTTCTTGTACTGTCTTTTGTATTGTGTTAGTTGCCTCTTGGCAAAGATGGTGCAAATGGTGTTCTCCAAAAAATTCCGAGGCCAATCATTCATATATTTCATCTTGATACTTTCTTTTGGATTTAGATGACCTGGTATGTGATCCACAAATGGAGGAACACAGGAGTGTATGGGTCCATGGAAATTGTTCCATGAACTAGTCATTGGGTTCAAAAATTGCTACAAAGGCTTTTCAACTAGACAGGACGTTGAAGAGGACTACTTCAAGTTTACTTCACCTGACTCTGTCATTAGAGCTGATCAGATGTAGATCAAAGGTCAAAGGTGTAAATACTAGTTCAACAGGTAGGATTAAGGATTGTGTAATCATAATGCAGCTTGTAATAATTTTGATATTGCTTTATGTGTAATATAATTGTGTTGTAATAACAAATGAGACAAATGGAGGGAAATATGATTTGAATACTACAAGTGGTGGGTAACTTCACTATATATGGTGCAAGGTGAGCACAACAGGTTGGATGCAGGCAACCAAACAAGTTGTGTCTACATCCAGCTGGTCTAGCCACCACTTGATGTAGACAACCAAACACCATTTCCAGTTGGAATAGCTGAGCTGGCGCAAGCAACCAAACATGCTTGCTTGGCTCGCGCGTGCCTGTCCTAACAGGCCTGGCTAAGCTGGTGCAGGTTGGGAAACTGATATAAACAACTAAACACATTATATATCTCTCTCTGTTATGTTTTTTAGACTTTTTGTTATGTTGTTAACTTACATGTTGGTGTTTAGATGAAAGATTTACGTGGATACATAATATCATCCACAAAGTAATAAGACCATGCTGTTATTCAATCATATCGATCATGAAAAAAAGATCAACTCACCAAATTAATTAAATTGCTCCAATACACATTTAGAACAAGCCATCGTAATCGGCATACCATGGCAGCAATAGGTGCAGTATGTCCATTTGTGCTCTGTGAATCCTTTGTGCCCGCGGCATGTAGAAACTAGATAAGGATTGCCCATGTTTAGAGCATGCGGCATTTCTTACTCGGCTCTACAACATATATATATATATATATATATATATATATATATATATATATATATATATGTTCTTTCTCCTTTCATTACTATTTAAAAAACTCATTACAAACGATTGGGAAACCCTAATACAAACATTTTTCTAAATTGCTTCTAAGGTCTGTGATGACCGTAGGTCATTACAGACGGTTATGGAACTGTCTGAGATGAGATTATATCACAAATGATTCTTCATAATAAGAAACGTCTGTGATATCTATGTTAGCACAGGTGGTTCTGGCTATAAACTCATTTGTGATATCCCTCTTATCACAGGTGATTATGGCTATAGAACCACCAATTTTGAGGTTTTACTAGAAAAATATATTCCTGATTATTGGTTAGCATCGAAAAACAAGACAACAACAACAAAATATATATGTATATGTTTAAAATTATACAATAAATTAATTCATAAAGGATCAAACAACACCTTCTAAACCGTCTTGCAAAATTCATTCACATTTTAAAATACAATAGTCTCTGATTGTGCTGTCAGTAAAAACTTGTAATCTCTCGTGTCATAAATCTACTCTAGTGTGCCCCCTTCATGAGAAATTTTGATGGTGCAACTGACAATCAAGGTATCACATGAAAGGGCACAATAGAGTGACTAAATGAGAGAAAATATTATAAATTTTGCAGACAACACAATCAAGGAGTACTGTATTCAAATTAAGCATCCAAATATATTAAAATAGATGCATCCATACATACTATAGGCTTAGATTCTAACTTGCTCTTAATATAGAGAATGCGTGTTCACTTTTTCAAGATGATGTAAGTATACTTAGTCACGCCTTATCTCGTACTGGAAAATCAAAGCACATACTCATTATATAGCAAAGTCTTATTATCATTGGCCTAATCATGCAAAGTAACACAACTCAATTTGGAAAAAATGCCTTAGAGTTTTGCCCAGTAATCACACATCAGTCGACAAGAGTTCAATGGTGCAGGGCTTAAAAGTTGTGGTTATTGCAATTTTAACTTTACCCCGAACCTTGAACCTTTAGCCCTTGTAAAACATCATGCATAGTTACTAGTGGGTCTTATTGATCATTAGCACAATCAAAATGTAGCAAGCCACTATCATGTATAAAACTTATACCATCAGTCAGCTATGTCAAGTCAAAGCTTAGAAGCTCCAACAAGCATCGAAATTGCATGAGGGATGAGGATAATCCGATGAGTTATCGCTACCCCTCTTGTGAAGAAGAGGTTGGACCTCTTCGTTGGAACATGTCACTTCTTCGTAGGAGGGGAGAGGTAATCCATCGATTTAACCCTACCTCTTTTGCGATTTTGATGCTTGCGAAAGCATTCAGCCTTTCAATAACAGAAGCACAGAAACGATACAATTTACACTTTAGTTGTGAGTACTGACATATTTTACAAGGGCTCAAGTGGTTTAGGATTCAGGGTATTGAGTTTAATGAAATTTAAACCATCTTGAACCCTAAACCATTGATTCCTTATAAAATATTAATTATGTGGCCCTAAGCCAGCTATTAACAAGTAACAATATGACCTATGTACTATTCAAGACATGACATAACTGCAGAAGAGGCCGCTGACAGCGAGGTCGTAGGTCGGCGAGGAGGTTGATGTAGGAGTATTTGGAGTGGTAGAGGCCGCAGTGGGCGACGATGTCGGGGTCAAGGAAAGTGTCATGATTGCATTAGCACTCACCGACCTCCATGATGTGCAACATGGCATTGAGGGAGGAGAGGGTGGGGTTAGCCTCAGACTCCTTTCTTTGCAAGAAGGCCCTGGCTACAGAGAGCACGTTGTGAAGGGAGTGCAACGGCATGGGTGGGTGTCGTCGATGGTGGCTTTGGGCACGAGCGGTTGCCAACATCTACCTTGTTGCCCTTGCCCATGGCGGCTATGGTGCAACACAGCATCGAGCGGCTGAACCGAGAGCAAGACTACGCCGCTTGAACTCCGGGACCTTCATGCATCTCCCTCCCCTCCGATGAGTTCTACAACGGCGACAGTAGATCTGAGAGCATCCGGCTATGGATTAGCGCAAGATCCGGTGGAGGCGGTGGTGCAGAGCTTGTGGAGGTTGGCGGTGCCAAGGATTTGATCAGGCAAGAAGTTAGGCGTGTGACCTAATTCGGAGAGGGCGAGGCGCGCATCTGGGTAGGAGAGGGAGAGGGAGGCAGCTGGGGTAGGGTTAGGGTTAAGTGGTCGGTTTTATACGACTTGAAGTAGTATTGAGTCAGATGAGTTGGGCCTCAAGCCAGTTGTTGGGCCAAAATATTATAGGTGATTTTTTTAAAATCATTTGTGATATTATAGACGGTTTAAAAATCGTATGTGACGACCTATTTATCGGCGGCGGTTTTGAGAAAACTTGCCTGTGATGTATATTTCAATAAAAAACCATTAATGATTATATGGTTTTCGTGTTTCTATCTATGATTAGACATCTTCGATATGCATATTGGCGGGGAAATGGAGGTTCTTCTCTAAATTCGTTATGATCATTTTCTTGACGGTGGATATTTGTTTGTCCCAAATGACTTGCAATATGTTTGACAATTTATATGCACAATCTTCCGTATTCAGCTAAGCATTTTTTTAGTGGTCCTCTCCCTCTAACAAGGCTTAGTGAATTCGCTTAGTGCAACGAGTAAGATGAGGAGATCGTGATATCGTCGCGTTTTGATGTCCGCTATTGATCGCCATTAACAGCGAAAAGGGGTGCATGTGCTTCACCAAGGAGTTCAAGAACAGGGAAGGAGACCTAGGCGGCAGGAAGGATGATGCGGGCCTCTTTTTATTCGATCTATTGACTCGATCAGATTGTATTTGTGTCTGGTTAAAACAAATTAGTTAGGGTTACTTTGGACATTTTATGTGCTGGTTTTCGGGAGGAAAAAATATGCTAAAGAAATGAATGGGATGCTAAATTCCGATTTCACTACACTAGTACAGAATTGATTTGTACAGACGGTTCGGAAACACCGTGCGTGACGGTTTTTCGAACCGTCTGTACAAAACCGTCAGTACAAATCAGGTTTGTATAGACGGTTATTGAACCGTCTGTACACATACTTAGTACAGATGGTTCCACACTCGAACCGTCTGTGATATTCGCTGGAACAGTACCTCAGAAGTATTTGTACAGATGGTTCCGTCCACAAAACTGTCTGCACAAATGCATTGAACAGTACCTCAAAAGCATTTGTACAGAAGGTTACATTCATTTGTACAGACGGTTCCATACGTAGAACCGTCTGTAGAAATGCTTTGAACAGTACCTCGAAAGCATTTGTACAGACGGTTCTTCTCCTGGAACCGTCTGTACTACTGGCTGCGGCAGGACGACAATGCTGCCGCGGCAGCGGAAAAAAACCGTTTTTGCTACCGCGGCAACAGTGCGGCAGGGCGACGGTGCTGCTGCCTGCTGCCACGGTAGGGGAAACAGCCGTTTCTGCTACCGCGGCAGCAGTTCGGCAGGGCTACAGTGCTCCCGCCTGCTGTCGTGCCGCTTCGGCTACCGCGGCAGCCGTGCGGCAGGGCGACGGTGCTGCCGCCTGCTGCCGCGCCAGCCGTGCGGAAGGGTAACGATGCCCGGTGCTGCCGCGGTCCTGCCGCGGCCACGAAAACGCTAGAAACAAAGTGATCGATCATAGGCATAGCATACACAGACACACAATGTAGTCATTGATGTTAGACATAGCATTTAGAAGCAAACGTGAAACGTCATTCTCAACCACAAAGTCATTCAGAAGCAGTAATTCATCCATAACCACACTAAATGTCATTCTCAACCACAAAGTCATTCACATGCAGTAATTCATCGACAAATTAGAAGAGAAGTCATTGTTAGGGAAAAAACTCTTAAGTCATTGAGGAGCAACATTTTTAGGACAATGGAATTCTCCGGTTTCCTTCAACAACTCTCTAAGTATGAAAGCTATTAACTGTTTTTGAATAAACTGGACGCCCTCACTGTCGAGCTCATTTGTAGGAAACTTTAAAGTCTGCAGAAGAAAATTAAATAGCTAGGTTAGGCACAACGTCCGAACGATGAAAAATGCAACTACATATAGTGTAATGACACTAACCTCCACATGTACCGGACTAGAACGAACGATCTGCATCATATATGTCGCGACATAGTATCCACAGAGATTGTTGCCCGGCGGCTGCCTGTGGCACTGTAGAAATCATGATTACGTGTAGGGTAATTTAGTTTTACCAAATATATATTAGAACGTGCAAGGTGATTATTCATGGGCGAGGGAGGAATTATTACCGGGAAATGAAATTGGTGGCTCGGTTCGGTTTGTGTTGTTTTCACAACCCCCCTGGCAACATACTTCTTGAACGCCCCGTTGAGCACTGTCGTCAAATCTGCGTAGTTCTTTGACGCGGACGGGGCTCGGACGCGGCGGGGCAAGGCGGGCGGCGAGGCGGGCGGCGAGGTGGAGGCCACCGGCGGTGGGGAAGCTTCGGGGGCGGGGCGGCGGCGGCGGCTTGGGGAGATCGTCGGCGGGCGGCGGTGGCAGCTTGGGGAGGTCGTCGACGGAGGCATGAGCTTCGGTCGGCGGCGGCGCTTACGGGCGGCTCGAGAGGAGGTCAGGAACTCTGTTGGGAGTGCGAGAGTAAGCTTATGTGCACATTAGTACAGACGGCTCCAAGTAGGGAACCGTCTATAAAAACAACACAGACGGCTCCCTACAGGGAACTGTCTACTAGGGAGCCGTCTGTACTATTGGTGTTAGTGCAGACGGCTCCCAACTCTGACCGTCTATGACATTAGTGCAAACGGTCCCAGTTATCACAGACGGTCCAGTTTGGGGGCCGTCTGTACTGTGCTTCGCAGTGCAGACGGTCGCAGCCAGCGAACCGTCTGTATTGTACCGTCCCGCTTGTTCGCTATCCTTGGTCGTCATTTTCTCATACGGTTCGTGTTTACAACCGTCTGTGATAAGCACTATACAACGGCTGCCGGTTGCCGTCTGTACAAGAGGCGACCCGCTAAATGTTATCTGTAGTAGTGCTAGTTCTTTATTCATGATACAATTGGATTTTCTTTATCAAGCAATTCTTGGTTCAAGACTTCCTTTTGACATGGAATATGTGTTCGGAATAAGTAAGTCTGATGAGTAAAGAAAACTAGATCATGAAAGCGTACTTAGTTTTTTTACAATATTTTTCTCATAACACAGGAAAAGATAAGCATAGACAAACTGAACTTGTTTGGTACTTCGGTCAGTCACTGGCCCTGGAGGCGTGGACCACTGGCCAGGCTTGGGCATCCAAGAAAGGCAAGATGATATATGCTTATGCATGCATGCGGCTAACTGCCATTCTAGCTAGTTGACTACTTGAGCCTGCGCAGGTCACAAAGAACAGAAAAGAAAAACATGCCTAGTGAGAGCCAATCAGGACGCTCCAGCTTCAACCTTTATAGGAAGCAAGGAAGGAAAAGCAAACTGCTTAGTTAGTTATGTATATATGTATATGGTCTAAGAAATATATGATGCGCATATATGTACGGGTACGGCAAATTTCTCGGATTCCTATTGAACTGTTTCATGTGAAATTCATGCGTTCCGAGCAATTCCGTACAAGTGACGTGCTCATAGACTAGCTACCTGCCGTCCATTGTACATTTGCAGTGCCTGATCACCTCGAATACGCATGCTCAATGCACAGCAGCTACTTACAGGAGTGAGCTGAGGTGACTCCACATACAGATCAGGAGTTATGTTCCCAAGCAGCAGAGCGCGAGAGAATGAATGAATGGATGCAGACAAATGAATATGACGCGTATGCATGCATGTTCATATGCAGTTGGCCGTAGGTCATATCCAATCATGCCATGCTGCCGTGCCACGCAGATGGGCGACAGGCGATCTGAGTTGGAGCCGTGGAATCTTCATATCCCCCTCCTCCTGGCCCTTGGCATGCAGCTCCTCCTCCGTTGCCCCTGTCGTGAATGATCTGATCTGCCCCACTTGACCCTGTTCGGTTTGCAACATACTCGTAAGAGTGTCCATGTTTGTGGACTATCTTTCTTTTCCTAACTCGTCAAACTTGTGGTGACAAAAACGGTGCCACGATAGAACTTCCCGGAAACACAGAAAAATGACGCGCGTCCTGGCTAGGAAAAAATGGACCGGACACACCTAAAATGTGGCTACCAACCGGAAACTAGCTAGCTTAACCTGGTGAAACTCGATTGTCTAAGTACGTCGTCGCAGGCAGTGGCGAGCGCAGCAACGGTAATAGAGGGAGTGCTTATGTTAGGTTGGTATTGAATGAGACATTCTAGATCTCTGTAAGAGTGCTTTAGCTCTGATCGATGCCTAAAATTTAGCTTCAAACCGAACATCCCAATATATACACGCAGGCAAGGCCAAGGCTAGGGGCATATGTGTCTCACCCTTGCATTGGGTTTGTTGAGAGTCGGAACAAAAGCTTGCATGCAAACATTCATGTCACACGGTGATGCATGGATGGGTGGACCGGTGGGTGGATGTCAATCCGGACTGTTAAACGGAATTTAGTACCGGCCTGTGGGGCCTTTCTGTACTTCTGGACCTGGTTCCATTTCTTGTCACTGGTTGGTAGCTAGTCTAATATGAGTAATTAATTTAGTGGTAAATAGTGACGTGAGACTTTTGTCAACAGGGACAAATGAACACTGAGAGTTGATAGAACTCCCGGGCTAATAATACTTGTTGATTTGTTTCTTAGTACGAGATGAGTGTTTTCATATGGATGATGATTAGGGATAGAGTCTACGTGGACAATTTAGGGTATGAACCGACGATTTATCACGAAAACAAACATCGGTTTATAACACTTTCTGGATCCCGTTGTGAATTATTTGTAATATTGTTAGAATTTTTTTCCTCACAATCTTTCTTCTCTTTTGTAACTGTTTTCTAGCCGATCTCTTATGCTTCGTAGGAAAAAAAAAGCTATCACCAGTATATAATCATCCATCCTAGACGCCTTATTCGAGGCGATTGGGTTAAAGCGCCTTCAATAATAAATATCGAAGGCGGTTACCACAGCTCAGCCACCTCGGAAAAGGACTTTGGGAGCAACCGCCTCGGATAATGAAGTCATCCCAGGCGGTGATTTCACAGCACCCGTCTCGGACATATGTCAGAGTCGGTCGGCTAATACCAACCGCCTCAAATAAGGTGCATATCCAAGGTGAGTATATATTTGCTACTGCCTCCAACTTGGATGACCATATCGGAGGCGGTGGTAAATGTATAACCACCTCCCTATAACCCATATCCGGGGCGGATAAATAGATCTAACCGTCACCAATATCATACACAGTATTTATGCGTTGCACGAGTAGACAGACTAGCACAACCAAATCTGCCTTAATTGTGGCGAATTGCTGGTGATTTATTAAGCGATTTGGTGGCGATTTTTTATATGAGAAGCTAGATTTCAAAGAGTGGTTAGAGAAATTCATTCCTTGTTGATTAGAAAATGTTAATGGTTTGTTTTACAAGCATTTTCTCCAATAATTTTGTAATTTTGGTTTGTTATGTGGAAGATGAGGACATGATTTATATGGTTATAACTAGATGCATGGAGATGGTTGATTTATTGTATATTTGATTAGTAGAGGTTAGTCGTTTGTTTTATAAGACGAAGGATGGCGTTAAGGCGAGACTTGGCATGGTTGATATGAGAATCAAACTTGAGTTGACGCCTATAGTTCTACCTAACGAGAAGACATACATCCCCTTGCCTGTTACACTTTAGTCAAGACCAAGAGAACTGAGTTTTGCAAGTTCTTGCATGGCGTGGAAGTTCTGTCGGGCTACTCCACCAACATAAAGAAGCTTGTCTCGATGTAGAACTTGAAAATAATCAAAACGAAATCTCATAACTGTCATGTTATGATGACACAAATGCTCCCAATTGCAATCAGAAATATTCTACCGTCCAATGTCCAAGAGACAATTATGAACATATGCTTCTTCTTTAACAAGATTTCAGAGAAGGTGATGGATGTGTTTGAGTTAGATGATCTGGAGTTAGCAGCGACGGAGCTGTATGTCAGCTAGAGATGTGTTTTCCACCGTCGTTCTTTGATATAACGATCCATCTTATTGCCCATATTATGCATGAGATCAAGATGCGCGGGCCAGTCTTTCTTCGAAGCATGTACCCATGCAAGAGATTCGTACGAATCCTGAAGCATTATGTGCAAAACATGTATCGACCGGAGGAAAGTATTGTTGAAGGTTTCACTGCTGAAGAGGTTGTCGAGTTCTATGTTGATTACATGGAGTCGAACCAACCGATTGCTGTGCCATGATCTTGACACGAGGGTAGGTTTGACGGTATTGGGACCATCAAAAAGAAATCAATAACCACCGATCAAGCTGGACACGCTCTAGCCCATTTTATGTTGTTGCAACACCACCACAACATCCCCGTATATTGACGAGCACAAGGCTAAATTAAGGCAAGATCATCCAAATAGAACCACGTGGAGGATGACAAAGCACAACAAACAATTCAATAAATGGTTCAAGGAGACTCTCTGTTTGGGATCCCCCAAATGACATGCTAACATCGTATGCGAAGGGACCAATATTCAGAGTTGTCACTTTGTAAGGATACGACATTAATGGATATATAGTCTACACGCGATATCAAGATATGAAGAGCACATTCCAAAATAGTAGGGTCCTCATAGAGGCTTTTGACTTGACCGGAAAACGGAGCTGGTACTACAGGTTCATAGAGGACATTTGGGAATTGGACTATGTACAATTAAAAATTCCTTTATTCCGGTGTCACTGGGTCAAACTCCAATCTACAAAGGTCGACAAATATGGCTTGACAATAGTAGACCTTGGACTGACCGGTTTCAAAGATGATCCATTCATTCTAGCCAACCAAGCTCACCAAGTCTTTTATGTAATAGATCTAGCGAAGAAGAATCTTCATATTGTCATGCATGGTGAAAGAAAGATTGTTGGAGTTGAGAATGTGGTAGACGAGGATGAATACAAGATATTTGAAGAGGCGCCTCCTATCGCATAGAGCATAAGAGAGACGGTTTGGATAATCCTAACGAAGCATGCTACATACGTGACAATCATCAAGAAGGACTAGAGTTCGAAGAGGAAATGCCTTGCATAAAGAAAAACAAACGCAAGCAAATTCGATTAAATGTTCATCTATTTTGAATGTTCATGTGTTTGAAACATATTAGAAATATCTATTTACTCTATTTGGAATGTTCATGGCAATCTATTTGATATGTGTGTTCAATTCATGTTGAGAAAGTTCATAAATTGTTATAATCAATGTATGTTTGCATCTAAACTTTCAGACTATGTCCTAAACTATTAAACTCTTATTGGAGACGGTTGGGAGCAAATAACCGCCTTGGATATCATGTTATCTGAGGAGGTTTCTCATTCTCAACTGCCTCAGATAATTGGAGGCGCTTCCTCCTTCTCAACCGCCTCCTATATCTTATCTGAGGTGGTCAGATTGGAATAACCACCTCGGATAAGTGAACATACATAACTGATCGCACACGGACCCTACACTTCATCTCTGAGCCATCCACGAACGCTGCCCCCGACCTCCTCCACACCGTCATTGAGTGTCGGTCCCGACCACCTCCACACCATCCACGAATGCCACCCCAACCTCCTCCACGCCATCGCCGAGTGCCGCCCGTAAGCCGTCCGTGAGCAGCGTCCACGCCTTCGCCAACCTCCTCCGCGCCGGCACTGAGCCTCCTCATCCGTCGTCCACGCTGCCAAGCCAATACCTCTCCCCTTGTGCTGCGCTGCCGCCTAGCGCCCCCTACCACGCCTCTCCTTGGTAGCTGCACCATCCATGCCTTTGCCGACCTCCACCACACCGTCCCCGACCTCCACGCCATCGCCGTCCCCATCCCCGTCCACCGAAGGTATGCTCTAACTCACAATATGTTATCTACTAGCATTGCATTTGCTATTCTAGTAATAGTAGAATAGATTGTTGGAGATATTTTCCTCTGGGGAAACAAGGAGAATCTATGCCTCAAAAAATGATTGTGCACAGCTGTGTTACTTGTTTCAATTTTTCAATTTTTCTTGGCAGGAGGAGGTGGAAGTCTTTCATATTGATTAGTTGACTTAATAACTTAGTTTTAGAAATACTTCTCAACATCAACTCATTGTGCTATCATTCTCTTTTTCCTCAAGAGATTGTGTTATTCCTCTGATCTATCATGTCATTTTTTGAATTCTAAGGTTAGATCTTCTCAATGCTAGAATACTTTCCTAAAAATGCCAAGGAATTCACAAAGTTACAATGCTAATTTTTTATGCTTAAATAAATGTGAGTCTAAGATGATATTAATTATGCATGTCCTTATTAATACTTACATATATTTCTGTTTAGATAAATTTGCTATCCAGTTGTGCTATTTAGTTGTATATTTGGGACATTTAGTTGGTTTTTAGTATTTTTTGGATGCTTAGTATTTGATACATATATTTGGTAATTTGTTGACATTTAGTTGGTTTCTAGTATTCTTTGGATGCTCAGTATTTGATACATATATTTTGTTGTGAGTTAAGTACTTGGTTTCTAGTATTTTTTTGGATGCTTAGTTAGTTGGATGTAATTCTGTTGTTTTATTCCTGCTATTTAGTTGTGCTTACTATGGAGATGAACTCGCCCCTATTATCCCCTTCGTCATCGCCGGCAGGGTCGCCAAGAGCATCATCATCTTCAAGAAAGGGTCCCCGCGAACCAAAGAAGCCTTTAGTGAGGCCAGTTGGAAGATGGGTTGTTGAGAGTGTGGGTTCGAAGACTGGAGTTCCTGAGCCGGAAGAAACCTGGAAGAAGTGGAGGACCACATGCGGGTTCATCGCTTGTGAAAGGGTTCGAATCACCCTCCAAGATGAGGGTGAGCTGACACGAGTAGAGCGGAGTGGCCTGCTGGAAGAAGTTAAGTGATCCTTCATAGTCCTGCCGAAAGCCAAAGCCGATTTCAGACAAGCTACTATCCTAATGACGGGGAAGTGTTAGAGGAATTTCAAGCACATGATGGTGAGGGACTTTATGAAGAAAAATAAATCGCGTTGCCGAGCATACCTGGACGTGATGAAAGAAGACTGGTCAAAATTATGTGCCTTGAAGTCTTCAGAGGAATTCCAGGCAGAAAGCCATAAGGGATAGGAGCTAGCAAGGAGGAACAATGTCACACACTGATTTTCCAAAAACATGAAAAATAGGGCTAACAAATTTTTTTTGTGCTAATCACAATGTGCTCTGAAGTAGACCTAATTAAAATCCTATCTCCTGTCTCCTTGAGCAACGATTTAAACCCTAAATCTGACTCATGAGCACATATATTTCTAAAATATTGGGACACCATTATTCCGCGGCGTTCTTGTCCCTCATGTCGTCCATGCTGCTCTATATACAGATATACCTTGGCCCTTGCCCTAATTTTCTCGGCATCTTTTCCTACAAAATGAAACCATAACTTCTAAACTTCACAGAAATCTCCCAATTTTTTTGGGGAAATATTTTAGTATATATATATATCTTAAGTGTATGCTTAGTCTTTTTCCTTTCTTCCATGCCAATCAAAGGTCGCAAATAACTCCAAAACTAAAAGTTTATCTGATCTTGACTCTAGCCAAACCTTTGGGTTTGCTTATTTCTAACTAATTGAAACATTCAAAGATTCCCAAACTTCTTGTGGAGCATTCTCCTTAAAAAATTTAATCCATTCCCATGATAAAACCTTATATCTTATGTCCACAATTTTTCCCGAAAATCTAGTTGAAATGTCTGAGTTGCACTGTTCTAATCTCTGCTGAACTATTATTATTTGCTAGGGCCACTTCACTTGTACCAACTGAAATCCCTTGCTTACCCTTACACGTGGGCCCCGGTCCCACTACTTAGCACCTTCTTCCCCAACCGCTCCACCAACGCCCCTCATCCCTCTTCTCTACCGAGCTCTAGGGTAGACACTATCGTGTAGCGCCACCTCTTCTCCTAGCAGCGTTAAATCCACGAAATCGGTGCCTAACTTCAGCTCGAGCTCCTCTGCGTAGCAACAGTAGCAGCCAGCTCCCGGCCCCGCTGCCATTAACGCCACCACCATGAGCTCCCCTCCCCATTCCTATAAATCCCGAGCTAGCAAACCGAGCCCTACCCCGCCTCTCCTCCAATGCTTCCCAAGCCGAGCTGCCTCTCTTCCATCTCCCCAAGCGCCCGAGCTGCCCTTCTTCTTCACCAAAGCTGAGCATCCCTTCCTCTATTTTTCTCCCATCCGAGCTTCTCTCCAGCAGCTCTTCTCCCTCTCTTGGGACATCCCACAACCAAGCTCCCAAGCCCCGAGCCCCTAAGCTGCCCCAAATATTCCAATCCCCGAGCTCTCCTCTCACTCATCAGAATCGGGCTACCCGAGCTCCATCTTGCCCTCATTTCTTGCTTCCTCTAGCTCACCTACTTTTCCCCTTTGCTCCTCTGCCTGAGCTGCGGCTCATCCACCTCATTCACTTCCGGTCGAGCTCCCTTAGCTTCTCTCCCAGCCGAGCTCCTCACTCACTTGTTCTTCTTTGCTCCTGCAGCAACACTTGAGCTCTGCACTCTCCTAATCTCCTCTCCGCTCCCGGGAAGTTCCTCCCAAGCACTGTCGTCGACGGGAACCATGCCAGCCCGCCACCACCTCCATCCTGAAGCTCCCTAATCCTCATCTGCTCCACAAACCGAGCCTCTCTTCCTCTGTGCCGAGCCAAGCGAAGACCTCACCGCACAAGAATCGTCACCGGTGAGAACCGCAATCACCACCCCTAGCATTTCTAGCCACGGGACCACCGCAGCCAGAGGCCATTGCCGCCACGCCCACGAGGCTTTCGGTTGCCCTTTTCTCCGCCTTCCAACGGCTCCGTCCCTGCTGCCTTTGGCTTGTAGCCAGACCTCCGCCGGAGGACCTCCTCGCCGGCCTACGACTCTACCTTGGTCACTGCCGGCGCGAGCCTCTCCCCAAGCTCGGCCATTGGTACCAGCCCAGGCAGAGCATCCGAAGGTCCCAAGCACCAGGCCGGCGCCAGCAAGCCCTTGGAGCTATGCTCGATCCGCCGCCTCCAGTTCCCTCGGACCCCTCCGCCTGCCGAATTCTTTTCCAGGATCAAACCTTAGTTAGTGTGCTAACGCGGTATTAAGCTGGCCCAATCCTTAATTGCTCAGCCTAATCGCAGCCCAAGGCCATCTCGGTTGAGGGATGGCAGAGTTCTGTTATTATGTTTTCCCTATTGCGAAGACGTATTTTTCTCCAATGCCTTGTAGAGTATGCTTCCCTTTTCGAGAAGCGTACTCCCCTTTGTTTCCTGATCAGAATCAATTCCTGGGACTGAAAGCACCTTTTCCTTTTTCGGCTCCAATGTCATTTCTCTCTTCTCGGTAGAAACCCTACCCCTCTCATTTTTCCCCCCGGCAAATGTTCGGAAGCCCATATCTCTTTCATCGTAATTCCAATTGAGTCCGTCCTTTTTCCCATATACTTCTGAAATCAAAACCTACATCCTAGTACTAGTTCCATAGTTTTTGAAATTATTTTGAAATTCAGGCTTGGAGGCATTTCAAATTCTAAGTGTAACGTGCATATCCTTTCCAAATTAGCTCCAAATACAATGATCATTTTCCCAAATTTCATCTTAAACAATATGCAATATTTTGGGTCTGGTATGTTTATGTGATTAACTTATTGTTCTTTATATCAAATCCATAAAGTAAGACGAAACCCTATTCCATTGCAGCATCCCGTTTTACTAAATTCCTACTAGAATATATATACCCAAATGTTTTGATCCAGGTTCTTCTAGAAACACTTAAAAGGGGTAACACACTCTCTGAACCCAACTAAAATATGAGAACCAAGCACATCCAAGTCCTAATAGGTTATCAAACGCATAAGCTAGGGTTTCCATTTCTTTGAAAAGCCCTTATTTCATGTGGGGTGAGTTCCATCTCGCCTCTCTGAAAGCCCTAATAAACACTAGTCTAGAGCACATAGTTTTCAAGTTCTTGAGTGTATGTTGGTTCTTATTTTATTCTCCTCGCCTCGTTGTTTATTCGATGTTTTTCGACATGTAGATGCGATGTTACGAGACCTTGCACGAAGGATCCCGAATGATTGTCGTATCGAGTTCAAGCTCGAGACCCGGCCAATATTGCCAGGCAAGCACTCCCACCTTGATCATGTTGAATCCCATATATGTGAAAACTTAATTACTTTGTTTGCAACTCTGCATGCTATGTGAGTATCAATGATATTTTATACCAGACCTAGCCACACCATGTAGTTGCATATGACTTAGGTCCAACTAACCAACCTTTGTAACCCTAGCAATACTAGCCGATCATCATATGACCAACAGAATATTAGGGATATAGGCGATAGCCATGCTTAGCCCGCTATAGAGAAAAACCTATTTTTGACCGATACACGTGAACCACCCTTGGGTTATGGATTAAAACCCTCGGGAAGGCGCGTACCTTCCGAGGCGAATATTTGGAAATGATGTTTACCAAAACCCCAAAACAAAATAGAGGATGATTTGGATTCGGGTGAGAATGGTAAGGGGAGATTGGAGGAAATGGTTGTAGTTGTAGAGACATGGCTATAGGATGATGTTATGCAATCTTGCTCAAATCAGTTAAGGACCAAGTCTACGTGCCACTCGACCAAGTTCACCCCCGTCCACATGGCCTTTGTGGGAAGGACTTAGCTAACTACCCTGTCGAGTGCTAGTGTCTGGACACGTGGGCAGTAGAAAGATAGTGCTAGGTAGATTGGCATCCCTAGAGGACCTCCGCATGACTACGTAGGGAGTCGTTCGACACAAAGATAAGTCCACTTCGGGTTGTGGGTCGGGAGTCACCGAGCACAAGCGGAGACTGCGTAGATCTTATCTAGCGGGTCCAGCACTGGTATGAAAATGGGAGAAAGGTTTCGTTATAATAACCCTGCCGGCACCCCTTGTGAAGAGTGCCCATTTGGCCATGGCAACAAGGAGAACTTACATCTTGTGGGTAAAGCCGTACAACCTCTGCAGAGTGTTAAAAATCTATTCGAATAGCCGTGTCCTCGGTTATGGACACAACTTGGAAAGGCCACACACTGGTTAGACTAAGTTTTGGTTGTGAAATCTGGGGAATAAGATTAAGGACGTGGGCATGATGTGTCCACAGTGTGCAGCTTGAGCTATAGGCTGGTAATAAGGAGCTGCAGAAGTGAAACCTAGCCGTGCTGCGCGGTGACAGCATGGGGAAGGTTTTAAGGATTGCCTAAGGCGATACACGGGTTATCGGCCTCTAGTTGACGATTGTCAGAATGTAATTTCTGGCACCAGATACTGACTTGTCAGAGACGGGCTTGCTTTCAGAAATGCTTTTGAATCTATTACCATCGTATTTCAAATGAAAACTTACTTTTTCGCTCAACCTTCAACTTAGGGTAGAGCTTTTTTATTGAACAAGCCTTGCATAAAATATATATCCTTATACTCTTCTTGTGGGATGCTTGCGAGTACATTCAATATACTCACCTAGCTTGTTGATTTGGCCAGACGAAGGAGACATCGACTCTGAAGACAACGATTACGTTCACGATAGCTATGGCGTAACCCCAGTTAGTTGCCTGTCGGGTATGGCGTATTGATGGGCCACATCACCGCTTGATTTCTGCTGTAAGTTTATAGCCGATGGGCTACAGGTATCAGATTTGACCTTGATGGTCAAACTAAACGTCATATACTGATGTGTGCGTGTATGACAATGATATACATGTTAATTTGTGTGTACCGGCTACTGATCATGGGACCGGTACAATAAACACAAGGAATTATCCGGCCTTAAAACCGGGTACGCCACAACTTGGTATGAGAGCCATACTGACTGTAGGTTAACCCTAATTAGCATGGCCGTTAGATATAAATCCTAGGAATAAAAAATATTTTCAGAAATATACCTAACTTATTATAAGAGTGGGTTCTATTCTTCTTATCCTTCTTAGCTTCTACTCTTATCTACATCGCTCTAAGAGAAACACAAAGTTTTCCTACACTCTCATCCATTTCAAAGCTTTTAGACAACTCCAGTAAAGCAAGTAACGAGATCCATGTGGACAATGCACAAGAGTTCGCCAACCTTACCGAGGAGCCATCCCTATGTCCCAAAGCATGCTACCAAGACAGATCGGCAAGCTTAACCTCACTCTCGACCCTACCAACATGGATAACTTCGCGGACGTGCACCCTAATCTCTACACTGATACCTTAAGATGGACTGCTTCATCGCATGATCCAAGGACTAGCTGAGACTCACTACAAGTAGGTCAATACCATCAGTCCAACCCTTCAAACCTATGATGTCAAGAGAATGAGAACTCGCGTTGGAAACACCCCAACAAGTGGAAAAGACCCATCGGCATGTGGCCCCTTCGTCAGGGGCAAGAAGTCAACAATACCGAAAAAGCCCCGCCAAGGGCGGCGCCCCTAAAAATTCACCGTGAGGACTAAACCCATAGGCTAGGTCACTCCGCCTTGCTTGCCGTAAGCAGTGAGATAGGTATCCCTCTTTAGAATGAGTTTTAGGCGTCCTTTGGAGTTTACACAGTATGCCCTATGGTATTATTTGCAATGTACCCATTCCTTCGTATTTTCCTTGCTTGGGTGAAAAATGTGACCTACACATATGTCTTCCGACGCATGTAGTGTGTCACATCCACTGTTGAGCAGTTAATAGGTCTTACCTCATTTTTCAAGACCAAGCTAAGCCTTGCCGTCCCCTCCATTTGACCTTTCCCTCGATTCTCTCCGATGTCACCTCCTCTTTCCAGCCACATGTCAAGTCCCTCTGACAACTTTGGCTTTCCTTCGTTCCTAAGTCACCGACCAGACAAGATGCATGCCTTTGTCCTATCCCGAGGCAATCTCTTCTTGGAATCCTCATTGACTTCCATGTTGCCAAGCGGCCATTTAAAGCCCTATCTTCGCTCTTGTGCTAGACACCTATGCTCCTCTCACTCTGCCTAAACACTTCTCCCACACATACTCAGAATCTCAGGGTATGTTGGTGATAAAGACAAATGGGCAAAGAAAGACAAGGAAGTGGACAAATACGGTCAGCAACCTATCTTCTCTGATTTCAACGATAGCCACGTCAGATATTGGTGCAGGACGATGCCAAAGGTTAATCCTCGTGGTGAATGTGTCTGGCGACACCAGAAGACAAGGAGTTCTACCATAAAATGGTAGGACTGAATGAGTAGGCAACTCAAGGCATGTCTGTCCAATCGGGAGAAAGATACTCTCCAAAGCCATTGGTACCAAGGAGTTGCATGGATGCATCAGGGGTTTTGGAAATCTTGCACCTGCGGAAAGTGTTCACCGGCGATAGCCAGGAGGCCCGAAGGTAGAGGAAGAAAGCCAAGGCTGAACAATGGAAAGCGGAGATAAAATCCTCGCTCGAAGCGGAATTCGAGGAAAAATGGAGAGCCATGGAGAAGAGACTGTCAGCACAATACCTCCAAGATAGGGACGCAGTCGTAAGCTCGGGCACCTGCCAGAGTAGCTACACCTCGAGCGTTGAAAAATCTTCTCCATCGACCTAATCATGGGTCCATCACTGTGGAAGCTACAGATATAATTTGCAACAATGAACTATGCAATGAAGGCTACATGGTTAGATGTGGCCATATCCTCCAGGTACGGTCTTGCACGGTGTCCTGTTAATGCCATGTTTGGCGTGAGTGTAAGTGGAAGTTGTCATCCCGACCTTCGCCAATTGCCCCTTGCCTAACGCGCGAGGAAAAGACAAGATGCAGATCCTAAACAACGCTGCTTTTTCCCCGTCAGCTGGGATGATGAGATTTTCACCGGTGGTGCATCAATCTCTACCACAGGTTCCCAATGTCCAGACCCTACCTCCTCCGTCAGTGCATCAATCTCAACCAATGCCGACTTTTCACCGGTCTCTACCCCTCAACTATCGGCAACACCAAATGTGGAGAGCTCATGGCCTCATCTCGTTTGGACCATGAGTCATGGAGCCATGTCAAAGCTGAAAGTTTCCCAGAAGAAGAAGTCCGCTTTGAATTTGGCGGCAGATGTTGAATATCTTATGGCGGAGCTGGCTCACCAATACGTGCCGTGACAACCTATGGTGGATGACAACATGAATCTTGGCCTAGCCTGCCGAAAGCTTCATGATCATTACCTCGACGTATCCAATAGGTCGTTCCCACATAGAGTAGTCAGCCTCATAGTGTACTTTATGGAGGAACACTTCAAGCACACTCAAGCCAATATGTTGTTGATGGAGTTTCTGACTTGCTTAACATGTTTCACTTCCGTGAGCTAGACGCCGGCCTCATGAGATGCATTAGGCTGTAAGTTCTTATAATACAACACAAGTTTCTTTTAATACCGCTAAGTGTATACATATAACACACTGTTGTCCTATACTCAGATGCATGATTGATCTAAGCGAGAAAAGAAGGCTCCAGAACTTTGTGGCGTTCGCCCACCCACACCTCGTCTCGGTGCAAAGCATTGTGCCTTGCAAATTCTTTGTTTACAACAGCTAAGCATATCATAACTTTTTTCCATATAACAGGAGGCACTGGATCCTTATCGTCATCATCCCAACATGGAATAAGGTATAAGCTTCATATCTTCAGGAAGGCACACAACTCATGCAAGTCACATAGTTGGAAGATATGGACGTCGCCCAAGTTCGGTCACAGAAGGCTACATTAATTCCTAAACAATGAGGCCATCAATCCCACAGGACAGTTCACTCACCTGTCAGCGCCCTAAAGCTAGTGACCTAGGATTGCGATTAGTTAGGTTTGCAGTACGATGCTACAAATAGAGTCTCAAACTTGTAACTAATTTGTATCTTTGAAACTTGTAGTTTCAAATGATACTCGCACTTGTTATTTCAAATTTTAATGTTTAGTTCTTCTCTCAATGCTAACTTATGAATATGAAATTCTAACATGTTCTTATGATTTTTAGTTTTTAACAATTGACATTTTTCTTGTTTATGAACATATCGATCATATATAGGGGTTGTGCCTTATGAAAATGCCCAACAGTGCGTAGTTAGTCGAATACAAAGTGGATGTATGAATAATTTGTGCAATTCTATTTTATGTTTGTAAATGTGAGAAGTAGATGTACTGCATGTGAATAACTTGGTTGTCAATTGAGTATATGTGTTGTGCTGTGATGTGAGAATTAAAGTGTTTGATAGATATATGTATTGTGTTGTGGTGTATATATACCTGCTGTTATATATGAACTGTATAATCTACTATTTCAGAAGGCATGACTAGCAAATCCTGAGACTAGTCAATAAAACAGACAAATAATTCCCTAAAGGTACAGATATCCGAGGCGGTTGTAACCTCCAGTCTTTGTACAAACCACCTTGAATAACCTATTATCTGATAAACCGAACTAGCCTTAGCTAGTAGACTAATAAAGGTGGATTATTGGTTGTCCGAGGCGGTAGCGTAACCGTCTCCGATATGTACCCCATATCCGCAACCACTATTTAAAGACGAAAATGATAACTGACTTAGAGGATATATTTCAACCACCTCTAATAGCTTTTCTGTATCATTGTATAGAAGATCGCATGCATCAATGTATATGAGCCCTATCGATGGTCCTAAGTTTTGCTAATAATGCATATATACATACGTAATATAGTTGGGTGGAGGAGCTATGCTCACATGGAACAGACAAGATGGTTATGATATTCCATCAAGCCTGAGCCTTACAGGTGTACCACGTACTCTTGCATATATTATGAGGCTTAATACAATAATTAAGTGGTTGGTTGTATGCTAAGGTTACTGACAAATCACCAACCCTCTTCTTCATATATATGCTATCCTTTTCATCCGAGAATAATCTCCAAATTGATCTTCTTTAGAAGGTTCCATTTGATCGCCGGCCGGACACCAACACAAAGGTCATTGTATTAATTGTTAATTTTAAACTTATTTAGAATATAGCAAAAGTCAATTGTGTCAAAGCAAAGGTCGTTAATTATTTAGCCATATATATTGGTAGGTAGAGTGGTACAAGAACTAATGTTAACTAGCTAGATCATTTAGCTCTCGTGAGCTAAGAGCACATGCCATCTGTTGTCGCTTGCGAACTAAGCAAAGTTGCAATGGAACTTAAGAATTGACCGAGAGCGTTGTTGTATTTGTAATTTTGTATATCTGATTTCACATGTAGTTGTTTGTGTCCTAAGAACACATTTTCAAAAGGTTGATTCTATGATTTCATACTAGCACACAAAAGCACTGTTTTTTTTTCCCAGATACACTAGAAGCAAAAAAGTCCTTAGCAAAAGAAAAAAAAATGGCAGGCCAACAACCTTCTTGGACGAACGGAGAACAGAAAGGTCAAGCAACTCTCTGTACCGGTTATTAGCATTACTCCAAACAATTGCAAGTAGCACACGGCTATTCTTATGGAAAGACGATGATGTGTTTCACACACATATATATGGCAAGCATTGTTCGCCACGAAGCAACAAATATAGTAGGACTAATCGCAATTCGACAGCACGCGGAAGCAAAAGTAAAAAGAGATCAGCTCTTAATTTAATCTGACTTCATAGGGTTTTCCCAAACGTGTACCGTGAGAACAGCGACCGGACAACTGAACGCAGGTGCTTTTGCTTTCGTCTTTTTCCTTTCTAGGAACCAAAGGTAAGGAACTCTCGTTGACCGGCCTATGGGATCATCGAATCAATAGCAATAAGCCATGTTTGAAGGGGTTCATATACAGAACGCCTGGAAATTCTACCCGGAGCAGGAGATTCAATTAAGCGAGATTCCGAAGCTACAATTTCACCTCTCCAGAGTGCAGGCTATTTGTTCAGAAGATCAGCGGCTGCTAGTTTCAGAAAAAGAACAGGAAGATCAGCGGCTGCTACCAACAGAAGAGCCCATGTTCAAAAGAACCATGTGGATGGAATTAGTCAATGTTTCCAACTCACTTTCAAAGATCAAAGTCTAGATTGACCCGGACTTTTTTATAATAATTTTTTGTCATACGGTTGTGAGGGTCTAAAAAGAGCATGCCTTGGACTATGAAAGTTTCATACAGTGGACCAGTGTATGCATAGTAGGTTAGTTCTTGTTACTGACTTTCTCTCTCTTTTTGCGAGGAAATAGCAGGTCAGATTTTTTTTTGAGGGGGGAAATCTGCTTTACTGAGGTAAGGAAAACACCAGATACATCAGGAGAGGGACAGCTGTCCCCAAATTTTGCAATAAAGCCCCTACAGAAAGAGAAATTACAAACAAGACCCTGGGGCAATCTTCAACCTCCGATCCGCCGCTAGCGACCTTCCCGCCGACGAGCCGTCGAGCGCGCCGAAGGGGACCGAAGACGGCACCACAAGCTGCACCTGCAAAAGATAGAAAGAGGACAAAGCCTCGGAGAAGCGCCGCGAAAAGCAACCGCCGCGAGCGACGGATCTTGACATCCGATGAAGGCACAGCGGCTGGGACAGCACCTAAATCTGAGCAGGCGAGCAGGGAGCGCCGCCGAACGAAGACCACGCCGGTGCCCACCACAACTCGAAGAGGAAAAGCAGCTACCAGCAAGCCCGGAGACGACACCGCCGAAGACGGAGCCAAAGAGACCGAGAGCAGCGGAAGCCACCCCTCCAGATGCACACCCAAACAGAACGAAAAACAAACCATCAAATCCACTAGCTCCTTACCGTCGCCGGAGAAGACAACGGCAAGCCGGGCCTGGAGCCGGGATACAAAAGCTCCTCCCACCGTCGATAAGCCCGATGACCCGACGGCGGAGCGGAGAAACCAACTAAACCTACCCCTATATACAAACCGGACGAGTACTGCGCTCCCCCCCCGTCACGCGGTGCCCAAAGGCAACAGGAGACGAGGGAGAACGGCGGACTCGCCGGGGAGAAAGGGGAGGAACTGAGAGCGCCGCTTTTTCGCCCCTAACGACTGTAGCAGGTGTTCGAAAGAGAGCTCTTTTCCAATAGCAGGTCAGATTTGATAGTACAAAGTTCTTACCTCGAAAAGTTGGGTGCACTGTTGATGACCCTGACCTTGGACCAAAACCCTTCAACGTGAAATTGCTAGCAACTTTGCCATCAACCATGGCTAATGGAATTTTCATTCCCTCAAAAAAAAAGGCCCCGGCTCTCAAACAATGGAAGAGGCTGCTCTTGCGTCGGGGAATATTCATGGTGATTCTGAGATCGATTTCAGAAGTTCCGGATTTTCAAGGAATCATGTAGTATAACCAACTTGTTTGAGAATTTTGATGGGGGTTAAAAGGGTCAATGCAGTCTCAAATTCTTGTGGACGCTAATGCGGTGTGCTGGTCTTTGTGGCTACGTAGAAGTGATATTGTGTTTGATAAAAAGAAAATCTCCAGCCTCTTACAAGTTATCTTCCTACGTACCAGTTTGTTACAATTGTAGTCTTTGATGCAGCTATCGAATGACAAGAAGATAGCAGATGACCATCACTTAGAGGCGATTGCCAGAGAATTTATGTTCCAATATAGTTAATAGCCGTGTAACTGATTATGAAGTAATTGAATGGATGCCTCTTTACTATGTAACAAATTTATATTTTCGTGTGTTAAGGAACTTTACTTATGACATTGTAAATAGTTGACTGCGTCTATCATTTTAATACAGAAGTTGAAAATGAATAAAACTATTTATTTGTCTAAAGAGACGCACACGCATTCAACTCATGCTTTATAATCAACCACTTGGTCCAAAAATTTGATAAGTAGCAGCGCCGACTACTTTTAAAGCCAGCAACGAGTCGTTCTACCACTCGACTCACCATACATGAGGGGGAAACCCAATTCTCTCCACGGGCGTTAGCAACCTCCATAGCGCTCATCTTTGTCTACCTCTCCTGGTGGGGGCGCTAACTTCCGCATCCGCCGCTTGGACACGCTCCTGACACCAACCCCTATCGTGTGTCATCTTTCCTGCGGCCATGCCATCTAGGACTTACACGTTTAAAGTTCTCTGAAAATATAGTTGAAAGTTCAAAATTCTTTTAAGTTTTTGATAATCCTAGTTTACAACGTCCCAGTTGAAAGTCGTCCGAGTTTCTAGTTGAAAGTTCTATACCTTAGTCGAAAGTGGTTTTTATTTCTTTGAAGGTAAAAATCTCATCTAAAGTTTTGGCCCTTTTCATTTGATATCTCAAAAAAAGAGAAGCATTTTATGGTCGAAAGTCTTGATGGGAGAAGAGAGGTAGGTAGCTATGGTGGCAAGGAGGAGCTTGGATACCACGAGAAATCTAGGTCGGCACTCTTACATTGAAGACTATTCTAGACGAGCTGGCCTTCTCGAAACCTCATGTAGGCCTGCATTTTGCTGTCCGAGCCCATTCTGCTGTTGCTAGTATCTTCTGCGGCCTGCCCAAATCAACGGCCGAGTTCGTAGCCTAACGGGCCAAGCAAAAACTTGCCGGACCAAGCTAGACTTAAGCTCTAGTTAAGCTCGACGTACAAACATAACATGCCAAATCGTGCTAAAAATCAGAAGAACCTGTTCTCCTCGTGTGATTCAGACGTAGCTTGTGCATGTGCTTCTTCCATTTAACGTTCTTCCATGTAGAAAAGAATCCATTTTTGATGGCGCTAGCTAGTGCGCCGTTCCTCCTGTGTGGTGCCGTCGCGGCGTCACCTCTCCGCGGGTGCGTAGATTCAGAGAGCGGATCGCGTGCGCGCGGCCACATCGCCTGCGATCCTTCGGTGTGGTTTTCCAGTGTTCGTGTGTTTGCCTAGCCCCTCGTTACTCTGCCATTTGAACCAGGAAGATATCCCATTTGGCTCGAGAGGAAAAAGAAGAAGATGACCCAATGTGCTTCCCGGCGTGACAACAATCTTGTGGTGTCCATTTATTATCGCTATATATGCAGCAAAAATTATGGTGTGGTGTCCATTTACAATCTTGTGGTGTCCATTTCAAACTCAAGCCACAACAAAAATAAATACCTAGCTATACACAACATTTCTACTTCTTTTTAAAGTGCAAGGTGGGACTAACCCACCAGATACATCCTGAAGCAAAAGATTGGGCACAAAGCAATGGAAAGTCCAGGGGTCCTCGCCGCTGTTGACTGGAATGGAGATGTTGGACTCCGACGACCCACATCACCGGCTGCCTCCAGCAGGTCAGGGAAGAGCAAGGACAGAAGGACTCCGTCTGATCCAAGACAGGATTCGGAGGTTGAAGTGATGCCGCGCCAATGCCAGAAATGTTGGTGAAGCAGACGTGTGAGGCAACAGGTAATCGGAGCCGTCGATGCAGAAGGCGTTGAGGATGAGCAGGCACCAGTCGTCCACCACTATGACTTCGGCCACGACCAAAAAGTCGATGACCGAATGCCCCAGACCGCTGACACTGAAGATGTTGGTGAAGCGAAAGTGCCGTTCGTCGAGAGACGCCCTGATATGGGCTGATGACGTCGATGGTGAGACGAACCACCGGCGCCGAGCTCAGCGCCCTTCCACTGGGATCAAGAACCCGAAAAATGGCCCCCGAGACTGGAGGTTGAATAGGTCTTGAGCAGGAGGGCTATGAGATCGATGACTAAGACTAGCCTCTCGCCGGTGTAGGAGGTAGGAGGAGAAAAAATCACCCACGTGAGAGAGGAAAGGAGCCAAGAAAAGAACAAGAACGCATGCGCACTTTCCATGCTAATCTGACGTGCAAACCCAACGTCCTCATCTGGCGAAACCAAATCTGGAGCACAAGTAGTAGTAGCACAAGCTCGCGAGAGAAGAAAAATGCGGAGAACCAAATCCGACGAGCCGAAACAGACGAAGCAGGGATTTTTATTGGGGGGAAATCGAAGGGGAGAACCTACGGTGACAAGGGACGAGGACCAAATCATCACCATGGTGTCTGGTGTCCCCAGATCTGTTAGTCCCAAACTCATCTTTCTCAACTCCGACGAGATCCAGAGCAAGGTTGATGAGGAGGGGGACCTTCAGTTCTGAGAGGAGCTTGATATTAAGGCTCGCTAGCGAGGTCAGTGATGGAGAAGACGACCAGGAGCGACCGGTGATCCATCCGTCGTGAGCTCCTGAACGGTGGTGAGCACGACAACGGCAACACGTCACTACGTCAGGCACCTCTAAGACAGTAACTCTACCACAACATGGATCTACGGAGGAAAGGGGGAATCCGATCGAGCTTCTCTCCCCTCATCTCCGGTCGGCAAGACCGGCAAAGAGGAGAGGACCGAGAGAGGCAACACCAGTAAGGTGGGGGACGCAGCGAGCAAGAAACCAGAGAAGGAGAGACAAGAGAACGAAATGAGAGCCTCATTGGGTCCGTGGGGGTCAACATTACTACTGACATTATTTCAAGAAAAAAAACATCACTACTAACGTCATTAATTACTTTCGATCAGTTCCCACCTCCCGCTGCCATTTCGTCTCTGTTTAATCGGTGTTGGAGTATCACGAACCATGCAATGAATGTCGGGAAATACATCCCGTTCCATCTAGCAAAGGCATATATCGAGTGTGAAGAGCAAGCTACAGTATCGAGCAATCTACAGAGCATGTACGATACAGGTTCTCGAAGAGGCACTTAGTAAAATAAATCAGATTTCTTTTACCAAATAGCATAATGCAGATGCTTATTCCTTAGCATGAGTATTTTTGATTGGACACCGTTGCATAAACGATGCTTATGCATTAAGTAGTATATAATAAATTATCTAAACATTAATAAACAGAGCTTACACTGAAGTGAATCATATTTACACAATTAATAACGTGATTATATTCTCTCTTTAAACATCCAGATCTAAACAACTCGCAGTGCATGTGTCCTAATATCACAGATCTAGCCAGCAATGGCAAGCAAAGGAAAACCTGTACCTTGCGTCCCCGGTCGAAATGTTCAATTTTGCATAGAACAACTCCGGCCTGGCCACTCCATTCGTCCCTCCTCGAGCCCACGTGTCCACTGAAATCCCGCCACGTGTGCACCACCCGACGCGCGGAGTTCGTGCTCATTTTCTTCTCGTCTGGTCCTTGGCCGATGCTGTGTGCCCCTATATAAACAGGTGCACTCGCTTCTCTCCTCCGATCCGCCACAGCCACAACTGATTCTTCCAGAACCATATACACATTCGTTGATCATCTACAAGAGGTCGACCTACACACGCGCAGATATATTTGCACGTACGGCCGTCGCACGTGTGACGCCGATCGAGATCGATGAGGTCTGAAGCAGCAGCTGCAGCAGCAGGAGCAGGGAGGATGCCGGCGTACATGAAGCAGGAGCCCAAGGCGCTCTCCCCCGATGAGCTCAACTACGCGAGGGTGAGTGAGCTCACCTACTTAATTACCACTTCTATCTTTTTCTAGCTCGATCTTTGCAGGAGCCTAACGTTTGTTATGCGTGCAGGAGGCAGCGCTGCACGTTCTGAGCACGCACTCTTCAGAAGACGCCGTCCGAATCTTCACCGAGGCACGTATATATATAGCGTGCAGCTTAATTTACAATCTAGATCGATCAAATAGTTCTCGATCTCAGCATCTCCTCTGCATGCATGTACCTCAATTTCGTGATGAACCAACTGGTTTTTTCAATTCATGTGCTCGATCTATGGTATCTGATTGATGGATTTAACTTAACGCGTGCACGTACGCTGCAGGGTGAGTTAAATTGCATAGAACCACGTTAGGGTTTTAGAAAGCCACTGATTTTCATTTTTTTTACTAAAGACTATCGGTCTCTAGATAGGTCGTTACAGATAGCACTGATTGCTCGGTAACTCCTAGTTGACGTCCGTTCTGACCAGTGGGGCCCGTCCGTCAGGCTGACGTGGCTTCGGGTAACGGCCTTTGGGCAGTAGACGTTAGGTGGCTCGGTCGGGACCGTTAAGTGGCAACGGTCAGATGTCCCCGCAACCGCTTCTTTCTCTCTCCCGCGCTTCTTTCTCTGTTGCTCGCTCTCTGTCCCGCCGTCACCGTCGCCGACTCGCCCGTGCTCCGCCGCCGCGTCGGCGCCACCGCTGCTGCTATCCGCCATGGTTTCCTGGAGCGACGGAGAGAGCACCACTGGCGGCTTCGACTTGGACGAGGATGTGAGTCCTCTCTTCTCTCTGTTAGGGTTAGGGTTTGGGGCGATTTGGGGATTTTTTTTGTTTCGAGCTTTGAATCAATCGATTCCCCTCCTTGTGCTGGTCTCTTAGGTCCCCGACACCATCTATAAACCCGATTATTGCGGCATAGCCACGGATAATCCACTCCTTTGCAACCATTTCGCCAAGGTTGAGAGGTTTGTTGCCTTCGGAGGTACTGACACGGGGAGGAGGTTTCTAGGCTGTGCAGATCATGTGAGTATTATGTGCTAATGGAGTAATTACTGTAGTTGCTTGGTTCATCTGTTTGCTGAGTTTAGTTCTGTTAATTTTGTAGGAAGGAACTAATCGTGGATTTGTAGAATGGGTTGATTTAGAGTGGCCAGATGCACTGAAGAAAGCACTAACAAAACTTTGGGATTTATGTGAGGAGAGCAAAAGTGCTAGAATTAATGATAATCTTTTTCAAGCTCAGAAGAATTGCCAGCTTGCAGAAGACAAGAGGCTTCTAGAGATGGAACTGAATAGGGTTAAGGATGAGCTCAAGAAGATACTGGATGAGAAGAAAACTGATTGCAGAGGAGCAGTGGAGCAGAAGGAGATTGCAGAGGCAGAGCATATGGCAGAACTGATGAGGTTGAAGGCAGAGCAAGAAAGGGATAAGCTGAAGGAGGGGAAGAAGAAGCTGGAGTATTGCATTGCAGATCTCCTGAATCATGCAGAATTGAACAAGGGAAAGCTTAAGAAGATCAAGACAATTTGTGATGATTAAGACCATGTTGTAGTAATGATGAGAAATTTATAGTAATGATGCTTAAGATCATGTTGTAATGAAATTTGTAGTAATGATGTTTGTAGTGCACTTTGTTATAATGAACTTTGCAGTGAACTATTTCTATGTTGTACTGAACTTTTGGTAAAGTGATGTTGCTGCTTAGGTTAGGGTAAAATATTCAATCAGATCCACTTTAGAAAGTTCTGATCTTTCTGAGTTTTCACAACATTCTCACATTACAATCACATTACCACAATTCTTCCACATCAAAAGATCACAATTCTTCCACTTACAAAAGACACACAAGCACATCAATCAGTTTTTTTGAAGAAACCCTACTGCTCTCACCTGTTGTGCCACATGTATGGTCAATGTGCATTTTCCTTATGCAGAATATTTTTTCACCAGCAATCTGAGAAACTACCATATAAAATGGAGAGCCTTTTTCTGAGCACATGACTATTATCCTATCTTTGCAATTTCTGTGATACTTGAAATTCCCTAACTGTGCTACGTGCAAAGTAACCAAAGCTCTTCTGAACTGGTAAACATCTGTAAAACACATCTTCTTCACAATTTGCTCGTGTGCCTGAAGCCTTGCCTCATTATACCACTTCCTTGGTTCCCTCTTCTTTGCCCTGCTCTTCCTTCCTTTATGCATTACAAATGACAGCACTTCATTTCAATCATCATCCATGGCATCCAAATCACCAGGAATGATGTCCTCATCAGATGAGGGCACAAAATCAGGCCCACGATTAGTTTCTACACTTGAGTGTGATCTCAAAGTGGGGCCTTTTCTGATTGGCTTCAACTGTTTTGTAACTGGCTCAGGAACTGGCTCAGGTTCTTCTTCCAAATTCTGGTCTGCCTCATCAAAAATGTCTTCCACATCTGTATCACCTTCACAATGAAGCACTGGATCATCTCTTTGCCTCTTCATCTCTTTCATCTTCTGAATTACCTCATTCATCTCTTCCCTCCTCTTTTCTTCATGCTCCTCAGGTCTGTACTCCTCCATGTCATACTCAATGCTGTCAGATGATTCAGAGTCACACTCTTCTTCAAAATCATCTTCAAAAACATCTTCTGGACCTACTGCTTCCTTATCCTTCTGCAAATTGTCACTCTGTTGAGTGCAAAGATTTATATTCATCTCTTCCCTCCTCTCTTCTTCATGCTCCTCAGTTCTGCACTCCCCCATGTCATACTCAATGCTGTCAGATGATTCAGAGGCACACTCTTCTTCACAATCATCTTCACAAACCTCTTCTGGAATTACTACTTGCTCATCTTTCTGCAAATTGTTGCTCTGTTCAGTGCAACAGTTGGTGTATCTATGCCCTTGCTTTTTAGCCATTGGACTATATTGAATTTTAAAGATAACCCCTTCACCATCAATTGCATACACATCCCCTTGGTCACTAATAGGGACCTGTTCTTCACAGATAAGAGGTGTTGTTTTGCCCTTCATGATAGTCAGATCAAAGATCTTTTTATCCTCATATTTGAGCAGCATCTCTTCTACCTTTGCCATGCAATCAATAATCTCCAACCCTGCCACACCTTTACCCTCCTCCTTGACACAGTACATGTAATCTGACAACCCATAACCTTGTGTCTCGACCAGTGCTAAAAAATTCAAAAAAGTGATGTCCGAACGTCCCATGGTTCTCTCCAAATACTCACGGCCATCAAAATGAAATCTAATATCCCAAATCTCATCGTCCAAACTACACGGAGAAACAAAGAAAAATGAAAATTTAGAAACCCTAAATCCCCAAATTAAGTACTACCCCCAAATCGAGCGAACCGTAAATCCCCAAATCGAGCGAACCCTAAATCCCAAATGTCGGAGAACTTACTCAACGCCACACAAAGACGGTGGCCAGTGATGGCTCTGCGTCGGAATCTCCACCACCTCTCGGGCCAGAAACGCCGCCGCCGCACGCGCCAGCAACTGGGATGGCTGGAAAACACTCGAGCTCCCACAGTAGTCATCCACCTCGGGAGTCTTGGAAGCTGCCGCCCGCACTACCGGCTCCTCCACCGCCGGGAGAGCGGCCGCCACCGCCGGGATTCGCCGTCGCCATTGCCACGGGAGGAGAGTGAGAGTGGGAGAGTGAGGAAATAAGCGTGGGAGAGAAAGGGGCCTGATCAAATCGCCACTTAACCGTCCCGACCGAGCCGCCTAACGTCTGCTGCCTGAAGGCCGTTACCCCGAGCCACGTCAGCCTGACGGGCGGGCCCCACTGGTCAGAACGGGCGTCAACTAGGGGTTACCGAGCAATCAGTGCTATCTGCAACGGCCTGCTCAGAGACCGGTAGTCTTTAGTAAAAAAAGAAAATCGGTGACTTTCTAAAACCCTAGCCTCAATTGTGGTGATTCTGTGCAATTAACTCCTGCAGGGTCTCAAGCCGGTGCTCGGCGTCAGCAAGAACTCCATGGGCTCGGACGACGACGACGACATGTTTGATCCGGATGCGCTTCTTGATGATCACGACAATTGTCACCGATATGGACGTTGCACCGAGGAACGAGACGTTGCTACCGCACCGTTCTAGTTAGTTTAACCAGCTAGCTGTGTTAGTTCACTTTTGTTTGGCTTTATACACCTATAATTTTTTAGTAGAGCTAGCTTGTTCGTGCGCATGCGGATTTTTACTTGACATATACGGCTACCTTTTCTACCTTCGGGAGAAGACATTTGGAACAACGGGGATGCTGATCTATGTTTTGGTTGGTGTTGTACAGTTGATCAGTGTTCTCGATTTTACTTCAATATTAATTTCAGCGTCCATATATATTTGTGAACGTATGATGTGGCACGATCGTTGCTAGATTTATCCATGGATTCTCCATCTGAATTGGTAGTTTTACCGATCAAACATTTTAACATTTTTAGTTGGGAAAAGTCCAGTTTTTAGTGTTAGTCCCTTGGAGTCTAATCTAAATCCTCAATTTTAAATCGATCAATATGCACTCTCAACTACTGATACTAGAGCAATTAACCCGTCGCAGCCCTTTGGGGGTGATTTTATCCACCGTGGCACGACACGTGGCAGTCCAACGTGGCAAAGTGCCCAATTAAGCCTCACGAGTGACCTCCAACTCTCTGTCTCTCAGTCGCTCAAGTGCCATTCTCCGGAACAGTTGCTGATGCACGAATCACAACAAAGTTTAAATACCATTCCCAGGAAGAATTGAAGGTCACCCGTGTGGACACTTTGCCACGTTGAACTGCCACGTGTCGTGCCACGGTAGACAAAAGCGCCCCCAAACGGCTGCAAGGGGTTAATTGCTCTGGTATCAGTAGTTGAGAGTGCACATTGACTGGATTTAGAATTGAGGGTTAAAATCAGACTTTGATAATAGTTGAGGGACTAAAACTGGACTTTTTCCTTTTTAGTTTGACCTCTACAACAGTTGTAGTGAGTGTGTGCACTTATATGTCAAGGTATGACTACGACGTGCATACCGCACATGTGTCCTTTTTCATTTTAAGGGTATACTTGATTCAAACAAAATTTATAGAAATTTTAGAGGATTTTTTTTAGGAATTTGAATTTTTCTAGAAAATTGTTTTCGATGGATGACTTTGTATGTAGTTTCAAAAGAAAAACAATTTTTATAGAAATTTTAGAGGATTTTTTGGAATTTTTTCTATGAAGTTTGGACTTTATATGTAATTTTAAAAGAAAATTTTATTGAGTCCAAATTTATTAGAATTCTTTTGTTTATTTCACAACTATCCCACAAACCAAAGAGACCCTAAAAATGTATTCAAAAAATTAAATAGGAATCATCCTGTTCCTCTTCAAACCACCTGCATATTTTAAAACTCATATACTCCATTATGTCCTGCGGTTTTTCTTTCTAGCATCCCAAAGTGGTACGGCCATTGAAATCTTGTAGGAGTTACTGGAAAATAGCTTTGTTTCTAATTACTATGAGTACATAAATTGAAAATGAAGTTACCCACTCACGTACGGTAATTCATAAAGGAAAAAGTATGTTCTCATCCCTTAACTATTAGCTAAGCATAGCTTTTACCTCTTAACTATAAAACAACATAAAGTTGGTCCCTCCTCGTATAAGATTTATCATCAAACTAGCTTTGTCCATTTTAAAATGGTTTTGAAAAATGTGGCACCTACACATGGGCCCAATCATCACCATGTATATTTCATGTCACCATTTTTCAACTCCGACGAGATCCAGAGCAAGGTTGATGAGGAGGGGGACCTTCAGTTCTGAGAGGAGCTTGATATTAAGGCTCGCTAGCGAGGTCAGAGATGGAGAAGACGACCAGGAGCGACCGGTGATCCATCCGTCGTGAGCTCCTGAACGGTGGTGAGCACGACAACGGCAACACGTCACTACGTCAGGCACCTCTAAGACAGTAACTCTACCACAACATGGATCTACGGAGGAAAGGGGGAATCCAATCGAGCTTCTCTCCCCTCATCTCCGGTCGGCAAGACCGGCAAAGAGGAGAGGACCGAGAGAGGCAACACCAGTAAGGTGGGGGACGCAGCGAGCAAGAAACCAGAGAAGGAGAGACAAGAGAACGAAATGAGAGCCTCATTGGGTCCGTGGGGGTCAACATTACTACTGACATTATTTCAAGAAAAAAAAATCACTACTAACGTCACTAATTACTTTCGATCAGTTCCCACCTCCCGCTGCCATTTCGTCTCTGTTTAATCGGTGTTGGAGTATCACGAACCATGCAATGAATGTCGGGAAATACATCCCGTTCCATCTAGCAAAGGCATATATCGAGTGTGAAGATCAAGCTACAGTATCGAGCAATCTACAGAGCATGTACGATACAGGTCCTCGAAGAGGCACTTAGTAAAATAAATCAGATTTCTTTTACCAAATAGCATAATGCAGATGCTTATTCCTTAGCATGAGTATTTTGATTGGACACCGTTGCATAAACGATGCTTATGCATTAAGTAGTATATAATAAATTATCTAAACATTAATAAAAAGAGCTTACACTGAAGTGAATCATATTTACACAATTAATAACGTGATTATATTCTCTCTTTAAACATCCAGATCTAAACAACTCGCAGTGCATGTGTCCTAATATCACAGATCTAGCCAGCAATGGCAAGCAAAGGAAAACCTGTACCTTGCGTCCCCGGTCGAAATGTTCAATTTTGCATAGAACAACTTTACCCGAGACCAGGTGCCTGGCGGAGATGACGTACCCAGAAAAGTCGACGCAGATTCGCGAGGCAGACGGGCGCATCGATCGGAGCCGTGCGTCGCTCACGCGTCGACCACGAGGCAACGACAGGATACCACACGTCACGCCACGCGACGTGACGTGCCTCGGCGAGCCACGTGGCCTCCAACGACGCTCGAATGGACGCCACGTGCCGCGGCGCCACTGGCTGCCCGGGCGCGCGCCATGCACTCGCCGGCCGCGGCTTCGTCGGTCCGCGTGACGACTCCGGCCTGGCCACTCCATTCTTCCCTCCTCGAGCCCACGTGTCCACTGAAATCCCGCCACGTGTGCACCACCCGACGCGCGGAGTTCGTGCTCATTTTCTTCTCGTCTGGTCCTTGGCCGATGCTGTGTGCCTGTATATAAACAGGTGCACTCGCTTCTCTTCTCCGATCCGCCACAGCCACGACTGATTCTTCCAGAACCATATACACATTCGTTGATCATCTACAAGACGTCGACCCTACACACGCGCAGATATATTTGCACGTACGGCCGTCGCACGCGCGTGGTGACGCCGATCGAGATCGATGAGGCCTGAAGCAGCAGCAGCAGGAGCAGGGAGGATGCCGGCGTCCATGAAGCAGGAGCCCAAGGCGCTCTCCCCTGACGAGCTCAACTACGCGAGGGTGAGTGAGCTCACCTACTTAATTACCACTTCTATCTTTTTCTAGCTCGATCTTTGCAGGAGCCTAACGTTTTGTTATGCATGCAGGAGGCAGCGCTGCACGTTCTGAGCACGCACTCTTCAGAAGACGCCGTCCGAATCTTCACCGAGGTACGTATATATATAGCGTGCAGCTTAATTTACAATCTAGATCGATCAAATAGTTCTCGATCTCAGCATCTCCTCTGCATGCATGTACCTCAATTTCGTGATGAACCAACTGGTTTTTTCAATTCATGTGCTCGATCTATGGTATCTGATTGATCGATTTAACTTAACGCGTGCACGTACGCTGCAGGGTCTCAAGCCGGTGCTCGGCGTCAGAAAGAACTCCATGGGCTCGGATGACGACGGCGACATGTTGATCCGGACGCGCTTCTTGATTATCACGACAATCGTCACCGATATGGAAGTTCAGCCGAGGAACGAGACGTTGCTACCGCACCGTTCTAGTTAGGGCCTGTTTGGTTGAGCTGTGGCTGTTGACAAAGCTGCTGTTGGATGGGCTGTCTGGAAAAGCTGTTGTGGCTGTGGAAAAGTGAATATATAGCTTTTGATTGATCTAAACAATCTACAGCATTTTGGAAAATGAGCACTGAAACTTTAGTATATTGCAAAAAGCTGGCAGAAGGCAGTCTTTTCAAACAGCTAAATTTATACTGCAAAGCCCACAGCTACCGTTGGCAAAAGCTGTTGAAAAGCTGGCCGTTTGGTTGGGCTGCAGTTTTTTTCAGTGAAAAGCTGCTGAAAAGCCCAACCAAACACCCCCTTAGTTTAACCAGCTAGCTGTGTTAATTCGTTTTTCTTTGGCTTTATAGACCTATAATTTTTTAGTAGAGCTAGCTTGTGTGTGCGCATGCGGATTTTTACTTGACATGTACGGCTACCTTTTCTGCCTTCGGGAGAAGACATTTGGAACAACGGGATGCTGATCTATGTTTTGGTTGGTGTTGTACAGTTGATCAGTGTTCTCGGTTTTACTTCAATATTAATTTCAGCTTCCATATATATGTGCGAACGTATGATGTGGCACGATCGTTGCTAGATTTATCCATGGATTCTGTTAGAAGTAATTAGGAACAAGATTGAGACACAGTGTATATATTTTTGGATGATATATATATATATATATATACACAATTAGGAGCGACGATAGTTGCTGTTTAAGAGTCTAATTAGCAACCACTAATGGCTGAGAATTGATCACTCGTCGTGTTGCTTGCTAAGAGTCGCGTCGGTTTGCAACACTCTCCCTTAATCAATTATTGTATATAAAAATCATCTGAAAAAACTCCTCTAAAAACCCTGTGGGAAAAATGTGAGAAGTGATGTTTGATATGCTGTGAAAAACTCCTTTAAACCCAGTGAAAAAATAAGGAAAAAATAATACAACATATAATGGTTATTGTCTCTTTGTTAACTCACATGAGAAAACTGGTTAAGGAAAAAGTCCATAAGTAAGTTTAGAGAACAATATGTATGTCTTGTATATCTCCTTTAAAAATCCGGTAGAAAAAATAGAAGATATGACATATAATTTTGTGTTGATATTACTTCATTAAAAACCATTTATGAGAAAGCTTGAGAGAAAATTCATAAAGGGAAAAGAGTGCAATATGATGTATGAACAGGTTAATAATCAGATAGTAACTCTCCTGATTCTTACAAATCTTGAAGTCGTTGCATACCAATTTCATGAACTAATTTCTGAAACGTTGAATTTGGTAAAGACTTAGTTAACAAATCAGCGAGGTTATCACATGATTTGGTTTGTAAGATGTTTATTTCTCCACTTTGTTGTAATTCATGGGGATAAAACAACTTAAGGGCAATATGTTTGGTAACATTGCTCTTTATGTAACCTGTTTGTATTTGTGCAACACAAGCAGCATTATCTTCATAGATAATGGTCGGTTGATTCAATGGAATCAATACCACATGACTGTTATATGTGGTTTATCATTCTGCGAAGCCACACGTATTCACGTGATGCCTCATATAGGGCAATAATTTCAGAATGATTCGTGGACGTAGCCACTAAAGTCTGTTTAAAAGACTTCCATGAGATGGCTGTTCCACCGTGAAGAAACACAAAGCCGGTCTGAGATCTAGCATTATGGGGATCAGACAAGTATCCAGCATCAGTGTTTCCGATTAGATCTGTATCTTTGTTTTTGTGAGATTGATAATATAGACCTAAATTTTTAGTACCTTGGAGATAGTGTAAGACTTGCTTGACTCCCGTCCAATGACGTTTAGTTGGAGTAGCGCTGTGTCTTGCTAACAAGTTTACTACAAATGCGATGTCAGGCCTGGTGCAGTTTACAAGATACATAAGAACTCCAACAGCACTAAGATATGGGAACTCAGATCCCAATATATCTTCTCCATCTTCCCTTGGTCTGAAAGGATCTTTCTCTACGTCTAGAGATCGAACAACCATGGGAGTCTTTGATGGATAAGATTTATCCATATTAAATTTCTCCAAGATCTTTTGGATATAAGCTGCTTGGTGTACCAAAATTTCAGAGTGAAGGTGCTCCATTTGTAGTCCTAAGCAAAATTTAGTTTTGCCTAAATCTTTCATCTCAAATTCCGTCTTTAGATGATTACGTGCTTCATCAATATCTTGTGTGTTGCCGATGATGTTCAAATCATCTACATACACTGATATGATGCAAAATCCGTTCAAGGATTTCTTTATGAACACGCATGGGTAATCATCGTTATTCGTGTATCCCTTTTGAATAAGGAATTCACTAAGTCGATTGTACCACATTCGACCCGATTGCTTCAAGCCGTATAATGACTTGTTAAGTTTTACACAATACATGTTGCGTTTAGCGCTTTGATTTGGAAGTGGGATTCCATCGGGAACCTTCATGTATATGTCCGAATCAAGTGACCCATAAAGATATGCAGTCACTACATCCATCAACTGCATAGATAGATGATTTTGCATTGCCAGTGATATTAGGTATCGGAAGGTTATTCCACTCATTACTGGAGAGTATGTTTCGTTGAAATCAACGCCGAGTCTCTGCGTGAACCCTTGTGCTATGAGCCTCGCTTTGTATCTCACCACTTCATTATTTTCATTCCGTTTTCGGACGAATACCCATTTGAATCCCACAGGGAAAACATTGGGAAGAGTAGGTATTGCCTTTGTAAATACCTCTCTTTTATTGAGCGAAGCTATCTCTGCTTGGATTGCTTCCTTCCACTGATTCCAGTCCGAGCGTTTTTGACACTCTGCCATGGTCTTAGGATCTGGATCAGATTGGAGGTTGTTTGCAATCTTTGTGGAGAAGTAATTGTCGACAATCATAGTCTTACGGTTATATGTGTTGGAAATATGCCCTAGAGGCAATAATAAATTGTTATTATCATATTTCTTGTTCATGATAAATGTTTATACTCCATGCTATAATTGTATTAACCAGAAACATAATACATGTGTGGTTTTATAAACAACACCGTGTCCCTAGCAATGCCTCTATCTGGCTAGCTCGTTGATTAAATGATGGTTAAGGTTTCCTAATCATGGACATGTGATGTCGGTTAATAACGGGGTCATGTCATTAGGAGAATGACATGATGGACAGACCCAAATTAAGTTAGGCAATTCGATCACGTCACAAAGTTCATATTGCATAGCTTTCCATTGTTAAATGTTCCGATCCTTAGACCATGAGATAATGCCGCTCCCTGGTACCGGAAGAATGCTTTGGGGGCATCAACCGTCACGCCGTAACAGGGTGATCATAAAGGTGTCTTTCAGGTATTTCAGAAAGTACTTGTTGGGTTGTATGTATCGAGAGTGGGATTTGTCCATCCATGTGACGGAGAGATATACTCTGGGCCCACTCGGTAAAGCACATTCTGTATCGCTTGCAAGCACGTGACTAAAGAGTTGGTCACAGAGGATGTGGCATTACGGAACGAGTAAAGAGTACTTGCCGGTAACGAGATTGAACTAGGTATGGTGATACCGACGATCGAATCTCGGGCAAGTAAAATATCGCAAGACAAAGGGAATGGAATATTCGACATCGTGGTTCAAAATCGATAAAGATCTTTGTTGAATACGTGGGGAGTCATTATGGACATCCAGGTCCCGCTATTGATTATTGATCGGAGAGGTGTCTCGATCATGTCCACATATTCCCGAACCCGTAGGGTCACACACTTAAGGTTCGTTGACGCTAGGGTATAAAATGAGATATTAATATGGTGAGACCGAAATTTTGTTCGGAGTCTCGGATGGGATCCAGGACGTCACGAGGAGCTCCGGAATGGTCCGGAGATAAAGATTCATATATGGGAAAGTATTTTTAGGGTTCCGGAAAAGTTCAGGATTTTTCAGGTATCGTACCGGGAAGGTTTTAGAAGGTTCCGGGGGTCCCCGGGTGGGGCCCACTTATCCCGGAGGGGTCCACATGGACCAAGGGTACTGCATGAACAGTACACACGTGAATAGTGTCGCATGAACAGTAACCCCCAAGGGATAAGATCAAATCCCTTAAAAATATGAGATAAGATCGAAAAGGGGAGGCTTACTTGGGGGAGGGTACTGTTCACGCGCGTACTGTTCACGCGTGTACTGTTCACGGGTACTATTCCTCCTCCTCCAAGTTTCCTCCTCTATATAAAGGAGGGAAGGGGCAGCCCTCCGGAGAGATCCATCCCAGCCGCCGCCTCCCTCTCTCCCATCTCCTCTCTCTCGTGCGCAGCGCTTGGCGAAGCCCTGTCCGCGGAGAAACCCCACCACCTCCACCACCATGCCGTCGTGCTACCGGAGTTGATCTCATCTACCTCATCTCCCGCCTTGCTGGATCAAGAAGGAGGTGACGTCTTCGAGCCGTACGTGTGCACATCTCGGAGGTGCCGCTCGTTGCGGTGCTTGATCGGATTGGAACACGAGAAGATCCCTCTCGCGGCTGGGAGGTATAACCTAGCTGCGGGAGGCTGCGGGCTTCATCGACAACGGTCAAATTCTCCGCTGCGTTGACGTGTTCGTCGAGGGTATGTAGATATGATCTGTCTCTCGTTGCAAGCTTCTTCTAGATTGGATCTTGGTTTTCTAGATTGGATCTAGGTTTTCGTTTGCATCTCGTAGGAAAATTTTTGTTTTCTATGCTACGAATCCCATCAGTGGTATCAGAGCTAGATCTATGCGTAGATGCTTTGTACGAGTAGAACACAATTGGATTGTGGGCGTTGATTCTCTTGTTGCTACCTCTTTTCGTGCACTTTGGATCTTGCGGGATAGTAAGATGAAGCGGCCCGGACCAACTTTACATGTCCTCGCACATGAGACCGGTTCTGCGATCAACATGCAACTTGTATTGCATAAGCAGCTGGCGGGTGTCTGTCTCTCTTGCTATAGTGAGATCTAAATTGCAACGGGAGGCTTGAAGAAGTTAATAGCAATACTTGAATCCACGTTGTGGTTTTGCGTAGGTAAAGAACGGTTCTTGTATGCAGCCCCTAGAAGCCACGTAAAACTTGCAAACAATAAGTAGAGGCGTCTAACTTGTTTTTTGCAGGGGCATGTGATGTGGTATAGCCAAAGATGTGATGTGATATATGTGATGTATGAGATGATCATGTTTTGTAATATTTCACGGCTTGCATGTCGATGAGTACGGCAACTGGCAGGAGCCATATGGTTGTCTTTAATATTTTTGTATGACCTGCGTGTCAACTCCAAACGCCATGTAATTGCATTACTTTATCGCTATGGTTAGCAATAGTTGTAGTTTGCAACGCGTGGTGGTGACAATCATGTGCGGCGCCCAAGGACCTAGGCGCCATGCTGGTGGTGATGGAGATCATGCCGGTGCTTTAGAGATGGAGATCAAAGGCACAAGAAGAAAAAGGCTATACCATGTCACATTATCTATGCATGTGATGTTTATCCTTTTTATGCATCTTATTTTGCTTGTATGACGACGGTAGCATTATAAGATGATCCTCACAAAGTAATATCATGTTCATGTTCTCCCTTAGTATGCACAGTCGTGAAAGTTCGCCGTTTCGAAGCACCACGTGATGATCGGGTGTGATAGACTCTACGTTCACATACGACGGGTGTCTCGACGAGCTTAGCATGTACAGACATGACCTCGGAGCACATGCAGAATACTGGGGTTGTCTTGACGAGCATAGCATGTACAGACATGGCCTCGGAACACAGCGAACCGAAAGGTTTAAACATGAGTCATATGGACGATATGATCAACATGTTGATGTTCACCATTGAAACTACAGCATCTCACGTGATGATCGGACTTGGTGTAGTGGATTTGGATCATGTACCACTAAAACAACTATGAGGGATGTTGAATTTAGTGGGAGTTTATTATCATGAACAACTAATCAAAGTGAATTTGCATAGTTCGTAGTAGTCATTGGCATCCGTTATCTACCTTACACTTAGCTTGTTAATTGAGATAGAAAAACTGAATTGATCTGGTAGTAATGATACGGAATGGTACCATATTAGTGCCAAGTTAAGATAAAGTCCTATTGCAAACTTTCGGTAACCTGACCTAGCTCCATGTGATTTAATAAGTTGTATTAATCCAAGAGCAATGATTCCAATTTAGTGTCTAAAGTCATGTTTGTCTCCGTGAAACTTAATCTACAAAATTGTTTTGAGAATTGAGGAGATTATGAGATAATCTAGGAGCTGAAAGGATTGTTTCAGAAGTGAGCAAGGAGTAACAGATATGTGATATCTAAAACCTTGTTTTGCTGCAAGATGACTGAGTATAATCTAGTGAGAAAGCGTGTGCTCATATTGTATGAGTATATGCAAGATTGAAGACGCTAGGCGTCTTGATTTCTAAATAGTTTGGCACTGAAATTATTCTCGCATACTTCCCTACGAGCTATAGTAGCTTCATCATAAAATGTTATGATGGGATGGATAAGTGTATGGGTAATTTATTTACCATACTTAAAGATAGCTAAAAGTGGAATCCGAAAGAACGCCAATCATGTGATGATGGTGATCAATTTCAAAGTGCAAGTCTAAGGGTGCTAGTACTTGACTAAAATCCTAAGACTATGTGCCAATGTGACTGGTGCCATTGTTGATGTTGATAGATTCTTCTAAAAGGAGAGGGGACGCTGAAAGAGGATCTGAAAAATATTTGGCAGGAAAAGAAAAGACTGGAAAAGTCCAGCTCAGGTATATAGATGATATACATGTTGTAGATGTATTCTTTGCTAGTAAACAATGTAATTCTTGGGTATGTGATACTAGATCGGTTGGTATGAGTGTCATACAATGCAATACGATACAAGAACTACAATGGCCTAAAAGACTAGCAAAAGATGTGGTAGTGATGCACATTGGGAAACTAAATAAAAGGGTTTATTATGTTCACCGTCTGCATCCTTTCGAGCCTTTGAGATTGATTATAAGTGCTTAGTAATTGTTATTTTGTTTCGGCTTTATGAGAACAATGGTTGTTCAAATTATGGCCATGCTCCATAATGGATGGATCATTTAAATCTTGATGGTAATACCAACATCCATAACACTGACGCTAAAACGCCGCGAGGCTAATGATTTGAATTTCACTTATTTGTGACACCTGTGTTTAAGTCATATTGGAAAGAGATGCATGAAGAAACTCCATGTTGATGGATTTTTGGAGTCATGTGATTTTAAATCATTGACACTTGCAAATCTTGTCTGAAAGGAAGATGACTAAAAATCCGTTTATAGGCCAAAGTTGAACGGACGACTAACTTTTTGGAAATTATACATAATGATGTATGAAGTACGATATGTGTAGCCGTGTATGGTGGATTCCTCTACTTCATAAACTTTCACCGATGATTTGAGTGGATATATATGGATATATCTATTTGATGAGAAAGAAGTATGAAATATTTGAAAAGGTTCAAATTTAGCGTGAAGTAGAAAATCATCGTAACGAGAAAATCAAATGTCTATGATTGGATTGTAGAGGAGAATATTTGAGTTACGAGTTTAGCGAACATCTGAAGAGTTATGGAATTGTTCCACAACTTGCGCATCCCGGAACGCTATAGAGTGATGGAGTGTCCGAGAGATGTAATCAAACCTTGTTAGACATGGTTAGATCGATGATGTAATTAAATAAAACTGCCGTTATATTTTTGTGGATTATGCTTTAAGAGACTACCGCTCTTACACTGAATAGAGTGCCATCATAATCCGTTGAAATGACACCATATGAGTTATGGCATGGGTAGGAACCCAAATTGTTTTTTCTTAAATTTTGGTATGCATAGCATATGTAAAGTGTTTACAACCAAATCGGATTAAAGATTCTTCAAAGGTTATCCCAAAGAAACTTTTGGGTATTTCTCCTATCACCGAACTGAAGACAAAAGTGTTTGTCACAAAAGGTGGATTTCACGAGAAAGTGTTTCTTGCGAAAAGGTGAGTGGGAGGACAGTGCAGCTCGGCAAGATTGGAGAATCTTTGTCATTAGGTCAGAGTAGCGCAACACCGGAAGTTGTTCTGGAGTTTCCTATTATGACTGAAATGGAAGCCACTACATGTGTTGTAGAGACTTCGGTCGAGATTGCAGCTGAACCGCGTAGGTTAAGCAGACTTTGTACTAAAACCAGCGTGTGGTTTGAGGATGAAGTATTGTTGTTGTGACAACGATGGATCTGCAACTTACAAGGAAGCAAATGATGGGCCCTGACTCCGCTGAATGGCTGGACGCCATAAATTCCGTGATAGAGTCCATGTGCGAAAATCAAGTTTGGAACTTGGTAGACTCTCCGGAAGGCATGAAGCCTATCGGACGTAAATGGATCTATAAAATAGACAGACGTGGATGTGTCCATCCATTAAAAGGCTCGACTTATCGCAAAGTGTTTTCGACTAAGTTCAAATAGTTGACTACGATGAGATTGGATCTCCCGTAGCGATACTTAAGTCTGTAAGGCTTATTCTAGCAATCACTGCATATTTCAATTAAGAGATATGGCAGCTGGATGTCAAAACTAAGTTCCTTAACAGGAAGCTAACCGATGATGTATGTGAGATACAACCAAGAGTTTTGTCGATCCAGAGAATGCTAGAAAGGGTATGCAAACTTCAGCGTTCTATTTGAGGACTGAAGCAAGCATCACGGAGTTGGAATTTTCACTTGATGAAATTGTCAAAAGAGTTTGGTTTCATCAGGGACGGTGAAGATGCTTGTATATTTACAAGAAAGTAAGTGGGAGCGCTAAGACATATTTCTAATACTTTATGTAGACGACATATAGTTGATTGGAAATTATGTGTCTTTTCTTGATACGGTTGAGATTTCATTAAAATTAGATTTTGATGAAAGACTTAGGCTAAACAGCATATTGGGCATCAAAATCTATGGAGATAGATTGAGGCACCAAATATGGTTAAGCCAAAGTGCATAGATGAGATATTGAGTTGGTTCAGTATGGAAACGCCAAGAAAGGGTTCTTGTCGCATGGAAGAGGTTGATGCAAGACTCAGTGTTTTACAAACACTTGATGAGCTAAACGCATGAGCATTTTTTTTGTAATCATGTACGCCATGCTATGCACACAAACCAGATATGTCGTATGCTCTGAGTGTTACGGGAATATACCAGAATGATCACATGTTGATCTTTGAACAATACTATGAATATCCTTAAGTACTTTGGAAGAACTAAGGATATATTTTGTATGCAGAGGTGACAAACGGTCCATTGTAAGGTGTTACATCGGTGCTAGTTTTGTTACAGATACAAACAATTTATCTCAATTAGGCTATGTGTTTAATAAAAGGTGGCACAATGGGCTGGAAGGAGGTTTCATGCTGGATTTGGATGAATTCCAAAGTTAAACATTTTGATGGATTCCACAAACGAAGGCTGGGTATATCGTTGTTTTAACAACGACAAAGGAGGATGTTTGAGTCAAGAAGTTCATTATCGAACTTGGTGTAGTTCCAAGTGAGCCAGTACTATGAAGCTCTATTGTGCGATAATGGTGGCAACATAATTCAGGACGAGGAATTAAGGTCCCACCAAGTGACCAAACATATACAATGCCAACTCATTCGAGAATGAGTGATGCGTGGAGACGCAAAAAGATTTGTAAATACATGGACCTGAACATGTCAGATCCATTGATAAAGTTTACCACATGCAAAGCATATGAATAACACCGGAATGCCATAGGTGTTAAGTGCTTACTTATTGACTAGATTATTGACTCTAGTGCAAGTGGGAGACTGTTGGAAATATGCCCTAGAGGCAATAATAAATTGTTATTATCATATTTCTTGTTCATGATAAATATTTATACTCCATGCTATAATTGTATTAACCAGAAACATAATACATGTGTGGTTTTATAAACAACACCGTGTCCCTAGCAATGCCTCTATCTGGCTAGCTCGTTGATTAAATGATGGTTAAGGTTTCCTAATCATGGACATGTGATGTCGGTTAATAACGGGGTCATGTCATTAGGAGAATGACATGATGGACAGACCCAAATTAAGTTAGGCAATTCGATCACGTCACAAAGTTCATATTGCATAGCTTTCCATTGTTAAATGTTCCGATCCTTAGACCATGAGATAATGCCGCTCCCTGGTACCGGAAGAATGCTTTGGGGGCATCAACCGTCACGCCGTAACAGGGTGATCATAAAGGTGTCTTTCAGGTATTTCAGAAAGTACTTGTTGGGTTGCATGTATCGAGAGTGGGATTTGTCCATCCATGTGACGGAGAGATATACTCTGGGCCCACTCGGTAAAGCACATTCTGTATCGCTTGCAAGCACGTGACTAAAGAGTTGGTCACAGAGGATGTGGCATTACGGAACGAGTAAAGAGTACTTGCCGGTAACGAGATTGAACTAGGTATGGTGATACCGACGATCGAATCTCGGGCAAGTAAAATATCGCAAGACAAAGGGAATGGAATATTCGACATCGTGGTTCAAACCGATAAAGATCTTTGTTGAATACGTGGGAGTCATTATGGACATCCAGGTCCCGCTATTGATTATTGATCGGAGAGGTGTCTCGATCATGTCCACATATTCCCGAACCCGTAGGGTCACACACTTAAGGTTCGTTGACGCTAGGGTATAAAATGAGATATTAATATGGTGAGACCGAAATTTTGTTCGGAGTCTCGGGTGGGATCCAGGACATCACGAGGAGCTCCGGAATGGTCCGGAGATAAAGATTCATATATGGGAAAGTATTTTTAGGGTTCCGGAAAAGTTCGAGATTTTTCCGGTATCGTACCGGGAAGGTTTTAGAAGGTTCCGGGGGTCCCCGGGTGGGGCTCACTTATCCCGGAGGGGTCCACATGGACCAAGGGTACTGCATGAACAGTACACATATGAATAGTGTCGCTGTGAACAGTAACCCCCCCAAGGGATAAGATCAAATCCCTTAAAAATAGGAGATAAGATCGAAAGGGGAGGCTTTACTTGGGGGAGGGTACTGTTCACGCGCGTACTGTTCACGCGTGTACTGTTCACGGGTACTATTCCTCCTCCTCCAAGTTTCCTCCTCTATACAAAGGAGGGGAGGGGCAGCCCTCCGGAGAGATCCATCCCAGCCGCCGCCTCCCTCTCTCCCATCTCCTCTCTCTCGTGCGCAGCGCTTGGCGAAGCCCTGTCCGCGGAGAAAACCCCACCATCTCCACCACCATGCCGTCGTGCTACCGGAGTTGATCTCATCTACCTCATCTCCCGCCTTGCTGGATCAAGAAGGAGGTGACGTCTTCGAGCCGTACGTGTGCACATCTCGGAGGTGCCGCTCGTTGCGGTGCTTGATCGGATTGGAACACGAGAAGATCCCTCTCGCGGCTGGGAGGTATAACCTAGCTGCGGGAGGCTGCGGGCTTCATCGACAACGGTCAAATTCTCCGCTGCGTTGACGTGTTCGTCGAGGGTATGTAGATATGATCTGTCTCTCGTTGCAAGCTTCTTCTAGATTGGATCTTAGTTTTCTAGATTGGATCTAGGTTTTCGTTTGCATCTCGTAGGAAAATTTTTGTTTTCTATGCTACGAATCCCATCAATATGATTCTCCAGAATCAATGTAATTGGTGGAAATTTCATTATCCCTTGATGACTGATCGTGATTTCCCAATATGATCAAGTCAGGATTTTCCGATGTCCCAGCTTCTAGATTTGAGTGCACTTTTGAGCTGGGTTGTGGAGTTTGAATTTCATTTACAGTTTCAGAGGGTTTCTTTCTCTGTTTCCTTTGTTGTTTGCGTGAAGCTGAATCCTGTTTTGCGGCCGTACTTCTCCCCCTCTTATTGTTGATGGGGAGTTGAGTGGTTTCTTTTGGTATTTCCACTCGTTGGGCGCATTTATAGTAGGATTGTAGGATTTTGTAACTCCTTTGTGATTTGTAAATGAATCTGGCAAGTTATTTGCAAGATGTTGCAAATTTATGATTTTCTAAACTTGGAGTTCAGTTTCTTGAGTACGTGGATCAGAGGAGGAAATACCTTTGGTATTCCAATCGATTTCCTGGCATTCTTTCTGGTACTTAATATCTCCCTTGATGCCGGGAAATGGTCCTCATTGAAGATGCAATCAGCGTAACGGGCAGTGAATAGATCCCCGGTGAGAGGTTCTAGGTACTTGATTATTGACGGTGATTTGTACCCTATATAGATCCCTAGTTTTCTATGTGTTCCCATGGATGTACGTTGAGGTGGTGAGATGGGAACGTATGTGGTGTATCCGAATTTTCGCAGATGGGAAATACTTGGAGGATTTACACGTATTAGTTGTAGAGGGGAAGTACTGTGATAAGAAGTTGGGCGCAATTGTATCAAGTCAGCAGCGTGTAAGACTGCATGACCCCAACAAGAAGTTGGTAAATTGCAATTGTAGTAATGGTCTTGCAATAAGCTTATCCTCTTGATAAGTGATTCGGCTAAACCATTTTGTGTATGGACGTATGGTACTGAATGTTGGACTTCTATCCCCAGATCCATGCAATAATCGTTGAAAGCTCTAGATGAGAATTCCGCAGCATTATCCATGCGAATGGATTGGATTCGGTGCTCGGGATAATGAGCCTTTAATTTAATAATTTGACTCATAATCTTTACGAAAGCATGGTTTCGTGTGGAGAGAAGGCACACATGTGACCATCGAGTTGATGCGTCAATTAAAACCATGAAGTACCGAAAAGGTACAGATAATGGTTGTATGGGACCACAGATGTCTCCTTGAATGCGTTCTAGGAAGTTAAGTGGTTCCACGTTAATCTTAAGGTGCGAATGCCTTAATATTAATTTTTCAGTTGCACATGCGGTGCAAATGAAATCCGAATGTTGAGAAAGTTTAGCATTATTTAAGTTGTGACCAATGCAATTGCTGATAATTTTTCTCATCATCCCTATCCCGGGATGATCAAGGCGATCATGCCAAGTTTGAAATGCATCAACATTCTAAAAAATTACCTTGTATGGAACATGTACTACGGGTTTGATGTATGTGTAGTACAATCCAGACGTTAAAGAGGAATTTTTCAAGTACTTGCTTGCCATATCCGTTGTTTTTGGTTAAGAGGAGATATTCCTCTTTGTTGTCGTCATGGGTTTCGAGATGGAAACCATTCTGACGGATATCTCTATAACTGAGTAGGGTACGAGTTGAATCGGGGTATAGCAAAGCATCCTCGATTGTTACTTGAGTACCCATAGGGAGAGTAATTATGGCCCGTCCTGAGCCCACAATTACAGCATTGCGTCCAGCGATTATTAAAATTTCTCTTTGTCTCTTAGTAAGATTTTGGAAATATTTTAATTCCCTAAGAATAGAGTTTGTGGTACCACCGTCCACAAGGCACATTTCCTCTTCCATCGGATTGACTCCCGCAGATTCTATATATAAAAAGAAAGGATTAATTCTTCATTATACATAGATAATGTGCATAAATATAATGTTATTACAACATAGTCTTTAAACAATATGACGACAACATGACAATTAATGATTACAACATAATAATATTATTGGGATGTTATGATAACTTTGGGGGAGTGGGGTGACTTATTCGAAGTCACCAAACATATCATTTGAAGCAAATTCAATGATCATGTTCTCCGTGTTCGGTGGATCATCAGATTGTTGGAGATGCTTGTTGTCCTGGGGTTCTGGAAGAACTGCAGTGGAACAACCGATTTCCTTGGACTTCAGTCTGAAGGTTGAAGTGTGTTTCAAATTTGGATCCTTGAGCTTGTTTCTTGCGTCCCACAGATTGCAGGTAGAGATCAACAAGGTGTCGAGGGGTGTGACATTTTTTGGTGGAATGCTTGTAGCATCCACACTTTTGACATACTTGAGATTTGTCAAATTTTGGCTTTTCAATGCATTTCCTTTGTCCGTGGCACGTGGCTTTTTCTTCCAGTTTCGCTTGCGCTTTCCTTTGAAGTTTTGCTGTTGGCGCTTGGAAGGGCCATCAAACTTTTTGTTATTCTGAACGTTATAATGTACCTCTGGAAGCGGGCTGCACCAACATTGCGCTAATGATGGTTCCTCAGAGTGAGTTCATCATGTTTTTCCGCCTGTAGGAGTACATGTATAAGGTCAGAATAAAGTTGGAATTCTTTAGCGCGGTACTGGTGCTGCAAGATCCGGTCAGATGGAAGCATTGTTGATAAGGTTTTTTCAATCTTATCTGCCTCAGAGGGTTCTTTCTCGCAGAAGCGCAACTTAGAACAGATCTTGTGAACAGCATGGTTATAGTCTTCAATGGACTTAAAGTCTTGAAGTCGAAGTTGTACCCAGTCATGAGTAGCTTCGGGAAGAATAACCGCCTTTTGCTGTTCGTATCTGGTTTTAAGTGCTTGCCATAATGTGCTTGGATTTTCTTCGATCAAGTATTCGGATTTGAGGTCCGGATGGATATGGTGCCTTATAATGTATAAAGCAGAATGTTGTTGATGTTCTGGAAGTGGTTGTATGCCCTCAACAGGAGGGTTGAGTGCCGCCGCAATCCCACGGGACGCAAGAGCGATTTTAACATCCATTGCCCATGTAGGATAGTTGTGACCGTCGAGCGCAAGCTCTTCAAATTCTTTGGCCATCTTGATCTACATGGAATTAAAACCAGAGATTCGATTGATTTAGTTAGGAGTAAATCAAAGTATCATCATGGTTATGTTGTAATAATTGTGCAAAATTTTAAAAAATTCAAGTGAAGACTTAAAAAATATGAAGTGTAGACCTCAAGTTATATAGCATAATCTTTTGAAGATAATCACCAATTATGGTGTAGATCTTGTAGTAATAGATAGCATAATCTGACGAGCGTCAGTAGATGCTCATATTTCTATTACTTTGTGTTCTGCTATAATCGAAATATTTGGAAGAGCACTTTGAAGGTCATCATTATGTCGATATGGACATAACGTATTCCTTACAGCAAATGGGGAAAAATCTGTAATCGTACAGCAGCTTCCTTGTCCATTTACCTCGTGATTTACAATTATTATACGGAGGTAGTCACTTTTTAATTTTGCATAGTAATTCTGCTTGAATTAAGCCAATTGGGCTAGAAAGCATTTTGGGCTTAATTAAGGTGAATTACCGTATAGTTTTGCAAGAAATTCGATCTTAATTGCAAAATTATACTAGTCATAGAAAAGAAGTGCATGTTATAGGGATTGCTATAACGCAAACACATTGAACATGACATATTTACATTTACATGTTTTCTGAAAATTAAAACTTAACAGAAAACAGTACTGAAACATAAATATATAAAAGTGCAGGGGCCTAAACATGACAAGTACTAATAAATAGCACTGGTAGCTGGACTTAATTGCAAAAACCCAAAAATATAGGGGGGTTTTTGCTAAAATGGCTGCACAGCCGGTTGGACCGAAAACAAACCTGGGCCGCAGCCCAGGCGGCCTTTCGGCCCAATCGGCGAGGCGGGGAGGTGCGAGGGGCTGGCGGGCCGCCAACTTGGGCCTAGGCCTTGGTGGCCTTTCGGCCGGCCCAGGTGGGGGCGCCGCACCGGTGGGGAGTGACAAAATCCGTTGGGGGTGGTTAGGGTTACCCCAACCGCTGCCGCCCCTCACTGTCGCCGCCGCCGCCTTGCGCCGCCCGTCGCCGGAGCCGAGCCGCCGGGGATGAATGGCGCGGCGGGGCCGGGAGGCCAACCACCGCCGTTGCCGCTCGGGGCTGCTCCACGGTGGAGCCGAGTCGTCGCCGCGTTGCACCGCGCCGAAGTCGCCGCCGGCCACCTCCCCTCCCCCGCTGCCATCCGGTTACTCTGGTGTGTACTCCTCCACATCGGAGGAGCGGTTGGTGGCATGGATCCCGTTCGGGAGCCCAAGGGTCGCCGGATTCCAAGCTCCGGGACGACGTTGGGGGCGGTTGGTGGGTGGTGATTGAGGAGGCGTTGTTGGCGACGGAGGCGGCGGATGCATCATGCGGACGAAGCCGTGCACCGGGCACCACGTCGGGCCGACGGCCGGGCTCGGCCATGGACACCATGGCGACGAGATGCGCGGTGGCGTGGCCGCGCCGGATGCGGAGGCCGCGGAGTGTGCTTGCGCCATGGTCATAAGGCGGGAGGGGGCTCCAATCCGCGCCGCGATGGATGATCGATGAAGAGTGCGGCGAGGACGGCAGCTCCCATGAGCACGGCGACGGAAGCCACTGCGGGGCCACGGCGTCCATGGCGGCAAAATGATGGCGGCGGCGGTCATCCTTGAGAAGGCGAAAGAGCAGCGAGGTGAAGAAGCGAGGCATCCTCACCTTTCTTCGTTCTTCTCTTTTTTCTCTTCAAAAATTCTGTGGAATGGTTGCTACCTGTGACGGACTATGGCCCACCCCGCCCCGTGCGACATGCATACGACACGATGCGTATGACTCACCACGGCCTGATTGAGGGATCACGATTCCAAAAGCATACGCCACAATGCGTATGACTCACTTTGGCAATGGACCGTACATTCACTTTGCACTTCACTCGATTCGAACTAAAACAACAAGTTCCTCCATATGCATCCAACCACACTCCCCATTTCAACATACACGCATGACAGACGGGAGGTGGGGGCATACGTTGGACAGCAAGCATATCATCACACGAACCACTACGATACGATAATACTACTAGTTGTCCACGGTGTGGACTATTCAGTTTACATCATCCGGTGATAACCGAAAACATATTCAAATATGAAGTATTTAAACAACAGCGGAAGAAAGTTAAGTGAGTCCCACAGCGGTGCGTTAACCGCTGACCAAAAACCAACAACATCCCATGAGTCGATAGCCAACCAAGAAAACCAAGAAATTAGGCATCCTCGAATTAATCCTCGACCACTGGCTCACCTGCAATGATCTAGGAATATCCTAGGTGAGTACGAGGTACTCGCAAGACTTATTCGTGCTTGATTAGATGTCCTACACATACTAGTATAGCAGTAATAAAACATGGTGCATCTCGAGCTAGCAAGGTACAATCATACGAGCATTGCACTAACAGAGGGTGGGTAACCATGGGAAATAACTCACAGTTCAGATTTCATACATCTTAATGAATGATCATGATGGCACTCACTAGTCACATGTGCACCTCAGTGCACAAGCACAGTGGCACTCACTTGCCATTTCCCAACCACTTGGTACAGTCCACACATCCATATTAACAGTGAGCCATCATGACAACACATTCACTTAATCTCTCGGATCGTTACCGGCAATCGATCACCCTGAGTGTAAAGAGTGCCTTATCCCTTGGAGGTTGCAAGGCTCCAAGGGTCTTAGACTTACATCAACTACACCCCAGCCTCGATGTCGCTAACGTCCACGCGTGACAAGGGGAGTAATCACGATGGAGTCACCTCAGGGTTCGTATCGCGACAACACTCTCCTTACACCTGGTCGCACCATGCATCCAAATGATACCAACTTTATCCATCGTACACTTTCCCTTCGGCTCTCACATCTCACCTTACTAGGTTCAAATATTTAGTGTATCAGGTTAATTTCAGCCATAGCTAGACATAACTTACAGCACATCCTATCATGCTAGTTTAACCGAACTCGACCACAATTTCCGAACAACCATCCACACATCAACATATAGATAAGTAAAACAGGTAATCGACAATTAAAAGATGCAACAAGCTCTGCTTGCCTTGCTCAAGTTGCTCCTGGTCTTGCGGTGAATAGTGAGCCTGGTGGTCTCCTTCTTCGAGCTCTGTTGCGAGCAACGAACGATACCGGAAACAAAACGATAAACGAAAGTAATGAGTCCAGCATGTATGCACGATGGTTGGTGCTCAGTGCAATAATCTAAAATGACGTATGCAGGATAGAAATCTATAGTAACAAGATTACGTTGGTTTGGATGGGTAGAGACGGGGTTATAATACTAACGATGCATGCATGTCCGATTATCTTCGATTGCAAGTTCGGATGGAAAATTACTTTGCACATTAGACGGTCAGGGCCTACAATGTTTGTGTTTTAGTAGGGCTCTGCGATACGAAGTTAACGCCGCTGGAGGCATGCAATTTGGAGCTATGGTCGTCAAGTTATGCATTATGGGAAATCGTCGTTCGAACGTGAGGAACTAATTCAAACTCAATGGGGGCTCAGGTTTACATTTCAAATTTTGAAGTTTTGTTCCAGCCAAGTTGTAGGAAATTTCATAAGCTTTCCAACAATATAAAATTTGCTAAAATCCGAGCTACGGATCAAAAGTTATCGCATTTCAAAAATTGTACCAAACCCTAACCCTAATTTCTGTTTTCGGCCAGATCCGGAAATGCTATGCGCACCCGGGACTCTACCCCATTTTCTTAATCTTAAACCCCTCTGGCTGACCAATGGGCCCCGGGTGGCAGTGCTGACTGGGCACGGGCGGCACAGTCAGCAGCTGACCGGGCACACCCAGCCAATCAGGGCCTGCCACCTCGCTCGCTCTCTCTCTCTCACTCCTCCCTCTCTATCTCTCGGACCCGACCGGAGAAGGGACCTGGCGGCGGCGCTCTCGCCGGAGAGGGGGCCGAAGGCGCTCGGGAGGCGGGCCGGACATGGGGAAAGGTGGCGGGAGCTCCGGGTGCTTACCCCGGTGACAAAGCACCGCTCGGGAGAGGCGGAGGGAGTCAAGGTCGAGCTGGCGACGACGTCCAGTGGCGAAGGGCCTCGGTGGCTGGCGGAGGGGCCGCTCGGGGCTCGGATCTGTGAGGAGAGGGAGATGGGGAGGTGAGGGAGGAGGGAAGCATGCTTGGGATCTGCGAGGAGAGGGAGATGGGGAGGTGAGGGAGGAGGGAAGCATGCTCGGGAGCTAGAAAATGGAGCTCGGGAAGCATCGGTTGCGTGAGGAGAAGCTCACCGGGGAAACGGCCGGACTTGGGGAAGACGACGAGGCAAACGCGGAGCTCGGGCACGGTTTCACAAAGGAAAAGGTGGAGGAGATGCGGGGAGTGGTGGTTGAGCTCGGGAGGGAGGCGGCAGAGCTCGAGGAGCACCCGATCGGCGGCGATTTCTCGTCGGAGTAGCTGCCGGACTCGGGGAAGGAGGCGGCGAAGCGAGCTAGAGCACCGGGAGGGGAGCTAGGGTTTTCGGGCAAGGGGGAGGGGGAGAGGGCGAGGAGGCTGTCGGGACGGCCCTTAAATAGGGCGGCGGCGCTCGGACAGCCGGTGGGGCGCCGCCCACCATGGCTAACCGGCGGCGGCGGCGTGGGAGGCGGGGCCTGACGCGTGGGCCCCGCGCGTCGGGAGAGGAGGGAGGCGTGGGGCGGCTGACGGGTGGGACCCGGCGGCAGGGGGGTGGGGAGGAAGGCGGGCTGCGGCGCTGGCTTAGCGGGCCGGCCGGTAGCGGCCCAAAAGGCCTCGGCCTGGTCGCTTTCTTTTGATTTTTTTCTTTTTCCTTTTTAAAAGTTCAGCTGAGTTTCTTTTCCATTCAAATGAGCACCCAAACAACCTCCAAACGAGCTGAAATTTTTACAGGATGTTTATAAACAAGTATAGAACCTCCCAAAATTGAAGCTATTTGGAGCTGTTTCGGTAGGATTTTGAATTTGAAATTCAAATTTGACCTAAAAGGACTTTGAACTATAACTGGGTCATAAAATTCTCCAAAAATTTTGAAAATTCATATTTGGGTTGAGTTATCATTTTCATGGGGTTTACCAACTTTGATGACTTCTCATCAACCGAAACACTACGTATCCACCTAACCCTAATCCTGCCACGTTAGGGTTTTGGATTCGGACTTAAATTGAGCTGACAAGTGCTCGAAGATTCGGGTGGAACGTGGGGAGGGGAACCTTAGGGGAATAACCCACTAGGGAACCCTAATCCTCCTCTACCTACTATTGATGGCTTCGATATTTTGTTAATTCAAATAAGTTGATTGGTTTTTGCAGAATTAACCACCGAGGATGAGGTATGTACGTATTCTATAAAATACAATCATATCATATTTAAGTTTAAATAAGGTGTGGGTGGGGATGATGGCATGTATGCATGAATGCAAGGCAAAGACCTAATTATCGAATTCGGGTATTACAAAACCTACCCCCCTTAAAAAGATCTCGACCCGAGATCTCTAATGGTCGGCAAACAAGGATGGAAATTCAGTCTTGAGCCAATCTTCGCGTTCCCACGTAGCTTCATCTTCTGTATGGTTGCTCCATTGGACCTTGAAGAATTTGATGGCGCGATTCCGGGTTTTGCGCTCGGCCTCATCGAGAATGCACACCGGGTGTTCTCGATATGTAAGATCTTCATGTAGTACTTCCATATCAGGGTTGATCTTCGTCTCGGGGACGCGATGGCAAGCTTTTAGCTGGGACACATGGAAGACATCATGCAACCGAGACAGCCCAGGGGGCAATTCCAATTGGTATGCCATGGTCCCTCGTTTGGCTAGGATTCGATAGGGACCGATATAACGAGGAGCTAGCTTTCCTTTCATTGCAAAACGGCGGACACCTCTGAAGGGAGTGACCTTGAGATACACACTATCTCCAATCTGAAATGTAACTTCTCGGCGATGAGGATCGGCGTAGCTCTTTTGCCTAGACTGAGCTTCACGAAGACGTTCCCGTATGAGGTGAACTTGGTCCTCGGCTTCCTCAATTGTATTTGGTCCAAAGAATTGCCTCTCGCCGGTCTCGGACCAGTTTAGTGGAGTCCTACATCTTCTTCCATAGAGCACTTCAAAAGGGGCCATACCGAGGCTAGCTTGATAACTGTTATTGTAGGCAAACTCCGCATATGGCAAGCAGTCCTCCCAATTGGAACCAAGCGTGAGAACACAGGACCTCAACATGTCTTCAAGAATTTGGTTTGTCCGTTCAACCTGACCTCCGGTTTGAGGATGGAATGCGGTGGTAAAAGACAGAGAGGTTCCCATAGCCTCGTGTAAACATTCCCAGAATCTGCTGGTAAATTGGGTGCCTCGATCTGAAACGATTCTTACGGGAACACCATGGAGGCAAACGATTCGAGCGATATACAACTTTGCTAGGTGGCTCACTTTATGTGTAGTCTTCACGGGGATGAAGTGAGCGACCTTGGAAAGGCGATCCACAATCACCCATATTGCATCATTGCCCTTCGGGGATTTCGGCAAGCCTACCACAAAATCCATACCAATCTCATTCCATTTCCACTTGGGTATAGGGAGTGGCTGAAGCAGGCCCGCTGGTCTCTGATGTTCGGCCTTCACACGACGGCACACGTCGCACTCGGCAACATAGCGAGCGATCTCCCGCTTCATTTGAGTCCACCAAAATCGGCGACGAATGTCTTGGTACATCTTAGTACTGCCAGGATGAATGGCCAACGGGGAGTTATGAGCTTCATGAAGGATCAGATCCTTCAGTTGCTGATCCTTGGGCACCACGAGTCGTTTTCCGAACCAAAGAATTCCATTTTCATCTTCGGTGAAACAGGTGGTGGTACCATTCTTCACTTTCTCTTTTATCTTCTGCATCCCGACACTCTGTGCTTGTGCAGCCTTGACTTGATCTTCTAGGGTTGGTTTCACTTCTAACACAGCAAGAGAACCTTGCTCAACCATCTCCAGGTTGAGTCGCTAAAATTCCAAATAGAGCGGTGGTTGATGCTCAAGAATTGAGGTATTGTTGCAATAGGCTTTCCGGCTAAGTGCGTCGGCGACGACGTTGGCCTTGCCGGGGTGTAATTTAAACCCAAATCATAATCTTTGATGAGTTCAAGCCATCTCCTTTGGCGAAGATTCAGGTCTGGTTGAGTAAACAAATACTTCAAACTCTTATGATCCGAAAAGATTTCGCAACGGTTACCGATGAGGTAATGGCGCCAAATCTTGAGAGCGTGAACCACTGCTGCTAGCTCCAAATCATGAGTGGGATAATTGGCCTCATGAGGGCGCAACTGACGTGAAGCATAAGCTACCACGCGACCCTCTTGCATGAGGACACAACCCAACCCATTCCGAGAAGCATCACAATACACTTCAAAACTTTTGTGGATATCCGGGAGGATAAGCACTGGAGCTGATGTTAACTTCTTCTTGAGCTCTTGGAAACTCTTTTCACACTTGTGGGACCACACAAACTTCTTGTCCTTCTTTAACAATTCGGTCATTGGCTTTGCTATGGAATAGAAACCTTCGATGAATCGACGGTAATAGCCCGCCAATCCTAGGAAATTGCGAATCTGGGTAACTGACTTAGGTTGCTTCCATTCTTGGACGGCTTGCACTTTGCTCGGGTCCACCGCAACACCTGTAGCTGACAGCATGTTGGGGGAACCCGGCCGAGGCCCCGGGCCGAGGTACCCCCTGTCCTCCATACATCTTGTGTGACAAATGCGATGTTCCGTAGGGATCTCTGGCGGGCTACGGAAGGGGCAGAGTCGTCCCCGTCGGGCGACTTGGGTGCAAGGGCAGGGAGCAAGTCGGTCGTTGGGGGCGAGGTGAGAGGACACCTCGGCTGGGACGAGAAGGAACGGAGGGCGAGCTCGTCTAGCGCGGATGACGCGTGGGCACAGAGGACGGCGAGGGCGGAGGCGGACCGTACCGGCGAGGCGAATCTAGGAATATGCCGGTGCCCGTAGTAGGTAGCGGCGAAGTGAAGAGTACATGTTCGGCCGATGTACGGTGACACAGGCTAGAAAAAGACTGTAACCTTTTAAGGGGCAACGATGTATTTACACTTGTAAGACGATTTTGCCTATATAAGGGGAAGTTGACACCCCATATGAACAGAGAGGAATTTTACGCATCACAACCTTCTCAAATCCCTTCCTCGGCGGTGGTTGGATATTTCCCGTGAATATTTGGCTTCGTTCCCCAAGTCTTCCCCCAGCACCCCGGTCTTTCGACCCGGGGTGCCCATACTTACTGTTCGAGGTACAACTCGTCAAAAGTTGGCGCAGTCCGTGGGGAGAACGGGGCGAAGTACTTTTTGAAGCGGGTCTCCATCATGCCGCCTCGACCGAAGAAGGGCGCAACCACGACTAGATGGAAAGCGGCGGCGAGCGTTAGGCGCGGGGTTCAGCTCCCTTCCCCTGCGGCCGAGGGCGAGACGAACGTGGAAACAGCGAGGACGGTCCCGGTCGGCCCTGATCGCCCGGGCGAGCTAACCTCCGGAGTCACCGCCGACGGTGGGTCTCAGGCCGCCGCCCCGCCCCCCCGAGGCATGGGCGCCGCCCCCGGCGGGGGGCTCGGGCGGGCGAACCCTCGCAGACGAGGTGGAGGACCTGCACCGACAGGCCGGCGAGGCGGCGAGAAACTCGGCGGCGTTGCAAGCGCGCCTCCAAGCGGCGGAGCTGGAAGCCCTGAAGGCGAACTCTCAGTCCCAGCAGATGGCCGACCTCTACCGGGCCCAGCTTGAAGCCACGCACGCTCTAGAAACCCCCCCGCCCCCACCGGAAGTTTCAGCCGCTGAGGAGCTGCGTCGCCAGCTGGCCACGGACCAAGCCGCCGCCCGGGCGGAAGTCCTCGCTCCCTCCTCGGCGGCCGAGTCCCTCCTCAAGGACCTGGACGCGGCGCGAGCCCGAGCGGCCGCGTACATGGGCGAGGCCGACAACGAGGCAGCCGCCTCAGGGCGACCATGCTTCAGCACCAGCAAGTCGCTTGGGGAGCAGCGCACGACGGCAATGCGACCACGGGCGCAAGTACGCAACGCCCAGGCAAAGCGCACGAAGAGCAGGAACCGGCGAGGCGCGTCGAGGTCATCGACCTCACGAGCTTGGCCAGCCTACTAAGCCCAGGGCTCATGGCGGTCCCGTTTCCGCCCAAGTTCCGCCTCGCCGACCTCCCGAAATTCGCGGGCACGACGGACCCGGTCTTGTACACAAGGGTGTACGAGGCGGCCGTGATGGCCTCCGGTGGCGGCGAGGCCATCATGGCAAAGAGCCTGCTCCTCGCCCTCACCGGCATCGCCCAGGCGTGGTACCTCGGCCTGGAGCCTCGTACGATCTATTCGTGGGAACAACTCCGGGACAAGTTACATGGGCACTTCCAGGGGTGCCGAAACAAGGAGATGACCTCGACGGATCTTAGCAACCTCAGGCAACGACCAGGCGAGACCATCCGCGCCTTTCAGCGCCGCTTTTTCGAAGTCCAGTGTCAGGTGAATTGGGTCGCCGAGCAGACGATCTGCGAGGCGGCGCGTCGAGGCATCAACAACGAGGCCCTGGCCGACAAGCTTGAGAGGAAGCACCCCTCCCGCGTCGAGCAGCTGTACGATATCATGGAGGTATACGCCCGAGTTGAAGAAGGGCAGATCCTGCGAAGGGAAGAGGCCAGAGCGTCGCAAGCGTACCTGGGAGGCGAGAAGACTGAGGCCGAGCGGCGACGCCCGAGGCGTCACGAGGTACATCACGTCTCCGACGAAGGACGGCCGCGAGAAAGTCAACGGCGCCCGATCGCCCGCTCCCCGCCTCGCGAGCCCCCGCGCCGCCACGGGAGGGAACCCTACGCCCGACCAGGGCCCGGCCGAGGAGCCCCGGGACCTCGCCCGCGCGAGCCCCCTCGTCCAAGGCCCCGACGAAAGTACTGCGAGCTTCACAAGCTGTGCTCACATTCCACAGACGAATGCGAAGTCGTCGCCCACGCCCGAGGCGACGCCCCCCGGCCCGGGCCGAGGGCGAGCGGCGCAATCAAGAACTGCAGGGCGAGGCCCCGCTTGAGCTTCCTCCACCACCTCCCCGGTGTGGCTCCCCGCCCGACGGCCGCGGCCCGCGTCGAGTCGTCCACACGATCACCGGTGGGAGTGCTTGCACTTTCCGTCGAAGCGCCAGCGCAAGGAATACGCTCGTCGGGTTCAGCACATTGGCGCGTATCCGCCGACCGAGCTCCCCGCCTGGACAAACACCCCGATCACGTTCGGCGCAGAGGACGCTGTGGGCGTGGTCCTTCCACACCACGACGCCCTGGTCATCTCGGCCCTCATCTCCGAGGTGGAGGTCCGACACTCTTCGCCTCCACCTTGGACGAAATGGGCATCCCGCGGTCATGCTTGCAACCCCCCGGAATCCCCCTCCTCGGCTTTGGCGGCGAGCCGATCAGGGCCCTCGGGCGAATCGAACTCCCAGTAGAGTTCCGCGGCGACGGGCTCTCCCGCGCCGAGACCGTGCTCTTCGACGTCGTCGACATGCCTTACCAGTATAATGTGATCCTCGGGCGGCTGGCGCTCAACAAGTTCGGGGCAATCCCCCACCACGCCTACTTATGCATGAAAATCCCCGCGCCTGCTGGGGTCGTGATGGTCCACGGCGACCAGGCACTGTCCCGCCGCATCGAGCAATCTGCAACCATCCGATACGTTCACGACGTCGTCCCGGCGGCCGAGACGTCACGCCCTAACCCCCGCGGAGCTACCTCGCCTACCTCAGCCGAATTTCTCGACATCGACCTCGCCCCCGACCAGTTCATGTCTTCTACCACGGGTTGGTGGATCCCCAAACCCAGACCAGACGGGGAAACTCATTCTGTCACGCTATGCGAAGACGAGCCTCGCAAGACCGTCCTGGTCGGGGCTGATCTCCCGGCCGAGGTGGAGCAGGCCCTCCTCCTCGTCCTGCGGGAAAATGCAGACATATTCGCCTGGGAACCTGAGGACCTGCCGGGAGTCCCCCGGAGCATAATCGAGCACAAGCTGCAAGTCAGGCCAGGAGCTCGTCCTGTCAAGCAGCGGCTAAGGAAGATGTCGGCCGACCGGCAGCTCGCCGCCCGCGAGCAAGTCGCCAAGTTGCTCAAGGCTGGGGTCATTCGCGAGGTCCTACACCCGAAATGGTTGGCGAACCCGGTCCTTGTCAAGAAGGTAAACGGGCAGTGGCGCATGTGCGTCGATTACACCGATCTTAACAAAGCCTGCCCAAAGGACGACTTCCCTCTCCCCCGCATCGACTAGCTCGTTGATGCCACGTCCGGCTGCGAGCTCATGAGCTTCCTGGACGTTTACTCAGGGTACCATCAGGTGTGGATGGCCCGGGAGGACGAGGAAAAGACGAGCTTCATCACCTCGAGTGGCAAGTTTTGCTACGTGCGAATGCAGTTCGGCCTCAAGAACGCAGGGGCGACGTTCGCCCGACTGATCGGCAAAACCTTGCACGATCAAGTCGGTCACAATGTTGAGGCGTACGTGGACGACGTCGTCATAAAAAGCACCCTCGCCCATTCACACGCGGCCAACATACGGGAGACCTTCTGCAACCTGCGCAAGTCCGACATGCGTCTGAACCCGGAGAAATGCGTTTTCGGTGTGCGCGCGGGGAAGCTGCTGGGCTTCCTCATCTCCAAGCGGGGGATAGAGGCCAACCCGAAGAAGATACAGGCAATCCTCAGCATGAGCCCGCCCGCCACGACTAAGCAAGTACAGAGGCTGGCAGGCCGCCTCGCCTCCCTGGGAAGGTTTGTGTCTCGCTCCGCCGAGAAAGGGCTCCCGTTCTTCAAAGCCCTGAGGGGCTCCGGGAAGTTCGAATGGACGGAGGAGTGCCAGCTCGCCTTCGAGAATCTCAAGCAGTACCTCGCCTCGCCTCCTCTGCTCCAAAGCCCGTCCCCGGGCGACGTCCTCCTGCTGTACCTCGCCGCAACGGCCTCGGCCGTTAGCGCCGTCCTGGTCAGGGAGCAGGCCCGGACCCAGAACCCGGTATACTACGTTTCCGAGTCGCTACAAGGGGCGAAGCTACGCTACACCGAGCTCGAGAAGTTGGCATACGCGCTAATCATGGCCTCCCGAAAGCTTCGCCATTACTTTATGGCCCACTCAATCCGGGTCCCAACGTCGTTCCCGATTGGCGAGATGTTCCGCAACCGTGAGGCCACCGGCCGAGTCAGCAAATGGGCAGCCGAGATCGCTCCGTTCACAATCGAGTTCCTTCCCAAAACCGCCATCAAGTCACAGGTACTCGCCGACTTCATCGTCGAATGGGTACCCCACCCGGATTTCGAGCCCGCTGCAGGCGACCCTGTCTGGACATTATATGTCGACGGCTCTTGGTGTGCGGAAGGAGCGGGGGCTGGTGCGGTCCTGATGTCGCCAGAAGGAGCAAAGATGCGGTACTCGGTCCACCTAAACTTCAAGACAACGAACAACGCCGCCGAGTACGAGGCCCTTCTGCTCGGCCTCCGCAAGGCACGCGCGACCAGTGCGCGCCGGCTACTTGTCCGAAGCGACTCGCAGCTAGTCGCTGGGCAGGTCGGAAAGGACTACCAGGCAAAGGACCCAGAAATGATGAAGTATTTGGCGGCAGTAAGGGCGGTCGAGAAACACTTCAGCGGAATCACAATCCAGAGCATCCCGCGTGGGGACAACGTCGAGGCCGATCTTCTAGCCCGGGTGGCGAGCAGCGGCACCACCCCGCCCCCTGGCGCGTTCAGTGAGACCCTCTCAGCTGCCTCGGCCGAGGCCATGTTCGACGTCAACATCATCTCGCCCGTGGTCGGATCCGCCGTCAGCACCATCTCGCCTGAAGACTGGAGGACCCCGATCGAAGAATACCTCATCTCGGAGAAAGAGCCCGAGGACCCAGCTAAAGCACGCCGCCTCGCCGCGTGCGCTCGGAGCTTCGTCATCCACAAGGGCTCGCTCTACAAGCGGGGGGTATGCGCCCCGTTCCTGCGATGCCTCGCGCTTGAAGAAGGGCGGACTCTGCTCAAGGAAATCCATCAGGGGCTCTGCGGCTCGCACCTCGCCCCGCGGTCCCTAATCGCCAAAGCTTACCGCACCGGCTTCTACTGGCCTACCGCATTGACCGATGCCCAGACGTTGGTACGGCACTGCCCGGCTTGCCAGTGGATGGGCCGAGGCACGAACAGACCAGCGTCGCTAATGCAGCCCATCTCCCCCCTCGTGGCCCCTCGCTCGCTGGGGAGTGGACCTCGTCGGCCCCTTCAAAACGGCAAGCCGAGGTGCCAAATTCATCGTCGTCGCCCTGGACTACTTCTCCAAGTAGATAGAGGCGGAACCACTGACAAAGATCACCTCGGCCGCCGTACAGAAGTTTGTCTGGAAGAATCTCATCTGTCGGTTCGGCCTACCACGCGAGCTGTCAAACTCCCTCCCCGACACTGCCACTTTCTTGCCGCAGCAAGAAAATCTACAGTTTTTGCGGCCGTGGCAGCAGAGTATCAACCAACCTTGCTTCATCTATTTGTACAGACGGTTCCAAACACAAACGGTTCTATATTTAAAACCATCTGTACTGTTTACAGATTTGTACAAACGGTTCTATACTTAGAACCATCTGTACTGTTCGATTTGTACAGACGGTTCCAATATGGACCCATCTGTGCTATTTGTACAGATGGTTCCAATTTGGAACCGTCTGTACTGTAGCGTCCCGCTTGTTGGGAACCGTTTATACTCATTTTCTCAGACGGTTTTCTTTTGGAACTGTTTGTGATACTATTTGTACAGACGGCTTCAAAAAACCGTCTGTACAGGGGCGTCCCGTTAAATGAATTCTGTAGTAGTGAGAAAAATAAATTTTATAGAAATTTGAGAGGATTTTTTGGAATTTTTTCTATGAAGTTTGGACTTTATTTGTAATTTTAAAAGAAAATTTTATTGAGTCCAGATTTATTAGAATCCTTTCGTTTATTTCACAACTATCCCACAAACCAAAGAGACCCTAAAAACTGTATTCAAAAAATTAAATAGGAATCATCCTGTTCCTCTTCAAACCACCTGCATATTTTAAAACTCATATACTCCAACTCCATTATGTCCTGTGGTTTTTCTTTCTAGCATCCCAAAGTGGTACGGCCATTGAAATCTTGTAGGAGTTACTGGAAAATAGCTTTGCTTCTAATTACTATGAGTCCATAAATGAAAATGAAGTTACCTACTCATGTACGGTAATTCATAAAGGAAAAAATATGTTCTCATCCCTTAACTATTAGCTAAGCATAGCTTTTACCCCTTAACTATAAAACAACATAAAGTTGGTCCCTCCTCGTATAAGATTTATCATCAAACTAGCTTTGTCCATTTTAAAATGGTTTTGAAAATGTGGCACCTACACATAGGCCCAATCATCACCATGTATATTTCATGTCACAATTTTTCATTATAATATTTTGTTAATTTATCAAAAGCCTAAAAATTAAAAAATTAGAAATTTAGAAACTCAATTTTTTTTCGAAAAACAAGACATCCAAATTTTATTGAATTTCCTACCTTTCAGGTTTGTGTGTTTTTCTTTTCTTTTAAAATAAATAAATAAATATGTTTTAGTAAAATTTCTCAAATTCTAAGTTCTATAAATTTCTAATAGATTTATGGATCATGTTTATGAAAATCGATGACATGACGGCCACAAGATGGTGATGTGGTCTAGATATAGGTGTCAGGTTATGCAAAACCGCTTGGAAATGGATAAAATTGTTTAAATAAAGTTTGTACGATATTGATAGGTGAGGGATATTTGGAAATTTGGATGTTTTATTACTCTGGAGTCCATGAAACGGGCCAGTGAAGGCTCCAAAGTGCTGATCTGTGGCTGTTTTGATCCTGAAGGAGGTAAATTTGGAGCTTCATGAGAGGATCTGATTTTCTCTTAGCGACCCTTTTGCAAACTACTAAGGCCCTGTTTGGTTGCGGCTGTGGCTGTGGTTGTTGCGGCTGTTGGCTGGCTGTTAGGAGAAACGGCTGTGGCTGTTGCGACGTGAGTACATACGTGTTTGGTTCGGCTGTGGCTGTTGGCTGTTAAGAAAATTAACAAAAATCCAGAAAATTAAGAAAAATTCAGGAAATTAATAAAAATTCAAAAAAATTCAAAAATTCAGAAAAATTAACAAAAATTCAAAAAATTCATGAAATTAAGGAAAATTCTAAAAATTGTTTAAAAATTCAGAAAAAAAGTTTAGAAAAATTCAGGAAATTAAGAAAAATTCAAAAATTGTTTAAAAATTTGGAAAAAAGAAAAATTAACAAAATTAAGAAAAATTCTAAAAAATTTAGAAAATGGTTTGAAAATTTAGAAAGGTAAAGAAAAATTAACAAAATTCAGAAAAATCTAGGAAATTAAGACTAATTCTAAAAAATTTGGGAAATGGTTTAAAAATTTAGAAAAATACAGAAAACTTAACAAAAATTCAGAAAAATCTACTAAGTTAAGGAAAATTCTAAAAAATTTAGAAAAATACAGAAAAATTCCAGGAAATTAAGGAAAATTCTGATTTTTTGTTAATTTTTCTGAATTTTTGAATTTTTATTTTCTTTTTGTATTTTACTTTTTTTTGAATTTTTCCTGATTTTTCTATTTTTTCTATTTTTTCTGAATTTTTCTGAATTTTTGATTTTTTTGAATTTTTCTTAATTTCCTGGATTTTTCTTAATTTCCTGGATTGTTCTTAATTTCCTGGATTTTTCTTAATTTTCTGGATTTTTCTTAATTTTCTAGATTTTTCTTAATTTTCTAGATTTTGGAATTTTTTTGAATTTTTCTTAATTTTTGGATTTTTCTTGATTTGTCTGAATTTTTCTAATTTTTTCCCTTTTTTCTGTTTTTTTATTCAGCTGCTGTTGGCTGTTAGAAAAAGCTAACCAAAAGCCTCCTGTTTGGTTGGGCTTCTGGGAGCTTTTTCCCAGAAGCCCAACCAAACAGGGCCGAAAGTCAAAGGTGAAATGGCACGTTTAGCCCTTCGGTCTGCGGTCATCACTAAATCAGACAAATTAAAATAACGCCAAACAAATTTATGCATGGAAGACAAAAAACTCTATTGCGAAACAATCAGACAAGCAAGCGAGCGTGGCGCCTAATGAGACCAAGAGCATGCGGCGGCGGCTTGTCCTCTTCTGGCGGTGGCACCGTGTGATATCATATACTACTGTAGCGTACGCATGCAATCGCAGCCTGTGGAAGTGATGGGCCACGACGCCCCGCGCGCCGGCCTGCAGTCGCTGCCGATGGACGTGACAGGCCGGGCCTCACGTACGGCCAACGCGATGGCTTACTATCGCGGCCCGCGGAAACAGCAGCGGCCCTGTCGCGTGGCCCTAGCGCGACTGGGTTGCGTCGCCAGCGCGGTCGGTGGCACGTGGCGCCTGTTGAGTCCGTCGCGTGGTTAGATCTGACGATGCGCTCACGGAAAGTCCCGATTTGGTGTTGACCGCAGTTCGAGGGCTAAACGTGCCATTTTTTCTTCTTGCAAGTAAATTGCTCTGGAAGGGTTCTGTTGTTGCAGATTGTGCCATTGTGTGTCCTGATTGATTTGCTTATATAGATACGCCAATTCAATTATCATCACAGCTCGTTATGGTCTATCTGATTTCTTCAATTGTGAAATGTGAATCCTGATATGCAACATAATTTGGTTATTTTCGCCATGCGTTAAGGTGATGATAACTTCAGCTACGTGGCTAAGAATAGTTATCTAGGTGACCAATTATGAACAAATATGGCTTAAGGCTAACCCTTGCCATTTATTCTCAGGTATTCTCTACACAAGACAAGTAGTTGTTCCAGAGTACACGTGGTACTCTGGGGGCATGCATGCTATCTGTTTATGTTATGACACTTGGTAACAAATTTTTCATCTTTTGCAAAATGTTTATTATGACATTATCTTATTTATATTGCTTTGCTTCATGACTTCTCGTAATAAACTACTATATTGCTGCCTACAGTTTCTTGGAGATCTTTGTAGTATACCACAATGATGCTACACACTAACTACATCATTTCAGGCACTTCTCAAACAATAATTTCGTTATTCAAGACTCACATCTGCCAAGTCCGTCTTTAAAAAAAAGAAAAGAACAAAAATATGCCAAAATTCTGCACACGGTTAAGATACTCATTGTAAACTGAACTCTACACCTCGCTCATTTTTTATGCGTGAATGATAATCATGAGAGGCTTCATAGCGCATAGACCAATCTGTTCATGTTTTCTTGCACTAGACTGCTAGACTACTAATTATTTTGTGTTAGTTTGATGCATGGAAGTATTGACTTGCCACTTCTCACACAAATCAGCTCCAGCATTTCGGGATGCATATGTAGAGTACAGGATGTTTTTCCTCCCCACATGTCTCACATGTTTAATGCTCAGCAATGCTTGTAATTTCTGAATCTCAGCTGCAAAAAGTACTCTCGTTATTCACAAAAAGGTACTTGGAAATAGTCTTCCGCTCTGCAGGCCGATGGCTCACAAAGACGGCTCGTTTCCCTACGTGCAGGACGCGCCTCTTTACGAGCTACTAGATCATGGAGGCGCGCGTTGCGGCACCCCTTGTTAAATAGATAATAATTGAAAAAACATAGAGTTGTTAAATAGATAAAAATTAAAAAAGTATAGAAAGTATGTATATAAGAAAGGTTTAAATAACTAAAAAGATTCACTTAAATTGATACTGTCTGGATTTATCAGGTTATGTACATGAAAAGGAAGAAGATAGGTTGAACTGCAAAAGCGGAAAAAGATTAAAAAAATTTAGCAGGAGGAAAACGTACTGTTAAAGAAATTGCAATTGAAATATAAAATAGATAAACACAGGAGATAGAAAGAGTAGGTGGGAGTAACATGCCGCAGTGGTAAACAGAGTGCGATATATAATCAAGGTTCTACATTAAGATGGACTACATGATTGTTTTTGCATATATTATATGCAAGGGGTAATGGGACAACGAGAAAGGTACTGGCAAAAATGACAGCATTTAACATCTGAAATAGTGGGGCAAGAGAACTAGTATAACAAAACGTTGGAGACCTTTATCGATGTTGGTTGGGCCACAGTAAATTGTTTTCCATCAAGCATGTGAGACCTGGCCTGCAAAGGAAAAGTTGTTTGTAAATGAACACTGAATCGGTAAAAACAGGAAATACAGTGCGTTGATCAATGGATAGAAACTTTATCTGATATATGTGCGGAAAGCAATCATGATTGCCACTGTAATTAATGCAAGATTTGAGGAATATGTTATCAGTTGGTTGCTGGGTTTGTGTTGTAGGGAGCAAATTATACATCATGTTTAGTATAGACAGGAATTGGAGAAAGTAAACGATCAATGAGTAGACACCATATCAGAGATACACGTGTAAAGTAGTGATGATTGGTACTGTTTTCAGATAAAGCTATAGATGGTCTGATATGCTATTCATTTTATGTCAGGTTTGCGTTCTAGTAAACATAGTATATATTATGGTTATTATAGTCAGCAAATTGCTCAAATAAAACATTTATTCTTCTGCCACTAATTGTGTCGATGCTGTAGCACGGAAACATGCATATTCAACTGATTAGGAAACTGTTTTTATTTTGTTTTTTAAATGAAATTGCCATTTCGAAAGTGAGTATAATATAGAACCATATATGGTACCAGACTGTGATTCTTTTGATTATTAACTATGGAACTGAATAATGCAGTTCTAGACGAAGGAGAAAAGCAATTGTCATGCAAGAATCCAAGCTATGGAGCAACAGTAAATGGGCTGCATGTAAAGCATAGTAGATGTTCTTGTTCTAAAAGTGCGATGCAGTTTAAGAATTATAATATGAAAGAGGAAAAACCTGATCTTGTCAAAGAACATGCATAGCCAGTGCCAGGCAGTCTCTTTTAGCGCTATATGTAAAGACACATATATTGCCTTTCTTCAGACCAGCAGCATGTGCAAACTTGGACTAGTTAGTTGTTATGGTTTTACGTTTGTCCTGTCCCATAATGAGCCGAACTTGGTACGTAGTATTGTTGTGCATATCTATGATGTTGAGATAGTTAATCGGCTCAAGTAAGAAGCTCTTCAGGTATGTAGTTGTGAAAGGCACTGAGAAGTACTGCAGAGATAAAAGGAAGAGCAGTATAGGGATATTGTATATAGTATTTGATTCTAGAATGCAATAGAAAAGGGAGAAATATTACCTTTTTTTGTCCCAACCAATGAAAGTTTTAATCATCGTGCACACATAATGTGGAAAATGTTGTCTTGTAGTGCCGACTATCTGTTTTAGGTGGCGCACATGTTTTCTTGTCATTTCTACCCTGTTGCCGAATACGCAAACACTGTTGTAGCCTCCTATAGATAGGGGACCATAGGGAGCTAGACAGAACAAATTAAATGTTTCATATTGCTGCAATGGTTGAGTGATAAGATGATAAATATTGTTATAGTACCTCGTTTAATAGTTCTGTTTGATAGTTTTGGTTTTTTAACTGCGTGACAAGACAATGAAGTATTCATATTGCTGCAAAGGTCAGACTCTGCATAAGAGATGATTAAATAACAAGGTAACCATCAATGCACGTTTAAACAAAAGACACTGTAAGGTGCAAGTTATATGTAGAAATTAATATTGTTATAGTACCTTGCTTAATAGTTCTGGTTGACAGTTTTGGTTTTTTAACTATGCAAGGAGACGATGAAGTATCTATATCATTGCAAAGGCCAGACTCTGCATAAGAGATGATTAAATAACAAGGTAACCATTAACGTACATTTTTAGAAAAGACATTGTAAGGTGCAAATTATATGTAGGAAAGTACCATTGTCATCGCTAATGTCAATGATATTGTTCGACGCCATAACTTCTCCATTGCGCTTGTCATTATGAAAGCCATGAAGATACATTGTGACCTCATCAGAGGATGTATCTTTTTCTGAAGGATTTCATGTTGCCATTTTTAGACCATATATATGCATTAAAGTATGTATAGAACATTGAATATACTGTACCATGTGTGTCGGGATCAGCCTGGTTCCTTTCCATGCTTATTTCCCTGATGTGCTATGAAATAATGTGACTATGACAGTTTGATAAGAGATGAAAGATAAGAGATGAAACAATGCATTGTTGCATGTGCATTACATTATAAAAAGGTCATATATGATGCAGAGGTAGAATTTACAAACTATTTTAGTTAATGCGACAAAGAATTAGAGCTACGCTGTGTCTGGCATAGGTATACTTTTCTTGATTGATTGACTCTTTGTAAAAGTACAATATTTATGTAAGTTTTTATTAAGGAAAAAGAGTACACATGGTACCTGAGAAAGATTTCGCAGCTAATATAAACAATCTGAGCGCTCATCGTAGTAAAGAATCATGAGCTGTAAGTTTCTGCTGTGTAGGTGTATAAACTCTGCCAGGTTTACTATTGTTCTTTTAGATTACCATGTGCCTAACAAACTTGACATGCAATGTAACTGAATCTATATATCGACGATTATTGAATCTAAAATAGCAAAACTGCAATGCATATGGATTGTTCAACCTAAAATAGTGCAGTTGGAATGTACACATGATACCATGGCCTAATTGGTCAGTTAACTTTAAAATGTTGTATACTCAGAAACTGAGCATTATACTGTGATTAAAAATATATGCAGCAAAGGGGATAGATATATTGAAGCTTTCCGTTAAAAAAAAAGAAGTAGATATGGGGCGTGCAGATGAACTTGCTGTGTTTGAATGCATTATATGTGGATGTTTCTTATGCATGTACAAATCGAGGATCTAGGTCGATTTTATCTATGAAATCTGCAACTCTGCAAGGATACTAAAAAAGAATGTTGGATCAGGATGCTTATGCTTCTATAGCAGTACCTGTGTATTGTGCAAAATGACTTGAGCATGGCAGATTAGCTTGGTTCTTGCAGGAGCGGCGAGCTCGGCAGATCTGCCCAGTGCGCGGAGAGGGAGATGAAATGGCAGAGACAATGCGGCTATTGAAAGAGGCAGGGAGTGCGTTTGTGTCCCGGTGCTAATTAAGGACCTAATGAAGATTCTTTTAGATGACGTAGGCAGGTATGCCTTGGTGGGTCTTTCTTTTATTGCCTGACCAGTTGCAATGGGCCCAAACTATGGGTACTGTACGCGATTCCTCTTCTCGTTGCTTCTTCTAGAGAACAGTCCGAGCAGCGTCTTCTCTCCAGGTGCCCTGTAAAAAGGCTCCAGATCTGATATTCTGTCGATGCAGAAAAGTTCTGTGGTTGGATCTTGATTTCTCCCTGGTTCCAATCTGTGCAGCAAAAAGGTGATCTCTTTGTTTTGCCGGTAGCTTGTTTTCTTTTCTAGCTAAGGATGTTGTTTTATTATGCTCGAATGAAGCTCCATGCCTGCACCGTAGAGAGCTAAATATCTTCTTTTCTATAGTGGGCTAATAAAGCTGTGCCTTTCAATTGCACGCAGTACATATGCATAGCAACTGTACTAGATTGTTCTTCGATCAATCTTCCTAGGTTTAGACTGAATGTATTTTCTTTATGCAATTCCTTTGAAGCTATTTGGCCCTGTAGATATATAATCTGTAATTGGAATGCTAAAAAGCTTGCTCAGCTGATTCATAATAGATATATTGTCTGAACTGCAGGAGGCCTATAGTGTTATTAAGTCATAAAGGAGCACCTTTGACTGATTGTAACAGGAAGGCAAAAACCATTAGAACCATGGCTAGTGTGGCAAGGGGTAATGTTTCTAAGAGCACCAGAGCATGATAGGCAATATCTGTATATCAGTTGGCATTTTCCATTGCAGTTTAAACTGCTATGAATATCTACATGTGGTAGTTTTGTTAACTGTTTCTAAATGTGCAGTGTGCATGTGTATATAAAGAGCAGTTCTAGTACACAACCAGATGATATGTAGTATAGAAAGGCATAACCAGATGGAACATTATATGTATATCGCGTTGACAAATGCATGTTAATGTACGGATACATTGTGGTGGCTATTGCATGTAGCTCAAATCAAAACAGCTATCGAGTGTATAATTTCAACATAACCGGATTCTGTAAATTGTATTTACAGAGAGCAGTATTTATATGCTAATTTGCAGTTTGCATATATTTTTAGTAAATAGTGTCCTGTCACATTCTATAATAGGTTGATTTGCTAATCAAGCCAGAAAGAAATAAAAAGAAGAGGATAATTTCTATAGCAGTAATGAGAAAGGAGCTTTTTCTGTAGCAACAATGTCTTTCTATTTCTATTTTGAATTATGGGGTATTTGCTCGGAGAGATCTGAATGTTTAGTCATGTTGTCTATAGGTAATCAATTGCATAGGTTGTTCTGTTAATTGTACGATGCTGTTTAAATGAGGGGCGAACACGTTAGAAAAGCAACAACACAAGCACCCTGTGATCTCTATTGCTTGATATAACAGTAAGTTTATCTATAGTTAATGTGACCATAAATAGATATCCTTAGACAGAGCTTTAGCTGTTAATATAATTATGTAAAGTGATCTTTTTACTGTTAAATGTGTAGATAAATAGAATAGGTAGGTACGCTAATATTAAATATATGTTAATTGTCTGCGTGATAGATGAAATAGCAAGCAAGATAGAAGGTAGATTATAGTAGTCTTGTATTAACAATTCAAAGTACAGAGAACAGAAGTGCATGGAATGATATTTATCTGCAGGAAAGAGCATCATCCTTATTTTGTTGAGCTATGACTATTATGAAGCACCGAAGAACAAATTGCGGTGTAGGTTTACTTTGTGTTAATATGCATATGAATGTAATTTTTTTAATGGTGTAATGAACCTCTTTTGATCTATAGATGATCTGCATATTATTCGAATTCCTCGCAAAGTAATTGTTGCAGAAGTAGTCAAGAAGCTTGGTGGTAGCGAGCCGCAGTATGAATGCTAGTTTGAACATGGTAAGTGCCATTCTATTGCAAAGACGATTATTGCCAGTATAGAAGCCAATACATCCGGCAAGTTGGAATAGATAATGGGTTCTTTAGCTGATACAATAGAAGCTGCCAAAGAAGTAGCTGCCATTGCTCTTTTAGGGCTGTTGAAGAGGAGCTACAGACTTGAAATTGATGATATAAATTTCATGGAACGAGCAAGGATTGAGTGGCAGAAAGAAAATCTTGAAAGCTATGTCCAGGCTGCGATGTCTGCACAGCGGAGCAAGGAGGAAGAAATACATTCTGCAACCAAAAACAATATGGTGGAAACGAATAGAACATCAAAGATGAAGAATACCATTGCTATATCGCGATAAATGGGCAATGTAACATAGCTTGATTGAGGCATCATTGAGTAATACCTGTAACAGATCAGTGGAGGCAGTGGACCGTTCTGGTGTCTCTTTCATGAGGAAAGAAAAAGGCAAAGTAGGAAGAGGAAGAGGCAGAATGACTTATGGCTACAAATAGCTAGTGCGAGGATGGCAGAGACAAGAAAAGCAGAAGTCAATTAATGCAGTGGTCGGTGCATTGTATAATGTGTGTGCCTTGGCTTACTGTTCCTTAGCATGGAGCAATGTGCTGTTTTGCAAACCGGATTGGACCGGTCAACTTTTAAGGCATCGAAGCAGGACAAGGTAATGAAGGCAGAGAAGGCAAAACAATATGGGCTGTGTCTTTTTTGTTCTTCTGTCTGTTGCTAGTTTCCTGATTTGTTCAACTGTTTTACTGTTTGTGCAGGCGGGTCTTTCTCAACCATGCGTTCTTGCCTTGGTTTGCTGAAACCTAATATGTCCTTGTTGTAATGCTATGCAGGTTGCATTTAATAGCATCAATCCTATGCAAGTAGCGAGACTTATCAATGGTTATTACTTGATTAGAAAGAAGAAATAGCATGGAAAGATGAACGGTATTATCGTATTTTTGGAGACAACAAATGTTCCTAGCAACCTAATGCCGGTATGTGGTAGTACGAACCAGAATACAGTGCCATTGGTGGCATATATCATTTGAGCAATTAAATATAACCAACTCTAGTCAAAGTCGGAAGGCGGTAATGATGTACGTAAACTTGTAATAACATAGCAGCATGATAATCTAGAAATATCAGAGGAACAGCCGCATTGTCCGCACACCACAGGTAGTTTAGCGTTATAAGAGGTCTAAAATAGAACACTAAAGATGCCCATTAGCTGACAACGTCCATCAAGTACGTACAACACAGACGCAGCTGACAAGACTATAACAAGACGCTAAGAATAGTTGCAAGCGGAGTCCACCGTGGGAAGACTGCAGGAACTATTGCAAAATAGGAGCACAAACAACGAACAGGTCAATGGTGTAAGCAGGTAATAAGAGAAAGGAAGATCACAGGGCTTTCAATACTCAGATGCAAAAGCACGTATGGTTCATAGGATGGCGTAGTACCTTCCCGGAACAACTTCCTAGCTACAGGTGTCTTGTTTGCATCATGCAATGTTCTGGTAATCAAGCATGACTTTCACAATACATCTATATGGGGACAAATATAGCAAACAATGTGCAATGCAGATCACTATTGCAATATAGAGTAGCATACGTAACCTTTTATTGTCCCCTTTTTTGGCGGCAGAAGAAGCGTTAGGTTTACAGCCTGTAGCCTGTCTTGGAACGCTGGGAGGAGTTGCTGTAAGCTATGGCAATCTAAAAATGTCAGTGCAGATACAGCAACCGAGCAATAGACAGCCGGATGAATGAATTTTTGAATGATCTTTACCGGGAAAGATGACGATGCATCGGATGCAACGGTGGATTTTTCAGGTTCATCATTGTGGCCAGCACCATCAACTGCACGATCATTGCACAACTGCAAGTAGGCAAAGAAAATAACCATGAATAACAATGACCTCACAACTACAGGTACGCAAAGAAAAGAATCATGAATAAGCAGATACATCAATGGAAAATTCAACGTCACCTCTCTGTTCTACAGTAGAACATATAGTCAGTTCCAATGTAATGGGCAGCAAAAATTAGGACACCAACACTTGCAGTAGACGGACACTGGACTATGTCTGAAATGTACGTACTAATATATAAGCAGGGCACAAATGAGCATGTACTAAGTAAGGCAGGGATTACTTTGAACAAGCAAACAATAGGAAGCAATTTAGTCATGGAACGATCAAATAAGGACCAAAACATTCGCATAAGAGGAATAGTGACTGCGCAAAAATTTTTATTTGTCAAATCATGTGCACCTTGGTGAGTGATGGAACGGGCTGAGACACCGGAAATGATGTGAGCGCAAGCTCTGATTGCTTCGAAGCAGAAGCAACCGTGGCAAACTCAAAGACCTTGGATTTTGCATGTACAACATCCACTCTATTAACCTGGAATGTAAACTTGCCAAACTCCCAACTTCTTTCCGTCACACTAAAATTTACAGTGAATTTCTGTGAGACGAGCGGTGCTATCTCAGCAAGGATCGTGCCTGGTCGTCGTGCTGAAGCCCGCTGGATGGCTTCAACAGTTTTTCCAACAACCTGTTCAGCTACTCCAGCAAAGAACGCAAACTGAGCATCTCCTATGCCGTCGTTACCAACAACCGATATTCTGTACCTGTATTCCCAAAAGATGACAGAAAATGATTAGCTAGGATTCAGAAAAGAGAAGATACAGAGAATGTTTTTTGTTCACCGATGGATTTACCTTGGGCTAGCTGCCACACAAAGACACTTTGCATCATTGCAAACAAACTCTGTATTGGCTGAATATGCAGTTTTATGACACTTGGAGCAAGCAAGGAACCACCATGAGTCTGACTAGAGTTTCATTATTGTTATGGTACAAACCATATTCTTACCCTGCATGTAAAATGAGGAACCAGATGTAACGATGCAAGAGGCAGATAGAATATAATAGCAGCATATACACATGCATACATCAAAATAGAATGTCATTGAATAGCAGTAAACACATATGCATAGAAGGAAGCAAACACACAAGCAAGTCATATGGATCTTTTGCCAGCACTATTTTGATATCGATCTCCTCAGGTTTAGATTACTTGTAAGCTTTCTGATACCGATCATCATCTGTAGCCATCCATTGAAGCACAGGCATCTGCTGTCCAAATCTGCAGATATAAAAAAAATGGCAGGAGCACAATTGGTCTATTAACATCCATGAGAACCCACTCAAAAGCATGACTATCAGAGCAAGCAAACCTGTCATAGTAGGCCTGCGCTTCAGGAATATCAGGATTGATGTAGTACTTGGCAGCCTCACCACAGCTTATTGTGTCACGGCCTGTATTTTTGTTACACAGAGCACGCATAAGGAAACAGCAATCAACGAGTTAGATATTTGTTTTGGTGGAAGAGAGCAGCCATAAAGACCATACCTCTGTAGTCCTTGACCAAAGTTCCGACAAGGAGAATGACGAGAAGCTTGGATTGACCATCCTTGTACAGCTGCTCACCATCAAATGTAGTGGCATGGTGCCTCCACAAAGCCACATCAATGGTCCTTCCACTGGCAAGCATGATCAATTGCAAAGGCTGAGCAACAATAAATTTGGAAAGATTCGAGCAAAAGAATGCCCAGTGCCATCTGAACCAATCGGTGATATTAGGTAGCATATATAGCAGCACGAAAGTATACTAAACGAAGAGGCATACGTATACAGCAAAGAGAACAAAGAGGAACTAATTGAAGAAGCACTCACTCAAGATCCATGAGATGTAGATTTCTTTTCAAAGACACAAAGACTGGGCTGGTAGCTAGACATGTAGCAAATCTGAGATTGCAGTTATAATGCCAATAGCATCTGCAAAAATATGTGCACAACAATAGATCCATGTTATCATGCAGCAACCGGATGCAATTGGAAGAGACACAAAGATCAAGGTTTAATACACTTGCCCAGGAATTTTTCTTACTGCCAATGAACTTAGGTAATTCTTGAAAGGTTGTTAGGCAATAAGCATAACGAGGAAAAGAGTCTGCAACAACGCTGGCCTCTTGGATCTTTGTCCAGTTAGTTAGCTTGATCATGAACATTCCGTCAACAACCTTGTGCATATTCTTTGCTGACTGGATAAGGAAATCCCGGATGATGTAAACATGACCTTCTCTGATAGTCTCCATCAGTTTAGGTGCATGCGCGGCACCTAGCTTGGCATACATTTTGTTGCCCTAATTGAAAGCCAGCAAACATGCAGGCAAATGAGCATGGGGCAAAAGCAAAGATATATAGCAATATAGCAACGAAACAACATCCGTACCGCTTCATCAATAAGGACAAGATCAACATGAGCAAGTTTCTATTCCCTGTTATAGAACTCCCACATGCGTGAGATACGGACACAGATAGTTCCACGTTTTTTCCTTGGGTCAAGATCACACAGAGGAAGTAGTTGAACCTGCATAAGAGGCATAATAGTTAGCTTTTTGCAGGAAATATGGCAAACCAAAATGGAAGGCACGTGCACATTGCCAGGAGATCAAAGGAAGTCACCTGAAAAGTTAATGTACATAATCAGACATAGTGGCTAATTGAATATAACCTGATAGTTACTATTCATAGGAGAGAAAGGACCTCATCGTACACAACATTATGTGTACTGTGACCAGAGGACCCATCCTCGTTATCAATGAGAATTTTTAGATCGGAACGTGATGTCACTCTTGAAATTGCAACATAGAGCTGCCCATGTGTGAAGACAGGTTGGCGTAGATAGATGCCAACACATTCAAGGGTCTGGCCCTAACTTTTATTTATAGTCATAGCATAACAAAGTCTGAGAGGATACTGTCATCTTTCTAGGACGAATGGCCACTTTGAATTTCTAGATGTCAACGTGATCCTCGGAATGTATACAGTGTCGCCAACATTCGAACCAGTCATTATAGTGGCCAGGACCACTCGATGCGCCAATCTAGTTATGATTAGTCTAGTACCATTGCACAATCCAATACTTTGATCTATATTTCTAAGTAGCATCACAGGAGAGCCGATTTTTAGGGCAAGTCTATGGTGCGGGAAATTGCTAATAACAAGCAAATTCAAGAATTCCGTAGGGTATAGATCATCAAAATCACCTAATTTGTCATTCATTTTAGAAATCAAATCGCAACTTAGATGTTCAACCATTTTTCCTGGTATCATGCCGAGGACACACATATTTATTTCGTCAACCGTGTCATTGTTAGGGCATACTATTGCTGGATCAGAATAGTTGACAGAAAGTCAGTATAAACAGAATTGATAATGGCAATTATGTTATCACCGTCTGGACATAGCAACAAGTCAGATGGTATGCTAATTATGGTACCAATATCATCAGCATCTAGATCTGGTCCATGCACTTTACCATCTCCAACACTTAACACCCACTCACTAAATGCGCAGAGCTCTTTCTGCTCTTTAGGTGATAAATTTGGGTTTGACAATCGCATATTGTCATGCAGCTTGAGGATACGTACAAATTGACATAGTGGTGAATTTGTTATAGTAGCAGCAACGACATGAGCCCGTGTGCCACCTTCAATCACAGGCAGTATCTGCCTAAAGTCACCACCTAACACAACTGGCTTTCCACCAAATGGGAGATCATGTGCGGCAGCATTTACAGACATTAAAATGTCACGTAGGGTTCTATCTAATGTTTCAAAGCAATGTCTATGTGCCATGGGAGCCTCATCCCAGACTATAAGAGCGCACTCTATAACAAGATCAGCAAGCATCGTTCCTCTTTTTATGTCACACAATGTTGTTTCATCGATATCTATTGGAATTTTGAAACGTGAATGTGCAGTTCTACCACCAGGCAACAAAAGAGACGCAACACCAGACGATGCAACTGCAAGAACAATTTTTTCTGAGATCGCAGGTATGATATTATAGCGTTCCATAGAAAGGTCTTACTAGTACCACCATGGCCCGAAAGGAAGAAAAAACCAGGGTGCTCATTCATGACACACGTAACAATTTCATCATAGGCCTTTCTTTGGTCTGCATTGAGCTGAGAAGCCAAGATAGATGCATTTTCTAAGAGATCACTTAGATCATAAGACAACTCATGATAAATAAGTCTGTTTGAGCTGTAGCTGCTGGACATAGAACGCTGCTGTGGCAAGTTAAACTGCACTATCGATGAACCATTCATCACGCGAAAACAGTTCACTCAATTCATCTATCAGGAGATCTTGTAGCTGCATAGGGAGGGAACAACAAAACGAGGATCGTTAACTAATGAACGGTATCTATGCTGAATGTCATCCGATAAGTAGGGCTAGAATCTGTCATAGAAAGCTCGCTCATCGTTGACACTGCAAAACGAATGACTGTTACGAAAAGATGCCTAAGCTGAGACGAAGTGGCCCAGAGCGAAGCTTCTTCAAAGGCGGCATACCATTCACTGTCATTACCCAACAGCCCACGCGCCACACAAGCCTCTTTAAATGTACCATAAACAATACCATCGTATGTGCGCAAATCATCAAAACTGCAGGCCCCTCTAACAATCATAAGGAGCATTCTAAGGTAGAAACATTCACCAGCAGATGTATGCACATAGTAGATGCGAGCTATTCTGTCTCGACAACTTCTATGTTTTCCAGCACTTCTTATCGGCCTCCCAGGTCCACTCAGTCGGAAATTCACAATAAGTCAAAACACGAGCATGTGGGAATCTTTGATTTGCAACAAACCATTCAGTAAGCATAGTTCTCTGGATCTCTACACTATTTGATACAATGGTATGCAAATTGGTTGTTGATCTAAAAGTGACCGTATTCATCGCTGGCAAGTGCACATCTAATCGTTCTACAGATGGCATCTTACAGTGCAAAGGGAAGGCAAACAACCGCCACAATGCTTCGTGAGGCACTAAATGTCTACAATCCAAATAGTCTTGGATTTCATCAATTTCCATTTTTGGCTGAACATCAATATTGTGATCTTTGTTATGCACATCTTTCAAAATGGATACGTGATCTATCTTTTCCTTTATGGACATATTTGAACAGATATTTGATGATTTTATTCTTGTTGCACCACTCAACGTTAATATAGCTTGATACTTTTTTAAGAGGAACATGTTATATGGAACAACTGATCTATTATCAAGTTTGACACCATTTTTATACACAACACGGCCATCGTTACGACGCCTATATACTGGAAATCCTTGATCATCAAGGCAGGTTGCATCTTGGAATGACTTAGGATAGTACTTTGAGCAAACACCTTTTTTCATGCAAGGGCATTTTTTGTTTGCATCACCACACGGGCCATGCATCATGAACTCTTCAGCCAATGCATATCCTAAAGGATCAGTAAATGCATCAGGTATTTCGGCACTTATTAGGGAATCAATAATAGCTAATGGCATGGTTTTGTTACTATTCTTTAACCATGTTAAGATGTGGGCATGTGGAAGGCCCCTTTTCTGGAACTCAGTGCTGTGCAGTACTGCAAGAGAAAACGAAACCCAATCGTAAAGATCATTAAAACAGGTTGCAGAAGTAGCCACGTTTAGAAGAAGACATAACCTGCAGACACAGGCCCAAACACTGCTCCAGATTTAATATCACGCACAATCTCCTCCTGCTTCATGTTGTACACCCTAGTTATGATATCCGCTCTATCAGAGGGAAGCTGGCCTGGCTCGTAACGCAGTGCATCGCCAATTTTCGACCATTTGGGATTGCATGTGAAGGTACTAAATGTATCAGGGTCCACGGTACTCTAAACAAATGGCCATGGCATCATGATAATGCTGTGTATAGTACCTTCTACCACCAGCATACGACGCCGAAAGGACGGTCTTCCTACCTATTTTATCACCATCTATGCATCCCTGGCCCACCATATCAGCTATGTTCTGAAACTGATCAGATCGTAGCTCATCCTGTTTCCTAATAATAAACCAAAGGCGCGCGGTTCTCTTCTAGACACGCGTAGCAATCAACCTGAAGTTGTGATGTTAGTCTACCACAGCATGTGTATGGATTATACTGATCAGGTCTATAATGGCAGCAATATGAGTAGTAATCTAGCATGGTCAGTGTTTTCTGAGCTTTTTTTGGAAGCAAATGGGCATTAGTATATTCAATACCTAAATAGAAACCATGATCACCAAATGGGAATAGCAAAGGATACTGCAACGACATGAGCGTAGGATGCAGATTCGATACAAAATGAAGACCATGGTCCCTATCATGTACTATAATATCGCGTCTATAAGCATCAATCGAAAAATCACCAACAATGAGCATAGCGAGATCATCAGAGACTGGCAAATTATACTACACATCGCCTTGATTCTTAGGAGCCAGTATCCTGATGGCAAGGCGTTGGTGAGGGGACTCTTTTAAACGGTCTCTAGCAAGGCGAAACTGCTTGACAAGTGGATTTACATCGTCTAGCATAGCCAAGAGACATCTAATGATAGACCGATCTAGATCACCATCAAGACCAGCATCATCATCCAAGGCACGTATCCTATGGTCAACCTCATGCTCAGTTTCATATATATATAGCTGCGCAAATTTTGGCTTTTCACCATCACCGGGAAGGAGTGTACCAATCCTATGGTGTACCTGGCCATTAATGAAAAAACATATGGTCCACCACCATCATTTATACTATTATCTATTTTAGCTCCAAGGGACGTAAAATTGAACAAGCAATTGTATTGTCTTATGTGCCTCATGAATTCACGGCTGCAGTGGTCACCATTAAACCGCATTAGCCGTGCAAGGGCCGGCGGAGGAGGCAAAAATGGAGGAATACAGATACTGCCACCGCCACAACAGGCATTGTAAACTACACGGCGTTTTGTCCAACTGGATTCTCACTGTACCTGTTCATCGTACCCAAAAAAATGCGCCACAATACCAGCAACGATAACACGGAGGTCCAAGGCGAGAGCACTGCAAATAAGTAGCTGCAAGGCCACACAAACAAAAAACAGCAATCGAGAAGCAAGAAACGGTTAGACAAATGTCCATCCAAAGTAGGAACAAAAAAAGAGCAACCTACAAGAGAAACACCTTTCAAAGCATCTACATACTCAGAAGGGAACGACAAACGTGGCTATCCATGTTCATCACAGGGAACACCCCTGGCAACTAATTGTTTCATCTTTCTACGTAGATCTCCCTATTCTGCCTAGCATGCCGCGTCACGAGCAAAGGGAAGAAATCATCCTCTAATTAACAGACATAGCCTACGTTAATGATGGAGATGCGGCACAGAATACGAGCAAAAAAAAATAACACAGCAGAAACAAAAGCAAGCAAGCACGTATTGGGTCTGTTGGGGACTCCAGAAGGAGGATCAAACAGTGCAATAGACGGCAACGATGACCCATCAATCCTTGCACGTCTCGATCCCAAAGGAAAATTGGTACCCATGAACAGACGGCCCTGAACCCAAAGCCGAGGCAGCATCCCTCGCCACAGCCGAGCAGGGAACGCTTTGGCATCTTTATTTGTATATTTTAACATAACATAATCTAACCACAGGACAAATAACACAACAACGAAACCAGGATGTAATCAACGAAGATACATGCAAGCATAGAACGAAAAAAGCGAGGAGAACGTAAATAATAATTGTACATAACAACGACACACCCAACAACACAGAACAGAACATTATTAATAAGCACGGGGATTAGACAACAAGGAAAGAAAGAAAAGAACAGCAGGAAAATACCTTTCCAACCTCCATCCTCACGAGCAAGCACATGAAGCAGTGAACAACAAACCACACGGAAGCACGTTCCTTTCAGCACCTAAAGACATAGCAACAAAGGAAGGCCAAAGGTCATTAGAGGAGCATAACAAAGACAGCAGACGACAAAGAACGGATATTCTTTCCAAACCGGGAAGGCAGCATTTAGCTTGAAAGAAAGTAGCAAAGAGGGCGTATCGTGAGGAACATGAGAGAAACACGGAAAAAACTATGGAAAGAGCACCAGCGCAGCTAGAAACGAAACCAAGAAACCGAGTAAGCATACCTCGTCCAAACAGCACAGGCACCAATCGAACTCCAGAGCAGAAACAATAACCCTGCCGGTAAGAAAAATGGTATCAGCAAGGAAAAAGAAGGAATGGTCGTGCCTGGAACAGAGCAGGCATTGACAACTCCTACCTAAGAAGCAAGCACGGCCGCTGCAGCAAGGAGCGTAATAACCGAAGTGAAAAACCAGGGAGCAAAGAAAAGCAAGAAGAAGAGGCAGCACATCTCACGCATATATAGACACCACGAAAACCAAGGCCCACACAGGCACAATCGCATCCAAATCCTTATTAAGTATCTACGCAAGGAAACGGTGCAGACAGCGAAAACGAAGAGGCACAAAGAGAGAGAAATGCACCGAAATCCAGCACGCGTAACAGGAACAGGGCCGTAACGGGATGAGCGCGCCTCGATGGTAAACAGAGCACCGCGACCTCAAAACGACTCAAAGGGGCGAGAGTGTCTGCACCGAGCAAACAAGAATGGCAGGCGGTATGTACACGCCACACAAGGCTTGCAGATACTTAATTAATTAATAAGAACGGGAAAAACAAGACCAGCCAGATGAGGCTTTCCGAGCAAGGAACAATCAGCAACGGGAGACCGCAGCTCGTATAATGAATCAGATCAGATCAGGCAAAGAGCTTCCTACGACAGGTAGAAGGTCCAATTTAATTAATTCCTAGAAGGTCCAATCTAACCATCGGCACACAAAAATTCAATCAAGTAGACCAAGGTGAGAACCACAACAGCATTTCAGTAACAGGCCATAAAATCCATAACAAAGATCAGGTACAAGAACTCCAGATCGAACAGAACCGAACCAACGATTGTAGCACGCACTGGACAATAGGAAGACCAAGACTGAGCAGGTGCGCACCAAATGAACCATCACAGTAGCAATTAACTGTAATTCATCATCAAGAGAAGATAGGAGCAAAGAGGACCGGAACATCCTACGATAGGAACGCAGCTAGAAGGTCCAATTTAATCGCTAGAAGGTCCAATCTAATCATCAGCACACAAAAATCAATCAAGTAAACCAGACCGAATAGAACCGAACCAACGATTGCAGCACGCACACACCTGTGACCTGTTGTAGCGCCGCAAGCACCGGCAAAAGAAGGAGCGGCCGCCCACAAGCAGCCATTGTAGGGCCGCATGGCTAGCACCGCACGGCGAGGACCGGAGGCAGCACTGCCAAAAGAAGGGGCGGCCGCCCACAAGCAACCATTTTAGGGCCGCACGGCCAGCGCCCGACGGCGAGGACCGTAGGCAGCACCGCCCATAGAGCTCGACGATACCGAAACAAAGGAAGAACGAAGCCACCGACAGAAAGAGAAAGACCACAGGCGTATAAAGGGCGGCGGCCCGCAAGCAGCCCACGCATGCACGACCAGAGCCCAAGCAACCACAGCACGCGTATTTTGTCTCGGGAGGGGAGGCCGCCCCCAACGGGCCCCACCGCGCAGGCGACGAGGCCGGCCACGCGAGCACACTCGAGCAGGGAGACACACGAGATCCGGGCCGTCCGCGGTGTATAGGACGGAGATGAGGCGCTGAGGCCCCGAGAGGCCGCGGAACCCGCGTGGTTTTACTGATACTTACTCTCTCATTCAGATCTTTCAGACTGTGATGTGCGTCTCTTTCTCGAGCCATCGCAAGGGAAACGAGCACATCTGCAGCAACCACCAGAATCCTCAACTCCATCTGGCATCTGCTCCTCCGCGCACTTACGGCGTCAGCGGCCGCGGCTCCACCGCCGCGGCGCTGCCTCAGCTTGTAATGGCCGTCTGCCACACCACCGAGCTTGGAGAAAACGAGATGGAGCAACGAGCGAGCTCAGGCTACCTGGATAGATGGGGCTCTAGATTACTACACTACGTTAAAATTAATGGGCTAGACTTAATGGTTTTATAATTAATTCTAAATAAATCCTAAATGCCCACTCATTTATGGCAAGAGTTAGTCGAACTTTAGTTCTATATTGCTAGTTGAAGTGGAGGGAGACTACCTCGTAAGGATTGGTGCTCCACATGTCTCTAAAGCAATATGGGGAGAGAAAGAGAAATACTACACGCGCTCGCTTGGTTGGGCCTAGCGTGACGTGGCGAAGGGTGCACGCACATGACATGCGTGTGAATGGTCAAGGCGAATTCGGGTTCCTCGATGGGCCCTAGACCTATGGAGAATGTGGTCAGAAATCCATAATAGAGTCCAACCACAACGACTGAATTAATTATCCTCATCGAGAAACTTAGACTACTAAATAGGAAAGATTTGAAAATCATGGCATGGGTCTCCTTTTTTCTTTCTTTAGAGTTTTCTATATGCACAATTTCTCGATGTTTCGTTGATAATTTCTTGACTTTTCATATATAGAAAGAGATAGACTTTAAATGACATCTCTTATGTTAATAAGACCAAAGGAATGGATATTAAATGATAGAAAGTGTTGTGAAGTGAAATAGAATGAAACAGAGCCACTTTGGGCTTCCCTATGAAATGAGGCATGGAACGGAGCCGCTACGAAGAAATTCTGGATTTTTGATCTAGATATGTGCTGTGAAATAGTTCATTTGCTATTGATCATGTTTAAGTTTGATTCACTGTTTCTAGTCATGTTAAGCTTTCGGAATAGTTTCATCATATTATTGCCTAATTTCCCAACACATTCATCGTTGGCAAGGCCGATTGCTCAAATGTTGGTGAAAAAAGGTGAGTGGGTTTGGGGTTTTGGTGTTGAAATAATTTTATTGCATATAATTTGATGTTTTTTCTAAGAAAAAAATGTATTTTTCACCCCTCAACTATTGCCTGAGTGCACATTACATCCCTTAGCTTCAAAACCAGACAACTCTAATTCTCAACTCTCAAAACCGGATAAAATACCCCCTCACAATGTCCCTAAGCGGTTTTGACCAGTTAAAAGTGGTTTCAGGTGATGTGGCGCTGACGTGGCTGCCACATCACCACCACGTCATCCAAAAGGTTAGAAAATTAAAAAAAAGTAGAAAATATCATGAGACTCTGGAGAGAAAAAGTCATTTTTTGATTTCTAAATCTGAAAAAAATTCTCAAAAGTTTCAAAATTAAAAACCCAAATAATTTGTTGATTTTGAAAATTTTGAGAAAATTTGGAATTTTCGGGAACAGGGAGTTGAGAGAAAATCAAAATTTTCAGAATAACTTTAAGTTCAAAATAAAATTAAAATAATTCATTTATTTTCCCCCTGATTTTCTAACCTTTTGGATGACGTGGAGGTGATGTGGCAGCCACATCAGCGCCAAGTCACCTGAAACCATTTTTGACTGGTCAAAACCGCTTAGGGACAGTGTGAGGGGGGTATTTTATCCGGTTTTGAGAGTTGAGGGTTAGAGTTGTCTGGTTTTGATGCTAATGGATGTAATGTGCACTCAGGCAATAGTTGAGGGGTGAAAAATACACTTTTTCCTTTTTCTAATGATTTTTGGACTTTTTGTTGCATATGTTTTGCAAAAACCATCTAAGATTAATCTGGCCCATAGAGGCCTGGTCCAGCCCATAAAGGTTTAGTGGAGGGACCTATTTAACCCCGAGTGGAGCCCCTCAACCTCGCCAACCCTCCCTCTCTTGTCGCCGCTCTGCCTTCTCAAGCACCTACCTCTCTCCTCCTTCTCAACTCACTTCTTTCCTCTTTCCATTCCCTTTCCATTCCATGTTGCATGCTCCTACTTCTCCTTTCTCCCTTGCCCCGTGCGCTAGCCAACCCTAGATCCACGCCACTATGGCTATCCGTACAGCGCATCGCGGTGAGGTTGGCCGTGCGCCTGCCACTCACTACCGCCGCCCACAACACACCTGCTGAGGTGCCCATCGAGTTCACTGGGAGCAGCGCAACGATGACGAGTGGGAGCAGCACAGACAGCGATTGCGATGGTTCCCTAGCCCTCACTGTGGCTGATGGGGATGCAATAGGCTTGGCACGGAAGGAGAGCAACCATGCGCTCCCCTGGCGGTGTGGTCACCCGACGCGTCCGAGTGCGGCGCGGAGTAGAAGGTGGTTGGCACCACCGCCCGCCACGGCTGTTGCTAGAGGAATACCGCGGGGACACAAATGCCTGAGATAGAGGAGGGACGAAGTGCATGGGACTGAGAGAGTGGTGGTGAGGATGGGAAGCCGGGAGAGAGGTTGAGGAGGTGGCGGCTGCCACAGGTCTCGGCTGAGGCTATCGAGGATTGCCGACAGATTTTGATTTATTTAGTGAAAAAATACAACCTGAGACGGTTATGCATTTCTAATCGTCTACGTTGCTCGCTTATCCCAAATGGTTTGAAAACCATGTGGGATGGGACCTTCACATCCTAGGCACTATTTTCCAGACGGTTTAAAAATTGTCTCGGATGTTGTTTCTCGCCTGGCCGCAGCAACCCTAGGTTGTAGAACTGCCACTCCTCTTCACCTTCCCCAGACAACTCAACTGTAGGTTGAGGTGAGCTTGTGGGAGGCCTAGTGGGAATGGCCGATGGTGATGGCTTGCGTGCACTACTTGCCACTCTTCTACGCCTTTCCTAGCTACCAGAAGCCTAGGTGGAGGGCGGCGAGAGAGCTTCACGTGAGGCTTGGCGTCGAGGGTGTGGGGCAGCAAAGGCCATGGGTGAGGGAGAGGAGACAGTGTCAAGTGGGTGAAGGCTAGGGGAGAGAGGAGAGGAGACGGTCTCGGGGGAGAAGGGATGACACTTGGGATAAAAAGATAACTCACTGCGGAAGGACTTGGTTTTCACTCGCCCGAGTGACTAGGGCGCAACCAACATCCATACGCACCACTGAAACTTGGACCCAAAAGGAGAAAAGCCACACACATAACCACACAGCCAAAAGACAACAGATTAATAGACCAATTGTCAAAACCAAACTTGAGCAGGCAGCCCAGATTGCTTGCCCAGTAGATCCATGGCCACAAATCACCCCAACGGGTGGATTGTTGTGGAGGCAAGTAGCCCCGTCACCTTTAGTGGTAGAATGACTAGCTATAGAAGATTGGATGTGACTAGCGTGCCTTATTGGGCAACCGCTCTCTACTGTGCCTTTGTCTCCCTACCACCGTCACTTCCTTCCCTCGCCCTTTGCAACCATTGCCTCGTCGTCTCTCCCTCCCGCACCACCACCTCTCCCAATGCCACCTCGCTGCCTCCTTTGCTCCACCACAACATTGGCAGATCTGGGTGACCATCACCGCAGGTGGCTACCGGTGGCAAGTCGGCGTCCTGACACCCTAATCAGGCCATCCCTTTAAGCTTGAAGGGCGCCAGTGTTACCCGTGCAACTGCTAATTAGCCCCGGTGGATGCTAGCCATTGCGGTCCCAGACGACCATCACCATCGCGATCTCTGTCGCCTGTTATCGTCACCGTCACCGTTACCGTCGTGGTCACCCGTTGCTGGTCAGCTCCCCTTAACTCTCTTCCTCCTTCCTTTTTCCTCCCCCCCTTCCCTTCTTCTTCTTCATCCCCTCATCTCCCTTCTTCCTTCTACCATCCTCCCGATCGGATGGCATCCGACTGGTCACGCGATAAGACTAATGTGACTAGTTGCGCGTTAGATTTCTCATAGAAGATTAATATTCCTTTTACTAAGATATCCGTGATAATCAACAGCTAGGATTTCCCACTACTCTTACCTCTAAGAAGGTATAAGTGGTGTTTCTTAAAATAGTCCAAGTTTGAAATGAGAATGTGAAGCCAAAACATATCAGTATAAAAAAAGAGACCGTTACACGCAAAAAGCAATATGAGTTTTTTGTAAGAATCCTATAAGGAGAGGTATAGGAACTCAGCGAGGCCGAGAAACATATGGACTAGCACACTGATTAGAAGCGGTGAGCCATTAAAATGAGTGGAGAGTGGAATGGAGGACGAAGAGATACAAGCCAGATGAGAGCACAATAAATGTGTGAGAATCCTTGCTAACTGCCCGTTAAAGGGAAAGGAAGGTGGCATGGAGCTTGAGCAGGGCAGAGGCAGTGGAACGTGGAGCATGTGAGTGTCATGGGCCGAGGACCAGCGTTGACGTAGCAAGAAAATGCTATGTACAATATTCCTCAATGAAAAAGAAAGAAAGAAAGAAGAAAATGCTAGCGGGTTTGTGTAACACACTACTATAGTATGCCCATTGCAGGTGGTTCAGAACCTCAATGTAGGTAGTTTCCTAAACCGCCTATAAGCAAGAGTCTGTGATAACCCCTTGTCATCATAGGGGGTTATGGAACCACATGCGATGAGGCCATATCATAGAGGGTTCAAATAAAGAACTTCCTACGATATAGTGATATCCCAGGCGGTTTCATGCCCAGTAGCAGTTTTGTGATATGACCTCATCACATGCGGTTTTGTCCGCAGAACCTCTTTTGCTATAGCACGAATAAGTAATAATAAAATAAACTAAAAGAAAATAAAAATAGAAAAGACAAGACATAACCTAGCTAGCTATTACTCAAAACATGGCGTAGTGTTCCAGTATTCAAGGCATGGCAAACGTTGTGTGCACATAACTAATGTACTCGAATTTGAACCAAATTCACCCAATTTTTATCAATACTGTTCTAGCCATTTTTAGATCATGATCCAAATAATATCAAATACAATAACCATTTTAAAATCAAAATCACCATGAATTCTTGCTATCCTAATTAAACATTTTCCGTAATAACATGAATCACAATAGCAATTTTTGGATCGCAATCCCTGTTGCCCAGAATAAAATGAAGGAAGGAGGAGGTCGCACCTTACAGCCATGGTGACTGTGGCGGCAGCCGATAAGGAGCCATCAGGTGAGGAGGGTGCGATCGAGGGGGAGGAGGCTGCCGAGGATGGTCGCTTGATCAAGGGTACAGGTGTAGCAGCCGGTGTCCAGGGTGAGGTTGAGAGCAAGGGTGCGGCGGCCAACATCGAGGGTAGGGGCACAGTCGAGGGCAAGGTAGTGGCGGCTGGAGTCGAGGGTGCGGTTGTGGCGGCTAGCGTGTAGGGCGTTGACGGCATGGTCAAGAGCGGCGATGCGAGGAGGGTGTTGGGCGCGGAGGAGGGCAACAGTGGTGGTGCCTCCGAGGTGACGGTGGCCACGGTGCAGTTGTTAGGGAGGAGGAGGCCGCCGTGGCAGGGCCTTTAGATCTAGTGGCCGTGAGCGTTAGTACCACCAAATCTAGCCACTCACACCTGGTCCCATCGCCCTCCACAACGCAGCATTGGTCCGCTATATCTAGTTCTCCGTGCCGCCGCCCACAGGCCGTGACCGCCGCAACCCGTGACCACCTCGGTCTTAGGCGTGGTGGATTGGGAGAAAGAAGAGAAGGGGTTGACGAGGAGAGCCGCTGCTGGATTGGAAGAAAAAGAGTGGAAACGTGGACTGAGAAGACTTAGGATTAGGATGTGGCGGGCCTAATTGGGCCAATTGGTATAGCTAGACCATTTCACATACAATTTCTAAAAACAAACTATTTATTGTACAATAATTATCACAAATAATTCACTAAAAAATCATTTGTGATATACTTATCATATAAAGCTGGTTGTAAAAAGCCGTTTATAATATGTATTTTATAAAACCTGTATATGATTAATCCTATTAAAAACGTGACAACACGACAACAGGCTAGGATCACGCGTCACGCGACACCAGGTAGCTTGTAACATGCGCAGTGCAACTCTGAGTACGTATTGCCTTGCCTGGGCACGACCAGGTACGCCGCCTCTAGGACCTGAGCGGATACCACGTGTGGGGTCGCGCCATTGGCCGTCCCTGCACCCGCCGGCGACGGCTGGCCCTGTCCGCTATGTCTCTGCCACGTGTGCACCAGCCGACGCATGCGAGGCCGGCACGTGTGGAGTTCGTGCTTATTTTCTCTTCGTCTTGCCGACGGCCGAAGCGTACTATATATGTACGCGGGTACTCGCTTCTCTCATTCGCCACGGCCCACAGCGAGAGGTGATCCAAAGCACATTTCTGTTCATCCGCAAGAGATCGACGCACGTCTGCACAGCCCGTCGCAGTCGCACGTGTGACGCAGCTGAGGTCGATCGATGAGGGTTGAAGCAGCAGCAAGGAGGATGCCGTCCATGGGGCGGGAGCCCAAGACGCTCTCCCTCGATGAGCTCAACTACGCCAGGGTACGTTCGTGAGTGAGGCCACGCAACGCACCACCTGATCAATGCAGTCAAATTGCCGGCGATCAATCTACTTAAATTAGACTTTTAAGATCGAAGGGACATTCCTCAGACATCTGTTACAAACTTGGACGTCATTAATCCTAACTTGCACGTCACTAATCCTTGTAGGAAGCAGCGCTGTACGTGCTTAGCACGCACTCTTCAGAGGACGCCGCCCGAATCTTCACCGAGGTACGTACATTCATAGTTAGCTTTGTAATCTACATCCTAGCTTAGCTTATTACTAGCTACATCCATCATTTAAATATCAAAGGAATTCTTAAGCTTTGCTCATCAAATTGATCGATTTTTCGTATGTTCTTGGGATTGATATGATTTAACTGCATGCGTGCTGCAGGGTCTGAAGCCGGTGCTGGGGCGTCAGGAGGAATTCCATGCACTCAGACGACGACGGCGGTGCAGAAGATGAAGATGAAGAGGGGGACATGTTTGATCCGGACGCGTTCATCGACGATCACGACATGCGCCACCGACTGTATAGGCGCACTGCCAAGAAACGAGACTTCAATTCTTGGTGCAGTTTCTGCGAGATAAATTCAAAGAAATTGTTTTGTTTCAGATCGAGGTAAATCCTTACTTGGTTATGTTGCTAACAATTCTTTTCTTAAATGAGAGGGTATCACGAAGAAGATAATTTTTCTAGATATTACTTTAGTGGCGTGAGGAACATATGTGAAATGATTTCAGGTTATATTTATATTTTTGCTCTTATGTTTCATGTTTTTCCTCTTATAAAGAAAGAAAAATCTACGTTAAGAGAAATATATAGAGGATTATTATTAAGAGAAACATGATATAAATTTATGTTAGTTTATTATGAATTATCAGACACATTAATGCCAACCGACTAGTTGTTTTTCCCACTCGATATTGTTTCTTATCAGTTTGGATAATACAATATGGTATATGCAACAACGAAAATTCTAATGGTGAACGTGTGCCCATTAGTCTTAAGGGGCGACCACAGCTCGTCCATTCGAGGGCCTCACATCCATCTCCCACCTTTCCTAACTCACGAGCACCTGCTCCTTTCTCACATTCTCCGCTAGATCAAGCTGCTGCCACCGTTTGCATGTGTTGGAGAGCTCTCATGCGTCGCATGGCACGATGCAGGGCGACGAAGAGGTGAGAGCGAGCTCGGCTTGGGCCGGGGTGTGCGGCGTCACAGGCAAGCTACGCTGGAGTGCAGCGGTCGGTCGCCGGTTTGGGATGCCGCCGTTGAGTGCCCCACCTCCATGCCAGGCACGTCGTGGATCCCCATGCCAAGGTGACAGCTTCGCGAGTCCCATCACCGGTTGCAACAGCCTCGCCTCCGTTGCAACCTCACGTCGACCTCCTCCTCCTCCGTCGGCACGGTGGACTAGCCATTATGAAAAGCCTCCACCTCGAGCTTGCTAAGCTAGGGCTCACCCATGGCCTCTTCCTCTCCAACCACCTCGTCAATTTAAGCTGAGGGCCCATGCCTGGTTGCCGCACGCTAGGTGTTCGACGAAATGCCAGAGTGGAATCAGAGCAGAATTGTGTCATCGTCAAGGGAAGAACCTGGTAATCTTTTCACTTTCTTCCTTCCCAAGATTCTCTTGTCAAGTACTGATTCGGGTTCAAGTTGATTGCTAGATGTCATGGTTGTGTGGCATCCATCAACTGTGTATAGTTTGTTCGTTAGCCTGAGTGTGCACTGCTGAACCATGGTTGCAGAGGATGTGCAGGTGGTTTCACCTGGCTCGCACGTTTGCATAGACCATTGTTCGAGGATGTGTAGGTAATTTCACCCGGCTCGCACGTTTGCATAGGCCATTGTTCAATCTGACTCCCTGCTATAATCCGGTGCTATGTCTGAATGCTAGAGCAGAACCATCGTCAAATTGATTTTCCTGGTGTTTTGAATGTCATAAGACGTCCAAGATCCATGCGGATGTAAACCTTGTGCTGAACCGGTTGTTTGAGTCCAATTTTGTAAGTGGATTAGCTAGATAGGTAGTTTCCTTTTATTGTAAAGCAGGCAATGGTAGATCTAGCTGCTTGTTGTATGGAGGGTAGCCAGTCTTAGAATACGTGTGCACTAGCTAACTAACTATTTTTTATGCGATCTAGTAACTACATCAGTGTAATAGTGATAACTGTTTTAGTAGATAGCCTGGTGACTACATCATCATTATGGTGGTAACTGTTTAATTACTAAACAAGCTTGTAAGTACATCCTGATCAGTCTAGTAACTATTTTCTAAACAGCCTGACAAGTGCATCTCTACTATGTTGGTAACTGTTTATTAACAGCCTGATAAGTACACCACCACTATGGTGGTAACTGATACTAAACAACCTGGTAACTAGACATAGATAAACCCATGAATAGTAACCTTAATTATGCAATGCTTTGTAGGCAACCATTAACCAAAGAATGTCATATTCATATTATCTGATTTGCGCTCCGACATATCTCACAGTTGTGTGGAGGGAAAACTAGTCAGACGTGACTTACACTCGGCAGGACGTGGTGTACTAGTTGCACTCTTAACAAAAAAATAATGCTGAAACATGTTGTTGAAATATATTGAACTGTAGTGTTGTTCTGAAGATATTCTTGTAAGGAATAATATTGTTCAAATGGATCGTGATTTGGATACTTTGTTTTTTCACCAAACTCATGTTCAACCATTTCAATCATGGGTTAGTTGGATTCATTGGACTCAATTGAGGCAGCGAGCATATAAGGCGTTGCCGTGTTTAGGCGCGCTTAGCAACTGCAGTCGGAAAGTTCGACAGCTAAGCCTAACTAGCTCACCGTTGCTGCGTAGTCGTTTTTCTTTTTTTCCTTAGTTACCAATGTGTGGTGTAGTAAACAGTTACCACCGTAACAATGTTGTAGTTGACATAGTATTTAGTAGACAGTTACCATCATGGTTAGTGATGCAATTATCAGGTTATTTGGTACATGTTTAGCAAACAAATGGAGTTATCCCCTTTTTGCCTTAATGTACCAGTGTTTTTTCTTCGTGGTGTGCTAAGTTTGCTTGCTCTTGATCAATTAGTTTTTTCTTTTTGTACTTTTTTGGTCTCGCAAATATTACTATGGGAATGTAATCGTACAATAGAACCCAAAGACTAGCATAAAAGCTTGTGGTAGTCATGCACATTTCATAAAGCATCGAGTAGTTTCTGTTATTTATGTCCCTGATAGCAGTAAATTAAATCCGTGATAACTGTGTTAAAATTATATGATAGTAGTAATACAATAACCTGGTAACTTGTATATGTTCTTGAACTTCTCTCATATCTCTGAGTATGAGTTGGATCTTGTTCCATCTCATGCCCTGCTCATCCAAGATAAATAAGGCAGTTAGTTTCAAATCTTGTTCCAGCTCAACCCATGCTCATCCAAAGATGCAAGAAGATGCTGAAGGTTAAGTTTTAGAGGAAATCTGGGCTGCGGCTCTGTAATTTGCTATTTCTTGACAATTTAGGCTGCTGGTTACATATGTTTATTTCTGTCATTGCTGGTACTGCTAATTCTAAAAGTTGTATTTCATCTGTTTTAGTATGCTAATTCTGAAAGTTGCTTATAAACAACTACTATAAATGCTTGATCGTTGCTACCGCTGCCATGTGCTGGTTATACTTATGTCTTTTATGTATTCTAATTTTTTTTGTATTTTCAAGCAACAGACAAGACAAGTTAGATCATGGTTCAATTGGATAGTGAGCGATCTGTGGCGTGCGTTTGGTTGTGCTCGTGGGGTGGGCCGTCCTCATGGCTTATCACGCTCACGCACAGGGTGGGCCGCCAGGTCGTGAGCTACTAGGCGTGCCGCACCATAGGGCTAAATGGCACGTTACGTCCATGCAACAAAGGATGCAAGGATATAATGACCTACAAGCTGCAAAAGTCATAGAGTGCATAGGAAAGGTGAGGAAGGAAAATATTGTTGACAAGGTTTCCTAAAAAATATAGTCCTTACTTACAAGGAAACCTCGCCCAGAGGTTTTGGACGACCTCGCTTGGAGGTTATCGGATTCAAAGTTAATGGTTAGTTTAGGAGAAATGCATTGCTCGAATGATGTAGCTTAGACATGCCAAAGAGTTTAAACTTCAAGACAATCTAAGACCCGATAGATCCAAATCGATGACACTAAGAGATTGTGAACAAAATCAACCTTTTTGTCCGGAAACACAAATTAACTCAGAGGTTTCGAGAGATCCTCATTTGGAGGTTCTGGAGTGGCAAAAAGGGAGTCAATTTGATTCCCTTGGAGGTGCCGGACCACGATGGTCCAGACGAAGAAAACACTAGGACACAGGATAAGTCCTGACTCGGAGGTTTCGAATGAACTCCACTTGGGTCCGGATGAAGCCAAGACTTCGAGACGGAAGCTTTGTCACCATTCGGAATGTCCAAAAAAACCTCACTTGAAAGTCCAGAAAACATGAAACACTCTGGGCAAAGCTACTGGATGAACTTCGGACCTCTCTACTTGATGTTGCTTTCCAATGCAAATGCACATGTTGTGGAGAATGTGAAGAGCTTCCCTTATACCTTTGAATCCGTGGCCGTGCACAGTGTTCAAGATAAGCATATGCCAAAGGTAGTATGCACGAGAGAGATGACCATGGCAAACGATGCACTAAGAGATGTAAGCAAGAACAAAATATAGTGCATATGATAAAAGCATTCATGTCATCACCACGAAAAAAAAGAGTTTACACATCCAAAGTGCAATAAAACCAAATCTTGTAACTCTCAGAACCTCTCTACCCATCCAAAGCTAACCCAACACTAATCTCTTCTCTCCCTTTGGCATCAAGACACCAAAAAGAGAGAAAAAGAGCCTAAAGTCCATATACGCTAAGCCTTGGGAGCATCGTTGTTGAAGAAGCAGTCGTTGAAGGCATGGTATTCGCAGTCTAGTTAGAGGTGTAGTAGTATCTGGAGCTGGAGCAATTGGTGCTAGAGGAGGAGACTGTTGTGCCTGAGAGCAAGAAGATGGAGTGATAGTGTCACTGGGAGCTGGTAGGTCCAGAGACACTCCTCGGTCTTAGAAGAATAAGTTGAACTGGTGATCTTCTCTTTCTCAGAGGCTTCCTCCTCCTTGGTGACTTTGGTTTCAAGGAATGTTTTCAAGATCTTAGCTATACACATCTGATTCTTTTTCAAGCTTAGTTGTTGTCTTCTTTAACTCGACTTGCTTCTCCATCCAAAGTCTCTTATTTTCCTCAATCTAGAGGAGGGAAGCAAGTGTTAAGTCAAGCTTGGCACTGTTGGTGAGCTATGTCAAAGAGATGGAGCTGGAGCTGAAATGGGAGCACTAGGTGCAGAGGTAGTCGAGAGCCTCGAAGTTGATTTGACATACTTGATGTTGGGCCTTGATGCCTTGATAACATTTGCTTTTTTCCTCAGCTTGTATGCCTCATGTTTTACCTTGAGGAAGAAGTTCTTGCTTGACTTCGAGTTGATGAGCCTCTAAGTGTAAGTAGCAAAAGGAGAAGACCTCTTCTGCTCCACGGCAACAATTCAAAGAGCCCCTGAGTGTAAGGAGAACGGTTGTTTATGAGAATCTTGTTTAGGGTCGAGAGACTTAGATACAATCATATGGTCCCACCAAGCTTCACACGTGAGATACAATGTTGGTAAAAGTGTGTCATACCTCGGCAAGGATGAACTCAAGCTCTTCAATTGCGGGAGGAAGCCTTAACACCTCAGCAAACTCGGCGAATGCAACACTTGGCTTCTCCTAATGAGTCATCCATCTAATAGTCTGTGTTTCGTCTGAATCAAAGAACACAGTAGTGTAAAACTAAAAGATGAGCTTGTTGCTCCAATCCTACCTATGAGCCATACTGCCATCCACACCAAGTGTGATGCACTCCTGGTGAACATTAGTGAACTTAGCCTCATTCTCATTGATGTAGCTCCAGTTAATGTACCCTTGTTTTATCATTGGGGGAACAAGAGTGAGAAGCACTGTCTTGTAGAATTCTTGCTAGAAGAGCGTCCAAAAGCGGGGATCAATAGATGTCCTCATGCCAGGGTACGGATTTTGCTTCTTCATTTTCCTGATGTGTATCTTTGGCTTGGTTAGTGAAAGTGCATCTTGGCCCCTTAAGTTTATTTTAATGATTATGGTAAAAAAATTAAGCGACTAACGTGTGCATAAGATGTTGATTAGGTATTGAGTTCCCAAAGCAAGTTAGAACAAGGTGATGACAATCCCAAAAAAATTGAAAAAGAGATGGAATGGAATCGAGAAGGTTAAGAACATTTTCCAATCCCTTTAGTCATTCAAAGATCACATTGAGTATAGGACAACTATACTATAAATGGAGGAGCTAGTGAACAATATGGAAGGAGATAATTTACTAAGTGCTAAAAAATGATTTCTAAAAATCTCTGGGAAACTCTCTACACCAAACTTGAATGGTCATCTGGAATGTCCGAGTGCATGTGAGAATAGGTTCTAGCGCGCTAAGTGTATACTCGGACCCTCTAAGTGAGGTTCATTCGCAATATCTGAAACCTTTTAGAGCTTCTATCCAGTTGACTTCTTGCTATGTGGACCTTCCTTGTGAAGTCCATCTGGTGCAAGTGAAGACAGAGTTTCTATCCAGAGGTCATTTTTCACCCGGACCTTTCGACTGAAGTTTATTCAGACTATCTGAAGTTCACTTTGTAGCTTTGTCTAGAGTGTTTCATGTTGTCCAGAACTTTCAAGTAAGGTTAGCTTGGACACTTCGAGTGGCGGCAAAGCTTCTGTACCGAAGTCCTAACTTCATCCAGACCTTCAGAGGGAAGTTCATCCAGAACCTCCGGGCTAAGGCTTACCTTCTGTCCTAGTACATTCTTTCATTCGGACTTTCGTGGTCTGGCACCTTCGAGAAAATCAAGTTGGTTCCTTTTGTTCTTGCTTGGAACCTCTAAGTGAGGATCTCCCCGAACCTTCGAGTCAATTCTTGTTTTAGGACAGAAGGGTTATTTTTGTTCGAAACCTCCGAGCGTCATCAGTCCGTACCCTCCTGGTTTAAGATTTTCCTGAGGTTTTGAACAGTTTGATATGTACGAGCTGCATCATCCGAGTAGTGTTTTCCTCCTAAACTAGCCGTTGTGTTTGAATCTTGGAACCTCCGAGCAAGGTTTATTTGTGAGTAACAGCTAGATTTTTAGAGGGAAGCCTATATAAACCACCCCCTGGGTGGAGGCTATCCATTGCGCGTCCGAAATCTAGAGCTGCACATTTGCTCTCATCTCTCTTGCCTTCTTGTGAGAAACTTTGATAGCAACAAATTTTGAGGATTTGGATTGAATTTCCATTGAGAATTCAAACAAGGGATCATCTCCAAGCCAAAACCAAGTTCCTATTACTCTTGGAGGTTGGCGACTCCTAAATGTTTAAGCGTCGCTCGGAAGTCTTTAAGTTTTTAAAGAAGCCGAAAAGTTTGTGAAGGTTGAAATTCATCTACCGTAAGGTAAAGAGCTTGCAATAAGGGAGACACGAGACAAGCCGAGCTGGCTCATAGCTCGGCTCAGACAAACTCATGAAAAACTAGGCTCGGCTTGTGCCCTGCTGCGAGCCCAATCATGGGCTCGGCTCGGGCTCGCTGCTGGCGCGAGCTAGCTTGTCTCAACTCATGAGCTGGCCCAGCCTGAGCCAAAAACTGACCTGCCCCTAAGTCTTGCCCGTCAGCCCATGCTCTAGCTCTGCTCAGGCCTGCCGCCGACTAGGGTTAGGGCTGGACCACCGCCGCCGCTCCTCCCCCTCCACAACCGGGCCGCCACCACTTCTCCCCTCCATAGTCGGACCACCATTGCTGCTCCTTCCCCTGGTCGAGACACGCTGCTCCTCCCCTTCCTCGGCCGGCCGCCGCAGCTCCTTCCCCAGCCGTGCTGGGCCGCTCCTCCCCTGGCCGCTCGGCCTCACTAGACCGCCGTTGCTGCCGCCGCTCCTCCCCCTCCATAGCCGAACCGCCGCCGGCGCTCCTTTCCCTGGCCGAGCCATGCCACTGCTCCCCAGCTGCGCCGCCACCACTACTTCGCCGGACCGCCACCACTGCCACATAAGCCCCCACCCAGAGCAACCGACCAGGTCCTCCTCCTCCCCTAGTATCTCTCTCTTCCTCCCTTCCTCTCTGCAAATTCATGCCTTTCATAACAGCAACACTTGTATATATTGATTGATCTCGTCTTGCACATTTTTGATCTTAACAACAGTTCATGTGCTTGTTATAGAGAGAACATGAATTAGGTTAAGAATCCATGTTTCGCTTCTGAGCTATGTGTTATGTTTCCAAATGTTAGCAAGGGTACCTTAATTTTGTTCGAGGATAAAAATTAGTTGTGGTCACTGGTGCTCCTTCGCTGTTTGTGTGACCTACTACAACCGAAAGGAACACTCCACAGCAGAACTCACTTCAGCAGTGTAAGGCTTCAGCAATGAAGGAATGCGAAGCTCTAGAATCAAACAGAACTGAACCATAATATGAGTTGATCAGAAACATACCCAGAACAACATCTGAAGCTTCCTAGGCTTGTTCTGCAGTTACAAGGTTGACCCTTCCGTGGCCAACTGCTCCTGGGGTGCGAGACGGGGCTCCTGGGGTTGGAAGCACACCACGTCCTTGACCTGCTTGCGGCGTCTTGACAGCTGACCCCAGGTTGAACTTCACCGGTGACGGTCCTGTATTTCTTCGAGTAGGGCACACATTAGCAAAATGCCCCTCTTGTCCATAGTTGAAACATGGCCTCCCTGCGGTGTTGGCTCTGAATCCTCCCACTTCAGCTCTGGGAGTTTGATAGGAGGCTTGGGGAACAAAGCTGTTCTGCCTCGGCGGTCTTGGGTTCTGCACTTTGAAACCCTGATTCTGATTCGGCCTCTGACGGGAATTGCCTGCACCAGAATGGCCCTGATAAGCTGCCTTGCGCTTGCGATGCTCCTCAAGCTCCTTCTTTGAATTCTCCTGAATGATAGCCTTGTTTACCAGCTGCTGGAATGTTGGGAAGTCATGAGCGACCAATCTGTCCTTCAGCCATGGGTTCATTCCATTCAAGAACCTTGAAACTTTATTCGTCGCTGTTGCAACATCAGCCTTTCCGTAACGGGCCAATTGAGTGAAGCGACTCAGATATTCTAGCACCGTCATCTTCCCTTGCTTCAACTCCAAGAACTCCTTTCTCTTCATCTCCATCACTCCGAAGGGGATATGAGCAATGCGAAAAGCTTCAGCGAACTGATTCCACGAGATGCCCTGCGGGTCTTCATGTACGGCACAATTATTTTCCCACCAATCTGCAGCCACACCCTTGAGCTGGTGTGCCGCGAACTTGACTCGATCAGGCCCATTGCTGTTGGTCAAGTTGAGCTTCCGCTCTATGTCCTTCAACCAGTCGTCAGCATCCAAATGATTTGCTGAACCTTCAAAAGTTGGAGGCTTCGTCCTCATGAACTCTGCCAAGCCAGATTGGGGCTGAAAGCCTTGATTCTGATTAGCCATGTTTGCTGCTAGCTGCTGTAAGATCTGGGTCTGCATGAACAAGAGCTGCTCCAGATTCGGCATCGGTGGGGGTGGTGGCATGAAATGCTCTTCTCCCTGCGCTGGTTGCTCTTCTCCGAGTTGCGGTTCAGGTTCTTCTTTTTCTCGATGAACACAATCTCCTCGATGATTGGCTCCTCATCGGGCTGACCTCTTCCACGGCCATGGCCTCCACGACCTCGGCCTCGGCCTCGGCCTCCACTGCGGGCTCCACATGGCGCATCCATCCTGCTTGCAGCTTCAAGATCAGAATAGATGAGAGGGAAAACTACTAAACCCTTAACCCATCACACAAGGCTATTGCAATAAGACTCAAATAAGATCCACTAATAGCAAAAAGGCAACATATCGCTACACCACAACTGGCCAGTGTAGTTGATATCACAAAGTTCATCACATCAAAATAACTAACGTATTATTTATTAAGGACCCCATCATATGGGTGATACGGTCCACTACTCCTCTAGGAAACCACCACCATGGCCTCCGCCAGGGTTTTTGGACCAGGGTAGTCCGCAGCTGAAGCGAAGGTTAGGGTGAACTTCGACTGCGCCGTGTCGTCGAGCGAATCCTCGGACTCCTCGAACTCAACCTCCATCGGCTCCTCCTCTGAAGGCTCCACAGGTACGGGTCTGCAGCTGGCTGCTCCTGCGGTACTGGGTCTGCGACTGGCTGCACTGGGGTCAGCGGGGGAAGCAGCTCCAAAGGCTCCTCAAACCAATCGATCTTGATCTGCACGGGGTGACGAGGCACGGACTTGCGAGCTGTGCGCCTGATGCGAGGGCCACGGTGCTGGGTAGTGCCGATCTCTGGCGCCGGTACCCTGGGAATCTCTGGCTCTGGTGCCCTGGGAATCTTCTCCTTGAGCATCTCCATCTCATTGAGCCTCATCATCTTCTCCATCACTAGAGCATCGACCTTGTACTTCAGGTTCCCGGCACAGGTCTCCAGTGCCTGAACCAGAGTAGCCATCAAAGCATTGGTCTCGTCAGCCTCTCCAACAGTGCTGCGCCCTAGACGGATCATAAAGTTGGTCCTCCGTCGCGGGAAGAAACGGTACGGGGTGCCAGCCAAGTCCAGGCGGTAGTAGTTAGCCACCGTGCCAAGAGCCTGCTGAGCCGCCTGCTCAACAGCGTCAGCCCAGCTGTTCCCCTTAACTGAGAACTCGATAGCCTCCCTGCTGGCTCCTTGCGAGCTGGGATCTTGACGGTAAGCGACCAACGAAGGTCTCCGGTGGGAAGGGAGTACTCGTGGCCCGAAATGTCGATCTCCGAGAGGCCCACCTGCTTCATCATCCCACTGAGCAGCTTGCCGAAAATATTCTTCTCTTCAATGTTTGCTACGGTCTGGGCAGCCATCTAAACAAAATTTTGAAAAGAAGAAGAAGTAAGTAACAGTTTCAAAATTTGTATAAGAGGGAGAAGTGAGAGCAAAAGAGACTTACTAATTTTGTAAGTAATATTTTCATAACATAATCCTTAAGTCTGTCCATTCTAAGCTAAGGTCACATGCGTAAGGTCAACGCATGCTCTGATACCACTTCTTGTAAGAGTCTAGTTTCAACTACTAGACCCCCCTGTGCATATTCTCGTCAGTCCAGGATCACGCTGACGATACACAGGCGAAATGAATAACATTGCATGCATTCAAAGTTTAAAAACTTAACTTGAGTACGATATGCCACACGGCTTACATAGCTCCATGTCTTAGAGACATTATTACATCAGAGGAAACAACGGAAATATAAGCGAAGCGGGTCCATCCGTGCCACAGGCAAATTGACGGAAGCCCACGCGACCTATTCTTCGGGATCATCATAGAAGAAGTTTTCATCGGCTCCTTCTTCAGCATACTCATCTGCACACCACCACGAAGCACATGCACGGTGAGTACTTCACGTACTCAGGAAGCCACCTGGTGGCAGATGGTCCTACCATACTATATGCAAGGCTTCAAAGGAAGGCTTTAGGGCTTAGTCGCGTAAAGCAATCTTTTAGTTGAATTACTTAAATAGATTCGAAGGCAGCATTTTGACATAAATTTTTTTATTATCAGGGGTGTTTTTCATAGGTGCGGTCCATGACCAACACATTCGAGCAAGGAACTGCCGCATTAGCTCGACCAGAGGTTTCATCAGCAAAGGGGTAGAGGGAAGTAGCAAGGAGGAGAGGGACATGTCCTTTTCATCATGAATGAGTCATGTGTTGTCCATAACCGTGAACACGGCTAATCAATTAGTTTTAACTCTACAGAGTGTGTGCACTTTACCCACATGACACTGAAAGAACATCTAGGCCCCAAGTTGGATTTGGTGGTTAATGGTAACTCAAACTGGAATCTAACATTTACAGTGAGTGTAAGCAGGTTTTTAGGTTCCAGGAAGAAGGGTCATCAAGGAAAGGATGACCACCAAAAAGGGTACAAGGGTGGTTTTCAGGACTAAGGAATGGCTGTGCTAGGCAGCTGTGCCACAGCTATGAAGAAGCCGGTGCTGTGCAAGGAGTTGCAAGCAAGGTGATGGTGGCTTGATGCGTCAAGGACCGTGACTACAGTTGGTGGGCAGGTAAAGCCTAGATTTGCTAGTTTCTTTGAGTCCATAGGAAAAGCCTGTACTATCAAGAGGGATGAAGCAGTGATGCTCTGTGGAGGTTCTAGTTGCTCAATGCTCAGGATGTTGGACAGTGGCACTAATGCTTTGAGATTAGTGGCCCTGTGTCAGCAGTTTTGTATAAGTATAAAACTGGTTGGAGCTGGCACTCTGCAATGCTAGCAGTAGAAAACCCTAGGGGTTAGAGTCACCGGTGTAACACAGCGATGTCACAGGTGGTCTAACGCTCTGCGACTCAGGTACATCTCTGTACCAGGGGAGAGCTTGTAAACGCTAAGGAACCTGCGCTGCGATAGCTTGTCTGCTGAGTCGGAGGGCTGTTGGAGGTTCTCTCCTTATAGGTTTCAGAGAGTGTGTGCGCTGAGGGCATGTCATGTGCCAAGACCGGGCTGAGTAGTGCGGCTGCGTCAGTTTAGGGTTTGCCTGTGTGTGCCGCCGGTGACACATGTATCGGTCTGCTTGAGCTGGTTATAGTTGGGCGGAGTGATTAGCTGTGTCACCGGTGGCTGCCACCGGTGATTCACTTAATCCTACGTGGCAACAGTGTAACGGTCAAGTGCCTGTGAACCCTATATTTAGGGGACCAGGGGAGGTCTTCGACCTCAACCAATGAGCCAATCAATAACTCACATTCGACTATTGCAAAGCCTCTTTCCACCGAACGAAAGCCAAGTTTCCTAAGTGTCAGTTCGGGAAGGGTTAGAGTTCTTGAGCAAAGAGCATTGATTCCTCCAAGAGTTGTTACTGTTGAATCTGTTACTCTTGGAGTGTCTACTCCTAGACGGGTGTAGGAGTTGCTGGTACCACCCAAGCTTGTGTGGGCTGGACCAGTAGTCTGTGAGGGTGATTGAAGTCTACCTGCTGCAAGCAAGGGACTTCCACAAGCAAAAGAAGAGACCTGAGATCAGGTACTCGGAGAACAAGCACGATTCAGTGCTGGCGACCTCTTCGGAGTAGCCTCTCCAACGGAGACGTACCACTCTGCAAAGAGTTGGGAACTTCGGTGAAAAACACTTTGTCTCCTGAGTACTTGTTATTTTACTTCCTGATTCTTGCTATATCTGTTTGCTTGTATGCTCATATAGATATTCTGTTTATCTGCTTAGATCACCTTTACACCTGTGTCTTGTTAGCTGTCTCACAGTTGGTATAGATCATATCTCGCGCCTGTGTCAGCTACCTGTTACGCAGACACTGTGATTGCTCATCATTTTGCTGTCATTAGCTTACCTGTGTGACAGCTGCATGCTAATTTACACAGTGACTTACCTGTATCACGCACCTGTCACACAGCTAGCTAATTCCTGCTTCTGCATAAGTCTTAATCTAAACAATCTAGTTAAAAGAAGTAATTTTTGTTAGCCTCCCATTCACCCCCCTCTAGTTGGCATCTGAGGTTCTTTCAATTGGTATCAAATCAGGTTGCTCTTTGATTTGGCCTAACAGCCAGAGTTAAAGGATGTCGGGCTATGAGGGTAAAATACCTGTCTTTAATGGGACTAACTATGCTTTCTGGAAGAGAAAGATGCAGATGCATCTTATCGCTATCGATCCAGATGTGTGGGATGTTGTTTATACAGGTTACAACCTGGAGAATCCCAGAACACCTAGCATTGTTGACAAGAGAAATATTCAGAACAATGCTAGGGCAGCCACTGCCATCTTCATGGGCTTACAGGAGCATGACTTCGACAGAGTCAGTACCATGGAATCTGCTAAGGATATCTGGGATACCTTAGAGCAGATCTATGAAGGCAGTGACACTCTGAAGAAGTCAAAGAGGAGCCTTCTGGAATCAAAGCTAGAGAGGTTTGAGTTAGAACATGGTGAAGACATCAATTCTCTGTTTTCAAGACTCACCATTATCACAAACCAGCTGAAGGCCCTAGGCTCCAACCGAGTGGAAGATGAAGGTGTGATCAAGAAATTCTTGTCAGTGCTTCCAAAAGCCTACAGAACACTTGTTCTCATGCTGAAGGAAAAAGATGGGTTTGAGCAAATGAAGCTCACAGAAGTGTTAGGGAGGATTCTAACACATGAGATAGAGCTTAAGCAAGAAAGCAAGCAAAACTCCTCTCCAGCTGTCAAGAAAAATATTGCTTTGAAGTCTAGTGCTTCAACATCACAGATTGAGAGTGATAGCAGTGAAGATCTTGATGAGGAGATGTCTAGTGGAGAAGAGAGTGAACTCATCCTCCTCACAAGGAACTTCAGAAAGTTTTACAAGAAGAAGCAACTTGGATCAGGTGACAGATTCAGAGGGAAGAAGCTGTCAAAAGATAACAAGTGCTTCGAGTGTGGCAAAGAAGGCCACTTTGCTGCTGATTGTCCAACCAAAATAAAGGACAACAGTCAGTACAGAAAGAAGAATGACTTCCATGGGAAGAAGAAGACCTTCAACAGCAAGCATCCAAGCTACTCTAAGAACAAGGCCACTACCATAGCTTATTTTGGACAGGCTTGGGTGTCTGAGGATTCAGGCTCAGAAGAGGAGTCTGAAGAAGAAGATCAAGTTGCTTGGATTGCGATCAGCATGGCTGACATACCCAGCTGTGACACAGCCAGGTCACACAGCTCCGAGTCAAGTGCTGAAGCTGACTATCTTCCATCCACTTCTGCCCCTTTGTGTCTCATGGCCAAAGGTTCTAAGGTACTTACTGAGGATGACTTCCCTGATTATGTTGAACTAATGGGCATTCTTGAAAGAACAGATAAGGCCTATGGCAAGGAGAGGAAGGAGAACATATCCTTAAGGGATAAACTCAGGGAGCTGAGTGAATCTTATGATGAGGTTACTGATGACAGGGAAAACCTCAGGCTTGACCAGGAAAACCTAGAAATAGCTCATGAAAAGCTCAAGGCAGCTCATGAGCTTCTGATAAAGGAGCATGAGGAGCTCAAGAAAAAATATTCTTTGTGCACTGATATTTCTTCTACTATATGCACTGATGTTTCCTTACCTGCTCCTACTGTTATTGAATCATGGCTGAACTGTGCTAGCCGAATAAATGTTCTAACATCCACAGGTGGAGTCACTGATGATTCAAAAGAGGCATCAACCTCTACTACTACTAACCTTTGTGGATGCAGATGAGCACAACAAGCTCAAAGAGGAGCTTGAAGAGCTAAAAAGGCTAATGAGGAAAGGCCTATGCACTATTAACATTGGCATGCAAAATTATCAGCTGATCAAAGCTGAGATACTCAGAAAGAATGATGGCCGAAAAGGCTTGGGTTACATTCTTTCTGCTCATAAAGATAAACTGCCTGATGCTACTAACTTTAATCTTGCAGAAAAATTTGTGAGGCAGACAAGTGCCACCGGTAGCTCACACAGCCAACTAACCTCTCTGTCTAAGGTTACAAGTGATAGCAAGCCTAAAAGAATTCATGTCATATCATCTGTTGCTCAGGCTATCAACTATAAGAACAGATCTTCTAACTCTTTAACTGCTGTTTCTGCATATGGTAAAATTGCAAAGGGAACCAAACGAGTTTGGGTCCCTAAACCCCATAACTAATCTTGCAGGATACTGTTTCCAGTGGAACTGAATGGGTTGTGGACAGTGGATGTACACAACATATGACTGGAGGCAGAGAGGAGTTTGTAGAGATCACACATAAAAATCTTTCAAGTAAATATGTGATGTATGCAGATAACTCTAAGGGAAAGGTAAATGGCATTGGTAAAGTTGTCATATCTGAACATCACTCTTTATCTAATGTAATGCTTGTAGATCAGATAGGCTATAGCCTTATGTCTGTGTCACAGCTGTGTGACACAGGTATGAAAGTCACGTTCTATCCTGATGAGGTTATAGCTTCCAAACTATCTGATGACTCTCAAGTGTTCAGAGGATGCAGGTCTGGAAAGCTATACACAGTAAACTTCAAAGAACAGCCTGCAGCAGCTCCATGGTGCCTAATGGCCAAGACCAGTGTTGGCTGGCTGTGGCACAGGCGGCTAGGTCATGCAGGGATGAAACTTCTCAACAAACTGAGCAAACATGACTATGTCATAGGCCTGGAAAAGGTGAAGTTTGAGAAGGACAAGCCCTGCAGCTCATGTCAAGCCGGCAAACAAGTTGGAGCTGCCCATCGTCCCAAGAATGTCATGACCACCACCACACCTTTTGAGCTCATACACATTGACCTCTTCGGTCCCACTACATATGAGAGCTTGGGAGGTAACAAGTATGGATTTGTTATTGTAGATGACTTTTCTTGCTATACTTGGGTGTTCTTTTTGAAGGAGAAGATACAGGTTTACAAGAAATTTAAGCACCTCATTGCCAGAGTACAAAATGAGTGGAAGTTAAACCTTGTCAAGGTCAGGAGTGACAATGGGACTGAGTTCAAAAACTCAAAGGTGGAAGCATTTCTGGACAAGCATGGGATTAAGCATGAGCTATCAAGTCCATATGCTCCACAGCAAAATGGAGTAGTGGAAAGGAAGAACAGAGCCCTGATAGAGATGGCAAGGACACTGCTAGATGAGTACAAGACTTCACCAAGATTTTGGGCTGAAACTGTCAACACTGCCTGCCATTCCGTCAACAGGATATATCTGCATCCACTACTCAAGAAGACTCCATACGAGCTGCTCACCAACACAAAGCCAAATGTCTCATACTTCAGAGTATTCGGTTGTAAGTGCTACATCCTTAGGAAGGGCAAACGCCTTACTAAGTTTGAAGCTAAATCTGATGTTGGTATATTTCTTGGCTATGCTACTAACTCTCATGCCTATAGAGTATTCAACACTCTCACAAAGGTTGTTGAAGAATCTGTAGATGTGAACTTTGATGAGTCTTATGGCTCCCAAGGAGAGCAAGTTGCTAATGATGTAGGGAATGTGAACATTCAAAAGAAATCAACTGGTGAGATCAGACCTACTGTTAAGGAAGAACCTGTCTCACCAAGTGATCAAGAACCACCTTCTCCATCACTGAATGAAGACACTGGAGATGAAGACATCGAGCTCGAGTACAACCCAGCCAACGATCTCTTGGATGCAGAGTACCTGTCTCAGCCAGCTGTGTCACAGGAAGAACCAGCTGTGTCACAGGCAACACCATCAGCTGTGACACCGGTGGTTGACCCCGAACCCCTTGTGATCAGCAGGCTGCAGAAGGATCACCCTGTAGACAACATCATCGGTGCCATTAATAGGGGAGTGACTACTCGTTCTCGAATTGCTAATTTCTGTGAACATTACTCTTTTGTTTCCAGTGTTGAACCCAGGAACATAAAGGAAACTCTCATGGATGCTGATTGGATAAATGCTATGCATGAAGAGTTGAATCAGTTTGAAAGAAATCAAGTATGGTCCCTAGTGAAAGACCCATGATCATAATGTGATTGGAACAAAATGGGTCTTTAGGAACAAGCAAGATACAAATGGACAAGTGGTAAGGAACAAAGCCAGACTTGTGACTCAAGGGTTTACACAAGTGGAGGGTCTAGACTTTGGAGAAACCTTTGCTCCAGTAGCAAGACTTGAAGCCATCAGGATCCTCCTTGCCTATGCTGTTCATCATAACATCAAGCTTTATCAGATGGATGTGAAGTCTGCTTTCCTGAATGGTAAACTCTCTGAACTTGTTTATGTTGAACAGCCACCTGGTTTTGAAGATGATAAGAAACCACACCATGTCTATAAACTACACAAAGCACTCTATGGCTTAAAGCAAGCACCTAGAGCATGGTATGATACATTGAAAGAATTTCTGATCAAGAATGGATTTAAAATGGGCTTAGTAGACACAACTCTATTCACTAAGAAAAATGGAAAGAATTTATTTGTGTGCCAAATATATGTCGATGACATAATATTTGGCAGTACTAACCGCTCCATGAGTGATGAGTTTAGCTAGATGATGACCAAAATGTTTGAGATGTCTTTGGATGGAGAACTTAAGTACTTCCTAGGACTTCAGATCAAACAACTCAAGGAGGTACATTTGTTTCACAAGAAAAGTTCACCAAAGACATCATCACTAAGTTTGGCATGAAGGATGCAAAGTCTATTCATACTCCCATGCAAATAATGGTCATCTAGACCTAAACATTGAAGGTAAGTCTGCTGATCAGAAAGAGTTTAGATCCATGATAGGATCCCTGCTCTACTTATGTGCATCTAGGCCAGACATTATGTTGAGTGTATGCGTGTGTGCTAGATTTCAAGCTAGTCCTAAGGACTGTCACAGAGTTGCAGTAAGAAGGATACTGAGATACTTGATTCAAACCTCAGGCTTTGGTCTTTGGTATCCTAAAGGTGCAAATTTTGAGCTAGTTGGCTATTCTGAGAGTGACTATGTAGGGTGTAAGGTTGACCGAAAAAGCACCTCTGGTACTTGTCAATTTCTAGGGCATTCCTTAGTGTCCTGGTCATCCAAGAAACAAAAACTCAGTAGCCCTTTCCACTGCAGAAGCTGAGTATATAGCTGCTGGTAGTTGTTGTGCTCAGTTATTATAGATGAGGCAGACCTTGAAAGATTTCAATGTATCTTTTAATCAAGTACCCCTCTTCTGTGATAATGAAAGTGCAATTAAGTTAGCCAACAACCCAGTGCACCACCAAAGATCCAAACACATTGAAGTGAGGCACCACTTCCTGAGAGATCATGTTGAGAAGGGAGATATACAGCTGTGCCATGTAAGGACTACAAAACAATTAGCTGATATTTTCAGCAAGCCTTTAGATGTGACTAGGTTCTGTGCTCTGAGGAGTGAATTGAATATCATTGATGTCTCTAATCTTCAATAAAAAGGACTGGCTTGGTGTCTAGCTCATATATTCTACCATTTACATGCCTTACATGCTCATCTATGTTGATCACCTATGTCACAGGTGTATGGATTTTATGCATAGTGTAGAGATCCTTCAGCTGTGTGTGCACATTATTATGTACCTATTTTCAAAATCGACTCACATCAGTTTTAATTTTGCTTGATTGATTTTCTGGCAAACTGACATTGGGAAGATTGCATAAGGATTTCCTGATAGTGTTCATATGCTTGCTCTCTTATCAAATTCTCTCTGTCTTGGTGTTCTATGGATGAATACTTATCACCTGAGCTATCTATCTGTGTCTCAGGTAAATGCTTTTGATTTCCGTAGGCCCTAGGGTATTTTGTCTACTCACCTATGTCACAGGTTCCTCTGTCAACTGTGACACAACCACCTTATATCCCTTCGGCCTATATAAGGCGTCGATACGTTTTCCACAGAACCCACGTTCTACGTTAAAACCCCAAACTTCCGCCGTGTGCCAAAATTCCAAATTCTCGATGAATCGACGTTTTCCCCCTGCCCCTCCAAATCTTTCGAAGCATCGGAGAAAGCTTTCTGAAGAGCTCCAGCAACAATTCATCCGCGCATTATCAATCTTTGCTCAAAGTAAGCTTTCGCCAGCCCTACTTTCCGCCTGTTCTTGCTTAGGGCTTATGTTTTTGTTCTAAAGCCTAATCCATTAGTGCATTGTTAGTTGTTAGGGTTGGTTTAGCTCCTGATAATCTTTCAGAACCTATATTTCTCGAAATTAACCACCGAAAATCAGTAAATCTCTAGATTTCTAAAATCTGTCATCCGCCTCCGCACGTAACTGTGTCACCGCTAGGGTCTCACCGCAAGAATTCCAAAGGCTGAGGCCGAAAGTTCCTAGTTACGTTTCAACAGTGCTGCTACCTTGTCTGTACCCGTCCTACCATATGTCCTATCGTTCTACACAGCTGATCTGACGAAAGCTGACAGTTGGCACTGGTACACCTCTTACCTATTTCGTCTTGATCTATCTAGTTTCTACAGATGTCTTCAGGATCGAGAAGCTGACAGTTGATGCAGACCCAGAGCTCCACCTTGAGATTAACATTTCAGATTCAGATCAGAAAAGAGAGAGGCTGAGACAACGCAGAGGTCGCTGAAACAGAAAGGCAAGCCAAAGGGCTTACAGGCAGAGAAAAGCAGTTGCAAAGAATCAGCTTCTCAAGCTAGTAAATCTAGTTCAGCTCAGCGTGCTCCACCCAAGAGGACAAGATCCTCAGCTGCTGTTGAGCACACATCCTTGGGAAAGGAAGTAGCTAAGAAGCAGAAGCAACCAGCTAAGAGAGGTTCAAAGCCACCAGTCTCTCAAGCAATCCTTTTAGATTCAGACATTGGGGATGACATCCCAATAGGGCTCAGGGCCACTCTAAGGATGAAAAAGGCTGAAGAACACTGGGAAGCTATCAAAGCTCAAAAGATTGGCAAACAACTAGATGCAAAAGAGCAAGCTGAAAGAAAAACTTCAGTTGGTCCATTGACCATCTTCTCTTCAGAAGAATTGGCCAAACACGATGCCTTAGCCCTAGAGAGGCTAGAAATTTATGAAGAAGTAAGAAAGAGCCAGTAAAGCTTAAAGAATTTCTCAAACAAAAGGAAATGAGAGCAGCTGAATTGAAGAAACTGAAAGCTGCTCGAGGCAAAAGCAAGAGAGCTTTCAGAGGTATAAAACTCTCATAGCAGTGCAAGCTTCCGAAGAAGAACGTGGCAAGACTCTTGCACAAACTGCCACTCTTGCTGGTATAAGAAAGCAGAAAGCCCTGTCAGAGGCTGCTAAGTTCAGACAAGAGAAAGCAGCAAGACTCACTAAAGCCTCTCAGTCTATTGGCATCGTAGTCAGAGTTCCTGAAGCTTCAGTGGAAGAACAGACTGAAGTTCATGTCGAACAGCCTGCAGAAACCTCCCAGTTTCCTGAAGCAAGTCCTCCTGCTGCTGCACCTACTCAAGCTCCCAAAAGGAAAAGATCAGAAACTGTTGTGATCAGTGATGAACCTCAAGCCAAAAGACAGCCAGATGCAGATGTCAAAATAATTTCTGAGACGACTCAAAGCTCCAAGCCATCCTTAAGAGTTCAATTTGATCAACAGACGTCTGCCATTCAAGAATTGAAGAAGGAGATGTTACCACCGGTGTCACTGGTGGCTAGCCTAGCTAATTCAAGTCTGCAGACATACCAGAGGAGAAGCAGAAACTCTCAAAGTTCTACAAGTGTAGAATCCATTTCCTCCCTGGATGTCTAGAAACAGATGTCTCCATCCCAATTTCTGGTATCTGAGGCCGAAGAACAGACAACCAAAGAGGGCCCATGAGCTCCAATCACCAAAGGCTGGATCTGTGACGCCTTTAGAAGCTGCCAAACAAACAAGTCCACAGCTGTCTCAACCAGCTGTGTCACAGGCAGAAGAAGCTCAGGCCCAAGAGCCACACCTGTCTAAATCACCTATGCCACCGCCAGCTGACCCAGCCCCTTCAGTTCAAGCACCCGTGTCATCACCTGTGGCACAGGCAAGTCAGTCAGCTGAGCAAGAAGAAAGCTCTGAGAGCTCATCAGATGATGGCAGAGGTGTGTCTGTTACCCCTCCCAGGCCGAAAGAAGCTAGACCTGATTCAGATGAATATTACCAAGCCGAGAGATCTTCTCCAAGTACAAAATCAGCTGACGAAGAAGAGGAAGAGGTGGCAGAGGCTGAATAAGCAGATAGCTCACCCAGTCTCAGTTGGAGAAGAAGATCTAGAAACTAAGTATTATTACATCTTCGCTCATGCTTTGAGGACTAAGGCAAATCAAATGAAGTTCATCTCCCGAGCTGTGGCCAAGAAGCTACCCAAAAGTGATCCCCAGAAATCAAGAAGCAAAGTTGCCTCCATGAGCACAAGTGCTTTCATAAGAATGAGGTCAGCTTGCCCATATTTCAATGAAGACAAGGAGTTTCAGGATGCATCTTGTTCAGACCCCAGATTTCACACTAATCTTCAAAGAGGTCTCTACCATGAAATCCTTGCTTCCAAAGGATTTGTTGATTGCAAGGCCATAGACTGGTCTACTCTAACTGATCCCAGACTCAATCTCTCATCCAAGCCTCAGGTCTGGAGTTCATATGCAATCTTCAACAGGATTATGACCCAGAAATCATTAAGGAATTCTATGCCACTGTCTGGGTAGATCAGAAAATCAAGATGTCATGCTATGGAAGACAAGAGGCCAGCTGCTCTCAATCACAGCTCCAGAATTCAACAGCTTGTTTCATGCACCTATCGAGCCTGGTATGCTAAATTTGTTCAAGCTAGAACCTGTCTCCAATGCTGACAGAAGAAATTTCTATCCAAGGAATTTTACATTCCCTGCCAATGCCCCTTCAGATCATGTGTACTTCAAGGGGATCACAATCACAGCAAAGCACCTTGTAAAGATTGATCATGTCACCCTCCAGCCCAAAGGAGAAAATACAGATGCAGTATACAATTCAATATGGCAGGTGCTGGTGCACATAGCAAAAAACATCCATTTTGATGTGGCCAGATATATATTCCATGAGATAGATGCTGTACAGAAGGACAAGAAAGCTAAGCTGAGGTATGGGTCGTACATCATGTACATGATCCTTCAGAGAACAGGTCTTCTGGATTCCAACTTTGACATGACAGTAAAGACCATCAAGACCCAGCTTAGGCCTCAGGCTGATGACCATCCTGATGAGGTTGCTGTTCCAGCTTTGTTTGGCGAATCCCCTGAACGAGTTGTGTCAGCTCCCAGTGACACAGCTGCTCCACAGCTCCTCAAGCGCCTGCTCCCTCCGTGCCTGTGCCTTCAGTCCAAGTCCCCGCCGGTGTCACCGCTGATACTCCCACACCTGACCCAGCTGAGTTAGTATCTGTGACACAGATGGCTGCAGATGGCACTCTGTCCTCCTCTCTGATGTCTCAAGCAGTAGCCAGAGCTTATCAGAACAAAGTGATGCCAACATAGTTTGCAGCTCTGCGCCGAGAGAACTTTTAGCTCAGATCAGAAGTCTCCAGTCTGCAATCAAAGGTTGATCAGTTGCAGGCTTAGATGTCAGAAGTTCTCCAGATCTTGAAGTCAAAGCTCTGAATGTGTCTCTTCCTCACCCCTTCTTGGTGTTTTAGTGTCAAAGGGGGAGAGATTCATGCATAGGGGGAGACATAGGGGGAGAGTTTCATACAAAGGGGGAGAGATTTGTACGGGGGAGAGAATAGAGGAAGGGGGAGAAAGCAAATTATTTTCTGGAGTACTCACTGCTTGTTCTATTTCTGATTTTTCTGCCTTGACTACAATTAATACTGAGTCTTATCTTGCTCACTTTACTCTGATGCTGAAATATTTCAGTGTGCCAAGTGTGTTGCTATGATGCATATGTTCAATGCTCTGAAGCATAGGTCTAGACTATTTTTGCTCTAATTAGTCTGCTTGCTCTGATTCATATACTCATGACTAATCCTATGCTCATTGACTTATGCTCTGATTCACATATTCATAATAAACATATGCTCTGATTCACATATTCATGTTAGAGCTCTTGCTCTGATGTACAAGCCCATTGGCACTCTGATACATATGACCAGTAATTTGTTTGGCTCTGATACATATATCCATAGTGAATCAGCTCTCTAATATTCTCATATGCTCTAAGATATATATTTAGATGCTCTGACACATTTTTTATATGCTCTGGTCCTTGCAAATGCATCAAGAGAAAAATATTTCAGTTCAGCTCATTATTCTCTGACACACTTATTGTTCTGAACTGATAAGAGTGTAAGTTGTAAGAAAATGCTACCCATATTCAAAAATTATAATATGTGCATTGGCAAGTTAAAAACAAATCTCTTGTGCACAGCTTTAGGGGGAGTGTATTCTCTACAACCTGCACATATACCTTCTATTTAAATTGATATGCAAATTTGTTGAATGGGTTGCCACTAACCACCAAAAAGGGGGAGATTGAAAGAGCATCTAGGCCCCAAGTTGGTTTTGATGGTTAATGGCAACTCAAACTGGAATCTAACGTTTACAGTGTGTGTAAGCAGGTTTCTAGGTTCTAGGAAGAAGGGTCATCAAGGCAAGGATGACCACCAAAAAGGGTACAAGGGTGGTTTTCAGGACTAAGGAATGGCTGTGCTAGGCAGCTGTGCCACAGCTGTGAAGAAGCCAGTGCTGTGCAAGGAGTTGCAAGCAAGGTGATGGTGGCTTGATGCGTCAAGGACCGTGACTACAGTTGGTGGGCAGGTAAAGCGTAGATTTGCTAGTTTCTTTGAGTCCATAGGAAAAACCTGTACTATCAAGAGGGATGAAGCAGTGATGCTCTGTGGAGGTTCTATTTGCTCAATGCTCAGGATGTTGGACAGTGGCACTAATGCTTTGAGGTTAGTGGCCCTGTGTCAGCAGTTTTGTATAAGTATAAAACTGGTTGGAGCTGGCACTCTGCAGTGCTAGCAGTAGAAAAACCCTAGGGGTTAGAGTCACCAGTGTGACACAATGGTGTCACAGGTAGTCTAACACTCTATGAGTCAGGTACATCTCTGTACCAGGGGAGAGCTTGTAAACGCTAAGGAACCTGCGCTGCGATAGCTTGTCTGCTGAGTCGGAGGGCTATTGGAGGTTCTCTCTTTATAGGTTTCAGAGAGTGTGTGCGCTGAGGGCATGTCATGTGCCAAGACCGGGCTGAGTAGTGCGGCTGCATCAGTTTAGGGTTTGCCTGTGTGTGCCACCGGTGACACAGGTATCAGTCTGCTTGAGCCGGTTATAGTTATGCGGAGTGATTAGCTATGTCACCGGTGGCTGACACCGGTGATTCACTTAATCCTACGTGGCAATAGTGTAACGGTCAAGTGCCTGTGAACCCTATATATAGGGGACCAGGGGAGATCTTCGACCTCAACCAATGAGCCAATCAGTAACTCACATTCGACTATTGCAAAGCCTCTTTCCACCGAACGAAAGCCAAGTTTTCTAAGTGTCAGTTCGGGAAGGGTTAGAGTTCTTGAGCAAAGAGCATTGGTTCCTCCAAGAGTTGTTATTGCTGAATCTGTTACTCTTGGAGTGTCTACTCCTAGACGGGCGTAGGAGTTGCTGGTACCACCCAAGCTTGTGTGGGCTGGACCAGTAGTCTGTGAGGGTGATTGAAGTCTACCTGCTGCAAGCAAAAGGACTTCCACAAGCAAAGGAAGAGACCTGAGATCAGGTACTCGGAGAACAAGCACGATTCAGTGCTGGCGACCTCTTCGGAGTAGCCTCTCCAACGGAGACGTACCACTCTGCAAAGAGTTGGGAACTTCGGTGAAAAACACTTTGTCTCCTAAGTACTAGTTATTTTACTTCCTGATTCTTGCTATATCTGTTTGCTTGTATGCTCATATAGATATTCTGTTTATCTGCTTAGATCACCTTTACACCTGTGTCTTGTTAGCTGTCTCACAGTTGGTATAGATCATATGTCACGCCTGTGTCAGCTACCTGTTACACAGACACTGTGATTGCTCATCATTTTGCTGTCATTAGGTTATCTGTGTTAGGCACCTGTGTGACAGCTGCATGCTAATTTATACATAGTGACTTATCTGTGTCACACACCTGTCACACAGCTAGCTAATTCCTGCTTCTGCATAAGTCTTAATCTAAACAATCTAGTTAAAAGAAGTAATTTTTGTTAGCCTCCTATTCACCCCCCTCTAGTCGGCATCCAAGGTCCTTTCAGACACAATCTCGTCTTGTTGCCACTAGCCGTCGCCAGCATAGTACACATCCATCGGTGTACCAACAGGGAGATTGTGATGAAGTCTTTTAGCTAGATCACCGTAAGGTGTGACGTGCCCACCGGGTCTAGCCCGGAGTCGAGAGTACATCCCCGCACTCCGTTCCCCCCATCTGTGCCAAGGGTCCTCGTCGCTACGTCCACCCTTTCTGCGGTACGGCAACATCGGCACCAAAGGCTGACTAACCTACTTGACCAAGCCATTGGCCATATAGCATGCGGTTGCACTGTTATCACAATTTCTCCAACTTCAAGACTTCGGCCTTGAGCGGTACGACCAATGGTTCCTTTAAACCGGCCTTCTGCGGGTAGGACAACCATATGCTCCTTCATCACATGATCCAGCTGTCGCCTGCATCATATTAGATGGTAAGTTTCACCTAGAGTAGAATAGGAAGAATAGAGACAGAGGGAATCATCGGGCATCTGGCCCTAGCTCAGCGAGCTCAACAAGTTTCAACAAGGATCATCGATCCGATATTCATTCCTCCGTAGAGGTAAATCAAAACAACCTAAAGATGTAATTAAGCATGGCTAAGCATATCTCTACTCTATACAGAACAAAATCTATTAATCTACTCAGGGTATCAAGTAAACATGGCGACAAGCGGACAGGGTAAAAGTGTGTCAATCGACACGCTAGCTACTGGATTAAAACAGCATGCATGTTTGTAAATAACAAAATATAATGACTTTAAAAATATAGGGTCAAGTATGATCAAGAAAAGGGGGCATGCCTTCATGGTAGTACTCTCCTTCTTCAGCTGATTCGGTCACCGGGTCGGTCTCTTCACTCCCTATTGTCGCAACGCAACGAGCAAAGTAAATAAACAACCAACTCCAAGGAAACATTCTGAAAAGCAACACGAGAGAGAAGCATGACGAAGGTAAGGTGATGTGGAATGGAACGATAGCGCGATAGCGTCATCGCGAAGAAGAATGGGTCTTCTAGGATTGGCCATAACCATATGCTTACATATAATATACATAGAAAAACATATATCCCTTACCGGGTATTTGCATATACATAAACAACATACACCTTAACATGCCAGTAATCATGATAAAAAATAAAATAATTCACCATTAACCACAAATAAATATGTAGGTGGATCCTAAATATTTATAATGGTTAATAACCTAAAAAAATAAATTAATAACATCTAACTATTTTTACACATGCTTTTCTATTATTTTAAGACTAAAAATTAAGCTAAGAGCTATTCTCTATCATTAACATGGGCTAACTAAGTATGGAACATCTTGGAATATGTTAATAGTACTGGAACAATACCAAAAATGATTTAATAATAATTTTTTAATCTAAACATTAATAAATTAAGGCAATTACTAGCATTTCTAGTGTAACAATTAAGTAGAAAATACTAATTAACATCAATAAATCATGAAATTGGATCAACATGTCATAATACCAATTCCAGAGACACTTCATGTTTGCAAGTGTTCCGGAATTACAATTTAAGTAATTATAACTATTAATCTAAGCATGAAAATTGCCTTAAAAGCATGGTAAAGCATTATTTAATCATGCCAAATGGGTTCTAATGACTTAACATCATACCTAGAATATAACATGATTTATTGGGTACTGGACATGGATTTTTAATAGCTAAAACAGATTTATAAAGGAAACTATTGCTAAAACAGAATTTAAATAACAATTTTAAATAGATCTAGAACACATCTTGATTTCTATAGCCCTAACCAATGCAGGAAAAATATTTTGGTTTACATAGTAAATGATTTCTAGGGTTCTCTGATCTTAGGCAAAAATTGAATATAAATAACAGAGAGCATTTCTATTTTTAATAATTAAAACAAAGCTTAATTTAATTCTAGGAAATTCTACACTATGTCAAAAATTATGAAAATTTCCAGAAGTACTCCCTAGCATACTAGTGATCTACAGAAAAAGAACTACTTCAAAATAATCTTCTAGTACAAAGTTATCACGAAATTAGGTCAAATTTCATCCAAATTATAATTCAAAATCTAGCGGTCGATTATAAATCCGGTCACACCATTCGATTCATGGGATTCTAAGGGTTCCATTTTACTCCTAAGATCAAGGACCAGACAAGGATTGGATGGGGTCCAAAAATTAGATAGAAGGGATGGCACAAGGGCTACTGTACATGGGTTCTTTTTACTGATCACGCATGTACACTGTAGCATGTACTGTAGTAGAGAGGTTTGGGGAAGAAAACAACCCATGGTGGCACAAGGGAGATGAATAATGGAGCAAAAATTGGTTGAGGGATTTTGATGTAGGGGTTGTGGGGAGACTACCTCGGAGAGGGATTGGAGAGGGGCTCACCATGGGTGGAGAAATCGAGGAGAGAGAGATCACCGGAGTTGAAGAAGATGTCGCGGTACGGTCGATGTAGAGGAAGAAGCTCCCGGTTTGTTGCGGTACGAGGTGCGTGTCGGCGTGGGGAAGCTCTGGGTAGTAGCTCCTCGGTGTGGGGGACGTCGTAGTGGCCGGAATTCCTCGCCAGAGTTGTCGCCGGAGTTGGAGAAGAAAAAGAGGTGGAGAAGGATTTTTGGTGTGGGAAAGCAAAGAAAAGAACTGCAGGAATTGGGGGCTTTTTATAGAGGAGAAAGGGAAGGAAAGGGCATCAATCTTTGGAAAATTAATGGAGGAAATTATGGGGGAGAAAAATCTTGGATTTAAATTTCCAAAGAGAGGAACCGGCGGCGTTACACGCAGCGCGCGCCGCACGCGCGCGTGCGAGAGGCGCACGACGCCGTGGCTGGCAAGCCTGGCCGCTCGGCTGCCTTACCAGGCCGGCCAGCGTGCTCCAGGCGGCCCAAAGGCGCAGCCCAGGCGGCGGCCGGGCTGGCTTAAGGCGGCGGCCCAAGGGGAGGTGGGGAGGGGCGGCCTGGTAGGGAACAAGGGGGAGGCGGCAGCCTGGGCCGGCCTGCTAGGCCGCGGCCCAGGAGGGAGGGGAGCAGGCCGAGGCGGCCCAGGCGGGGCCCAAAGGGGAGGGGAGCGGGCTTTTGGCCTAGGTTGAATAAAAACCAATAAAAACACATTTTTGGATTCAAAATAATTACAGAAATTCAAAAGAGGGGTTTAAAAATATCGAAAGCTTCCCAAAAATTCCAGAAAAATTCTACTAAATCAATTTGAGCACAAGGAACTCAATAAAAATAATTTTAGATGTTACAACTCTACCCCCCTTATAAAGAATCTCGACCCCGAGATTCAAAGCTAGAGAACAGATCTGGGAACTCCTCCTTCAGGTCTTCTTCTCGCTCCCACGTTGCTTCTTCTTCGGAATGTTTGCTCCACTGAACCTTGCAAAACTTGATCACCTTCCTTCTAGTGGTTCTTGTTTTCTCGTCCAGAATCTTGATTGGGTATTTCTCATATGTTAGATCATCTTGAATTTCAATATCCTCCAACGAAGCTTTCCGAACTTCTTCTTCCGGTTCCTTGAAACACTTCTTCAACTGTGACACATGGAACACATTGTGCACATTGGATAACTTCTCCGGCAAAGCCAACTGATAAGCTACCTCACCACGACAGGCAGTTGTCTCAAAGGGACCAATATAGCGAGGTGCTAGCTTGCCCTTGATTCCAAAGCAACGCATCCCTCTGAGCGGGGATACCTTCAGATACACAGCATCACCTATCTTGAAAGATATATCCTTGCGGCGCTTGTTTGAGTAACTCTTCTGTATCGACTGTGCCACTTTCAATCTCTCTTGGATCACTTTCACTTGCTTATCAGCCTCTTCTAAAGTGTCAGTTCCGAACACTTGCTTTTCACCAACTTCATGCCAATTCAAAGGTGTACGACATTTACGCCTATATAAAGCTTCAAAAGGAGCCATTTGCAAACTGGCTTGATAACTATTGTTGTAAGAAAACTCTGCATATGGCAAACTCTTATCCCAGCTTCGCTTGTACGTCAAAGCACATGCCCAAAGCATATCTTCTAGAATCTGATTTACTCGCTCGGTTTGACCATCCGTTTGCGGGTGGTATGCTGTACTGAAATTCAGCTACGTGCCAAGTGCTTCATGCACTTTCTTCCAAAACCTCGATGTAAATTGTGTCCCTCAATCAGACACAATTTTCTTTGGCACTCCATGCAAGCACACAATTCGGGACATATACAGCCCTGCTAGCGTCTCACCACTATACACTATCTTCATTGGAATGAAATGAGCTGACTTGGTTAATCGATCCACGATAACCCATATAGAATCATACCCTGACGATGTCCTCGGAAGGCTCCTGATGAAATCCATTCCGATTTCTTCCCACTTCCATTCAGGCACTTTAAGCGGTTGAAGCAATCCTGCAGGCTTCTGGTGCTCTGCCTTCACTCGACGGCATATATCACATAGAGACACAAACTCGGCGATATCTCGCTTCATGTTGGGCCACCAAAAGTTCTCTCGCAGATAATGGTACATCTTTATACTTCTGGGATGGATAGAATAAGCAGACTCATGAGCTTCCTTCATGATCAATTCTTTGATCTCCTTCTGATTTGGCACAATCAAACGGTCTCAGAACCAAAGGGTCCCACTTTCACCTTCCTTATGATCAGGTGCTTCACCCAACTTGATCTTCGCTCGGATCTCTTCGATACCCTTGTCACCTTTCTGAGCTTCTCTCACTTGGTCTTCAAGGGTTGACTTCACTTCTAACATGTCATCATTCTCGGCGATACTCACATTCAGATTCAGCTTCCTGAACTCTTCATACAGCTCTGGTTGGCTTTCTTGAATCATCAAATTGTTACTGTAGGCCTTTCGACTCAAAGCATCGGCCACGATATTAGCTTTACCAAGATGGTAATTAATCCCAACATCATAATCCTTTATCAACTCTAAACATCTTCTTTGCCTGAGATTCAATTCTAACTGAGTGAAGATATACTTCAAACTTTTATGATCCGTGTATATCTCACAGCGATTACCGATAAGGTAATGTCACCAAATCTTCAAAGCATGCACTACTACAGCTAACTCCAAATCATGAGTCGGATAATTCTCCTCGTGTGCGCGTAACTGCCTTGACACATAACAACAACCTTGCCTTGTTGCATTAGCACACATCCCAAACCTTGTTTGGAAGCATCACAATAAACTTCAAAATCTTTCCGAATATCAGGCAAGATTAGCACTGGCGCTGATGTCAATCTCTTCTTGAGCTCCTGAAAACTTGCCTCACAAGCTTCCGACCACACGAACTTGTTCTCCTTCTTGATCAGCTGGGTCATCGGTCTTGCAATCTTGGAGAAATCTTCTATGAACCGGCGGTAATACCCCGTTAGTCCAAGAAAACTACAGATCTCTGACACATTCTTCAGTTGCTTCCAATTAATCACAGATTCCACTTTAGCTGGATCCACTGCTACTCCTTCGGCCGATATGACATGACCGAGAAAATCCACTTGCTTCAGCCAAAATTCACACTTACTAAACTTGGCATAAAGCTCATGCGCTCTTAATCTGTCCAAAACCACTCGAAGATGCTGCTCATGCTCTTCTTCGTTTTGGGAGTACACCAACACATCGTCAATAAACACCACGACAAACTTGTCCAAGCAATCCATGAACACTTTGTTCATCAAATTCATAAAATATGCCGGAGCATTTGTGAGTCCAAACGACATCACAAGAAACTCATATAGCCCATATCTGGTCACAAAAACTGTCTTGGGCACATCTTCTGGTCGAATCTTCAACTGGTGATACCCTGATCTGAGATCTATATTCGAGAACACTGATGCTCCCTTCAACTGGTCAAACAAATCATCAATCCTTGGCAAAAGGTACTTGTTCTTGATCGTCACTTCATTAAGAGCTCGGTAGGCTACGCACATGCGCATGCTACCATCCTTCTTCTTTACAAACAGAACTGGTGCTCCCCATGGCGAGGTACTCGGTCTGACATAATATTTCTCTTCTAGCTCTTGAATTTGCTTCTTCATCTCGGCTAACTCATTAGCCGGGATCCGATATGGCCTCTTTGCAATAGGAGCTGTGCCTGGCACTAGCTCAATAGCAAACTCTATCTCACGGTCTAGCGGCAGACCTGGTAGCTCTTCTGGAAAGACATCCGGGTATTCATTCACCACCCTTACGTCTTCAACAGACAACTCTTTCAGACTACTCAACATGGAAACCTCCTCAAGATAAGATGAGAACTTCAACTTGAACTCCACAGTGATCCCTTCAGCATTGGTCAACACTATGGATCTACTAGCACAATCTATATTCCTTTGATGCTTACTCAACGAGTACATCCCTAGGATGACATCCAAGTCTTGAGAATCTAACAAGATAAGGTTTGCTAGAAACTCTACTCCTTCGATCATTATGATCACTTTAGGACATTTGAGTCCGGTTCTTAGCACACCCCCAGGTTGTTGGAAATATGCCCTAGAGGCAATAATAAAGTTGTTATTATTCTATTTTCATGTTCATGATTAAGTTTATGTTCTATGCTAAAATTGCATTGGTTCTTGAATATGAGATTCAGAGGAAAACCTAATTGCATGTGTGGAATAATAAACACCATTCAGATCCCTAGTCAGGCCTCTGGACTAGCTCATGTATTGTTGATGATCTTGTTTTCCTGATCATGGGCATTGTTAATGTAACAAGGATGCCGGCAATAATGGGAACACATTATTAGGGTAACAATGGTGTTGGATAGACCCCTTATGAGATATTGCGAGATCACTTCGTCAATATGTTGTCAGTATCTTCTCATGATGTGTTAACGTTTACTTGCGTCCTTAGACCATGAGAATATCATAGACCCGGATACCGGATGGTTGCTTTGGGGTCATCAAACGTTACGCCGTAACTGGGTAATTATAAAGGTGACTTCCAGGTACACCAGAAAGTATATCGTGGTTCTAGATATGTCAAGACTGGGATTTGCCCATCCGGCGATGGAGAGATACACTCTGGGCCCACTCGGTATTACGGTGTCCAGCATCGCCTGGCCAGGTATTGTGACTAAAAGGTTAGTCACGGGGATACCGGAATACGGAAACGAGAAAAGAGTACAAACCGGTAACGAGGATAACTAGGTATGGTGATCAAGGAGTTGATCACAGGGATACCGTCAAAGTCTCGCCTCGGGTTGTGTAATGTATCGTGAGGCAAAAGGAATTGTATGCGACAATACAAGGTTTGCTCGATAAAGATCTTCGATGATATGTGGGAGTCGTTATGGGTGTCCAGATCCCGCTGACGATTATTGTCCGGAATATATTCCGGACATGTCCACATATACTCGAACCTATAGGGTCACACGCTTAACGTTTTAGCGACATTTAGGAATGGTACGATTTATGGAGAACGAGAGAGAAGAGTTCCGAAAGTGTTTCGGATGATCTCGAAAGTGTTCCGGGAGGTCCCGGATGGTTCCGGTGATGTCCGGAAGTGTTCCGAAAAGTATTGGAAGGTTCTGGAAGGTTCTAGAAGGTTCTAGAAATTCTAGAAGGTTCTAGAAGGTTCTAGTGTAGTTGGACTCCAACTCCAACAAGGTGTCCCTGCTGGAGTAGGACTCCACCTGCCTAGGGAGAGCTGCCCCAACCCCTATAAATAGAGGGGCAGGGCACCTCAAAGGGTATCCCAAGCAGCCCCAGAGGCAGCCCTAGTCCCTTGGACTAAACCCTAGGCCGGCCATCTCTAGATTGGCCACAGCCTTCTTTTTCTCTCTCTTCTAGATTGGATCTAGTACAGCTGCCGGCGCGCTGCTGCTTCTCCTTCTCGTAGATCCCCGCTGTTCTTGTGTGCTGGTCCACACATTACCGCGGTATCGCTGATCCGGTACGCGTGGATACCTCGGAGACGTCGTATACTTCGGCGTTTGATCGGGCGAACTATTCACGAGGAGATCGCTCTCGCGGCTGGGAGGTATAACCTAGCTGTGGGAGTCTGCGGACTTCATCGACATCGGTCAACTTTTCCGCTGCATTGACGTGATCGTCGAAGGTATGATATCGTTACCTACACCTCGATAGTGTTTCTTGGTTTGGTTCGTGCGCGAAAAATTTTGTTTTGCGTAGCGCGTTCCCCAACAGTGGTATCAGAGCGGTTCTATGCGTAGTTGTAGGTACGACTAGAGCATATGTGATATGCGGCATTGCACATATGATGTGCGGGGTGTTAGATGAGATCTACCACCAGATTTTCTTGTTGTTTCCCTCTCATTGCAAAATTTTGATCTCGGCGGCATCGTGAAATTTTCAGAGGTCCGGCGAACCTTACGATCTTCGGATCGAGACATGCTAAGGATGACTTTGGTTTCACTTTAGTTGAGAAAGATAAATTTGCAATGAGCGGGCTTGTAGATGTGATCTACACGGGGGTCATGCGTATGACGAAGTTTAGTATGGGGTTCGAGATTTCCGAGTCTCCAATTCCAGACACCCCGACAGTTAAATAACTGCAAGAGCAATCATGCTTATGGTAACGTAGGTAGCAAACGGTTTGCAACGTAGCCATAAAGCCACGTATTGTAGCATAAACGTTAGATGCGTCTAACTTATTTTTGCAGGGTATGCATGTGATGTGGTATAGCCTATGTGATGCAATGTGATTGTATGAGATGCAAAGTGTTTGTAATTTTAATTTTGTCATGACCTGCGTGTCATGAGTACGGCAATCGGCAGGAGCCAATACGATTGTCATTATTTATTATATTGACCTACGCGTCAACTAGAAAGCCATGTAATGCATTTATTTTATTAGCTATGTGATAGCAAATAGTTGTAATCGAAGGACATGGTGGTGACAATCTTACATCGATGGACCTCGACGCTACGTCGTACGCGAAGAAGGAGTTCTCCGCCAAAAGATGTTGAAGAAGTCTTCTTCAACAAAAGGGGCTATACCATATCACAATAATTTAAATGCATGTGATGTTAATCCTTTTTATGCACCTTGTTTGATGCGTGGTAGACGTTGTTAAATAGGGTGATCCCTCACACAAATATCAAAGTAGTTAGTGTTCTTCCAAGTGTAGCACCGTCTGGAGTATTTGCCATTCTGAGGTGCGCCATGTCACATGGGTACGATAGGTTTGACATATATGAGGCGGGCGCGAACCGTTCGCGCAGCAGAGCACTCGGTTGTCTTGACGAGCTTTGCAAGATCGTTTTGGGCTCGGAACACACCCATCGAAAGATGAACAAGAGTCATATGGGATATGATTGGCATGTTGACCTACCGGTCTCGTTATTCCATCATCAGTGATGTCACATCAATGGTGGAGTAAGTGAGTCGTGGATCTTGAATCACTAATAATCAATTATGAGGGATATTGGTTTTAGTGGGAGCTTACTCTAATTAAGTGTTAATTTGAGTTGCTTTAATCATGAACAATGTCTAAAGTGTATTTGTTTTTAAGTTGTAGATCTATGGCACCCGTAACCACCTTTCCACTATGCGCGTTGCTTGAGAAAGAAAAACTGAATTCATCTGGGAACAACTTTACGGACTGGTACCGTAATGTGAGGATTGTCCTCAAGAGTGCCAAGAAGGACTATGTCCTATCGCAAACTCTCGGTGAACTCCCCGCTAACGCTACAGATGATGAGACTCGTATCTATCAATCTAAGAGCGATGATTCCATTGCAGTACAGTGTATCATGCTTGCCTCCATGGAACCTGATCTTCAAAAGCGTTTTGAGAATTGGGCTGCTTATGAGTTAATCCAGGAGCTGAAAGCTTTGTTTCAGAAGCAAGCAAGGACTGAAAGATATGAGATATCCAAAGCCTTGTTTGAATGCAAGATGGCTGAGGGCAGCTCAGTGAGTCAGCACGTACTTAGATTGTCTGGGTACGCGCAAAGGTTGGATGCGCTAGGTTTTCCAATCTCCCAAGAGTTGGGCACTGATCTTGTTCTTGCTTCCCTCCCTTCGAGCTATAGTAGCTTCATCATGAACTACAACATGAATGGGATGGAAAAGAGTATGGGTGAATTATTCACTATGCTTAAAACTGCTGAGAGTGGAATCCAGAAGGACGCCAATCATGTGATGATGGTGAATAAAACAACCAACTTCAAGAAGAAGGGCAAGTCTAAGAAAAAGGGCAAATCCAAGGGTGCTAGTATGACTGACACGCCTAAGAAGTCCAAGACTGGTGCCACTTCTGATGTTGAGTGCTTCTTCTGTAAAGAGAAGGGACACTGGAAGAGGAACTGCAAGAAATATCTGGCAGAAAAGAAGAAGTCTGGAAAGTCCAGCTCAGGTATGAGTGTCATACATGTTATTGATGTATTCCTTGCTGGTCCACAATGTAATTCTTGGGTATTGGATACCGGATCGGTTGCTCATATTTGCAACTCGATGCAGGAACTACAGAGGCCTAAGCGACTGGCAAAGGATGAGGTGACGATGCGCGTCGGGAACGGAGTAAAAGTTGCTGTGCTCGCCGTCGGTGTCCTACCTCTACATTTATCTTCAGGATTTATATTAGAGCTTAGTAATTGTTACTATGTTCCGGCCTTGAGCAAAAACATTATTTCTGGATCATGTTTGTTGCAAGACGGTTATTCGTTTAAGTCTGAGAACAATGGTTGTTCGGTTTATATGGATAATATGTTTTATGGCCATGCTCCCGTTGTGAATGGGTTATTTATTATGAATCTTGATGGTAATACACACATCCATAACACTGACGCTAAACGTCGCAAGATAATCGATTCGAATTCCACTTATTTGTGGCACTGCCGTTTGGGTCATATTGGAAAGAAGCGCATGAAGAAACTCCATTGTGATGGACTTTTGGAGTCATTTGATTATGAATCATTTGACACTTGCGAGCCTTGTCTAATGGGTAAAATGACTAAAACGCCGTTCACAGGCCACGTAGAACGGGCGACTGACTTATTGGAGATCATACATACGGATGTATGTGGTCCAATGAGTATAGCTGCACGCGGTGGATTCCTCTACTTCATTACCTTCACGGATGATTTGAGTAGATATGGGTATATCTATTTGATGAGACATAAGTCTGAAACTTTTGAAAAGTTCAAAGAATTTCAGCATGAAGTAGAAAATCATCGTAACAAGAAAATCAAGTTTCTGCGATCAGATCGCGGAGAGGAGTATTTGAGTTACGAGTTTAGCGAACATCTGAAGAGCTGCGGAATTGTTTCACAGCTTACGCCTCCCGGAACGCCACAGAGGAATGGAGTGTCCGAGAGACGTAATCGAACCTTGTTGGACATGGTAAGATCGATGATGTCATTAACTGAACTGCCATTGTCTTTTTGGGGTTATGCTTTAGAGACTGCCGCTTTTACACTAAATAGAGCACCATCTAAATCCGTTGAAACGACACCATATGAGATATGGCATGAGAAGAAACCCAACTTGTCTTTTCTTAAAATTTGGGGATGCGATGCATATGTAAAGCGTTTACAACCAAATAAGCTCGATCCCAAATCGGATAAATGCTTCTTTGTTGGTTATCCCAAAGGAACTGTTGGGTATTCCTTCTATCACCGCGCCGAAGGCAAAGTGTTTGTCGCAAAGAACGGTGTGTTTCTCGAGAAAGAGTTTCTTGCGAAAGGGGTGAGTGGGAGGATAGTGCAACTCGACGAGATTGGTGAATCTTCGTCATTAGGTCAAAGTGATGCAACGCCGGAAGTAGTTCCGGAGTTTCCCACAATGACTGATACGGAAGCCCCTACATGTGATGTAGAGACTTCAGTCGAGCCAGCAGCTGAACCACGAAGGTCTGGTAGGATTCGCACGAAACCACAGTGGTTTTCGGACGAGGTATTGTTGTTAGACAACGATGAGCCTGCGACCTATACGGAAGCAATGATGGGCCCTGACTCCGTTAAATGGCTAGACGCCATGAAATCCGAGATAGAATCCATGTACGAGAACCAAGTTTGGAGCTTGGTGGACCCTCCTGAAGGCGTGAGGCCTATCGAATGTAAATGGATCTATAAAAAGAAAACAGACGCGGATGGGAATGTATACATCTATAAAGCTCGACTTGTCGCAAAGGGTTTCCGACAAGTTCAAGGAGTTGACTACGACGAGACATTCTCTCCCGTAGCGATGCTTAAGTCTGTTCGGATTCTTCTAGCGATTGCTGCATATTTCGATTACGAGATATGGCAAATGGATGTCAAAACAGCGTTCCTGAATGGGAAGCTAACCGAGGACGTGTATATGATACAGCCCGAGGGTTTTGTCAATCCAAAGGATGCTGGAAAGGTATGCAAACTTCAGAGATTCATCTATGGACTGAAGCAAGCATCACGGAGTTGGAATCTTCGCTTTGATGAAGTGGTCAAAGGGTTTGGCTTCATCAGGAACTGCGAAGAGGCTTGTGTTTACAAGAAAGTAAGTGGGAGCGCAAAAGCATTTCTAATACTCTATGTGGATGACATATTGTTGATTGGGAATGATGTATCTTTTCTTGACAATATTAAGACTTCGTTGAAAAATAGTTTTTCAATGAAAGATTTAGGCGAGGCAGCATACATATTAGGTATAAAGATCTATAGAGATAGATCAAAGCGCCTAATAGGGCTAAGCCAGAGTACATATATAGATAAAGTACTGAAGAGGTTCAGTATGGAAAACGCCAAGAAGGGGTTCTTGCCGATGTCGCATGGGAAAAGTTTGAGCAAGAATCAGTGTCCTTCGACAACTGATGAGCGAGAACGCATGAGTAAGATTCCATACGCATCCGCGATTGGGTCAATCATGTACGCCATGATATGTACACGACCAGATGTGTCCTATGCTCTAAGTGTTACGAGCAGATACCAGAGTGATCCAGGTCATGATCATTGGACAGCAGTGAAGAATATCCTAAAGTACCTGAAGAGGACTAAGGATATGTTTCTCGTATACGGTGGTGACGAAGAGCTCGTTGTAAAGGGTTACACCGACGCCAGCTTTGTCACAGATCCGGACGATTTTCGATCTCAATCAGGCTTAGTGTGTACACTGAACGGTGGCGCAGTGAGCTGGAAGAGTTCCAAGCAGGACACTGTGGCGGATTCTACAACGGAGGCTGAGTATATCGCCGCTTCAGAAGCGGCAAAGGAGGGCGTTTGGATTAAGAAGTTCGTCACCGAGCTTGGTGTGGTTCCGAGCGCGCTGGATCCTATGGAGCTCTATTGTGACAATAGTGGCGCCATAGCTCAGGCCAAGGAGCCAAGGTCCCACCAGAAGTCCAAACATATACAACGCCGATTCCACATCATTCGTGAATTGGTGGAGCGTGGAGATGTAAAGATATGCAAAATACACACGGATCTGAATGTGTCAGATCCGCTGACGAAGCCTCTACCACAAGCAAAGCATGAGCAACACCGGAATGCCATAGGTGTTAGGAGCTTAAGCATTGGCTAGATTATTGACTCTAGTACAAGTGGGAGACTGTTGGAAATATGCCCTAGAGGCAATAATAAAGTTGTTATTATTCTATTTTCATGTTCATGATTAAGTTTATGTTCTATGCTAAAATTGCATTGGTTCTTGAATATGAGATTCAGAGGAAAACCTAATTGCATGTGTGGAATAATAAACACCATTCAGATCCCTAGTCAGGCCTCTGGACTAGCTCATGTATTGTTGATGATCTTGTTTTCCTGATCATGGGCATTGTTAATGTAACAAGGATGCCGGCAATAATGGGAACACATTGTTAGGGTAACAATGGTGTTGGATAGACCCCTTATGAGATACTGCGAGATCACTTCGTCAATATGTTGTCAGTATCTTCTCATGATGTGTTAACGTTTACTTGCGTCCTTAGACCATGAGAATATCATAGACCCGGATACCGGATGGTTGCTTTGGGGTCATCAAACGTTACGCCGTAACTGGGTAATTATAAAGGTGACTTCCAGGTACACCAGAAAGTATATCGTGGTTCTAGATATGTCAAGACTGGGATTTGCCCATCCGGCGATGGAGAGATACACTCTGGGCCCACTCGGTATTACGGTGTCCAGCATCGCCTGGCCAGGTATTGTGACTAAAAGGTTAGTCACGGGGATACCGGAATACGGAAACGAGAAAAGAGTACAAACCGGTAACGAGGATAACTAGGTATGGTGATCAAGGAGTTGATCACAGGGATACCGTCAAAGTCTCGCCTCGGGTTGTGTAATGTATCGTGAGGCAAAAGGAATTGTATGCGACAATACAAGGTTTGCTCGATAAAGATCTTCGATGATATGTGGGAGTCGTTATGGGTGTCCAGATCCCGCTGACGATTATTGTCCGGAATGTATTCCGGACATGTCCACATATACTCGAACCTATAGGGTCACACGCTTAACGTTTTAGCGACATTTAGGAATGGTACGATTTATGGAGAACGAGAGAGAAGGGTTCCGAAAGTGTTTCGGATGATCTCGAAAGTGTTCCGGGAGGTCCCGGATGGTTCCGGTGATGTCCGGAAGTGTTCCGGAAAGTATTGGAAGGTTCTAGAAGGTTCTGGAAGGTTCTAGAAGGTTCTAGAAATTCTAGAAGGTTCAGGAAGGTTTTAGAAATTCTAGAAGGTTCTGGAAGGTTCTAGAAATTCTAGAAGGTTCTAGAAGGTTCTAGTGGAGTTGGACTCCAACTCCAACAGGGTGTCCCTGCTGGAGTAGGACTCCACCTGCCTAGGGAGAGCTGCCCCAACCCCTATAAATAGAGGGGCAGGACACCTCAAAGGGTATCCCAAGCAGCCCCAGAGGCAGCCCTAGTCCCTTGGACTAAACCCTAGGCCGGCCATCTCTAGATTGGCCACAGCCTTCTTTTTCTCTCTCTTCTAGATTGGATCTAGTACAGCTGCCGGCGCGCTGCTGCTTCTCCTTCTCGTAGATCCCCGCTGTTCTTGTGTGCTGGTCCACACATTACCGCGGTATCGCTGATCCGGTACGCGTGGATACCTCGGAGACGTCGTATACTTCGGCGTTTGATTGGGCGAACTATTCACGAGGAGATCGCTGTCGCGGCTGGGAGGTATAACCTAGCTGCGGGAGTCTGCGGACTTCATCGACATCGATCAACTTTTTTCGCTGCATTGACGTGATCGTCGAAGGTATGATATCGTTACCTACACCTCGATAGTGTTTCTTGGTTTGGTTCGTGCGCGAAAAATTTTGTTTTGCGTAGCGCGTTCCCCAACACAGGTGATTGCACAACCATAGGCCAAATTTAAAACTCCAACTTCAAAATGATGTTTTTCAGCAAAAGACTTTGCAATGAACGAATGCGAAGCTCCAGAATCAAACAAAACTGAACCATAATATGAGTTGATCGGAAACATACCCAGAACAACATCTGAAGCTTCCTGGGCTTGTTCTGTAGTTACATGGTTGACCTTCCGCGGCCAACTGCTCCTAGGGTGCGAGACGGGGCTCCTGGGGTTGGAAGCACACCACGTCCTTGACCTGCTTGCGGTGTCTTGACAGCTAGCCCTAGGTTGAACTTCACCAGTGACGGTCCTGTATTTCTTCGAGTAGGGCACACATTACCAAAATGCCCCTCTTGTCCACAGTTGAAACATGGCCTCCCTGCGGTGTTGGCTCTGAATCCTCCCACTTCAGCTCTAGGAGATTGATAGGAGGCTTGGGGGAACAAAGCTGTTCTACCTCGGCGGTCTTGGGTTCTGCACTTTGAAACCCTGATTCTGATTCGGCCTCTGACGGGAACTGCCTGCACCAGAATGGCCCTGATAAGCTGCCTTGCGCTTGCGATGCTCCTCAAGCTCCTTCTTTGAATTCTCCTAAATGATAGCCTTGTTTACCAGCTGCTGGAATGTTGGGAAGTCATGAGCGACCAATCTGTCCTTCAGCCATGGGTTCATTCCATTCAATAACCTTGAAACTTTATCCGCCGTTGTTGCAACATCAGCCTTTCTGTAACGGGCCAATTGAGTGAAGCGACTCAGATATTTTGGCACCGTCATCTTCACTTGCTTCAACTCCAAGAACTCCTTTCTCTTCATCTCCATCACTCCCGCTATATTTTGTTGTGTGATTGCTTAGTTTACTTTTTTTTACTCTTATGCTTAGAGTGTATTAGTTTTATCGGGTAGAGAATTTTTGTTAGTCTATTCACCCGATCTCTAGATGTCATTCTCGATCCTTCAATTGGTATTAGAGCATCGATCTTGCTCTTATCTTTTAGGTTTAACCACCTAGAGAGCGAGGATGCCATGTAATCGATGCAGAATTCAACAACCTCTTTCTAAAACATAACATTCTACAATACTGTCCTCTGGCCGATTCTGATTCCTAACATAGTACTTCAGTGTTTCCATGAGGCACTCGAAAGGATACCTGCTGTGTAGAAACACAGGGCTGCGCATCTTTATCTTGTACACAATGTGAACAATGAGATCGAGTATGATATAGAAGAATGACGGCGGAAAATACATCTCTAGTTCGCATACGTTCTTCACCACCTCCTCTTGCAGATTATCTAGTGCAAGGGGATATATGACTTTCTACACAATTCTGTTAAAGAAATCACACAACCTCATGGTACTTCTCAGACATGTAGCGACAGAGTATTTCTGATTGCCACTGGGAGCATTTGTGTCATTATCACATGAAAATCATGAGACTTTATGCCAATTAATTTCAAGTCTTGCATGGAAACAAGGTTCTTTATGTTGGACGGCTAACCAAACAAAATTTTAACACTATGCAAGAGCTCACAAGTTCAGTTCTCTCATCCTTGGATAAAGTGCAACAAGCAGGGATGAGGTACGTCTGACCTTTATTAGCCTTTATTGGTGCTAACTAAGATCCGATGGCCATATCAGCCAAGTCGAGTCTTGACTTAACGCCATCCTTTGCTTTGTCACGGATGTTGGTAACATACCGAGCACGTTGTCACACACGTTCTTCTCTACGTGCATGATATCGATGCAACAAAGCACTTCTATATCCTTCGAATAAGGTATGTTCCAAAATATTGATATCTCTTTTCATATGATCTTCTCACCCCGTTATTTCCTCAATTTACGTCCCTTTCCAAGTACATCATTGATATCCTTCACCTTATCACAGACCTCTATCCTGGTAAAAGGCCTTTGTCACCATGTTCTGTCTTTCCATCCAATTGAGCATTCATGCTGTGGAATGAGTGATTTCTCTTAAGGAACCTGCGGTGATACATGTATACGGTTTTTCCGGAGTTCTTAAGCCACACGCTCGTAGTATGTTCCAAGCATGTCACGCAGATTTTCGTTCCCTTTATAGTCTACCCCAAGTAGTTACCATATTGCAGGATAATCATGGATGGTTAGGAACAACAATCCACGTATATCGAAATACTCTCGTTCGTAAGCATCTCGTACGTTTACCCCTTCTGTACTCCCCAATATTTATAGTTCTTCCATCAATAGTACAATGTAAACATCGATGTCATTTCCAGGTTGCTTTGACTCTTGGATAAGTATAGATATTATGATGTACTTATGTTTCATACACAACACAAAGGAACCATCACGGATAAGTGCATCATCTACCACAGCTCCACAAGCTAAACTATCATAAAACATTGCATACGGTTGGCATGAAAAGAACCATCCATGATGACTCCCTTCCTTGACGGTTTTCTACAGTGAACCGTCGCGGATGTGGCCCATATCTGGGACGGTTGCTTTTGGAAAACCTAATCTCATACCGTTTCCCCAGCGAACCATTTGGGATTGTTGTATCCTTAACGGATTTCTCGAACCGTCAAGGATAAGTGGTATTGTATGAGTAGTTTTTTACTCGTGTGCATTTTTTCTCAGTTGTCTACAACATTTTTTGTCAATTGTCTATGTATCCTTTTGAAGGAAAAGGCCCTCAGGCCCTATATGTTCTAGATTACACTTGAGATGTAGCTACATCACAACTGTTACAAGTGGATACAAAGAAACAAAAATTAAAATTAAAGGCATACTCCTGAAATTTGCATATAAGACCCTTAGTGTGAATGAAGAATGGGTCCTTTAGATGGCTTGGTGGTGCTAGAGGTGCTGGGTCACCGCCGGTAGAGCTCCTACACGCCATTGATGCCTAGGACAAGACATAGCAACTAAGCTACCAGCTTCTACCATGGTCAATGTAAGGACAGGGCCTCCACATCTTGGAGGTTGGGAAAGGTATCCATGGAGCTCAGTGATGGCGTAGTGAGGCACCTACAAGTCATCCAATAGAGAGACTGAATATCATCGGGAACATGTGATTTAAAGGCCTATAGTCCTAGTGACTGCTGCCAGAACTGGTGATGTCGTTGATCTTGGGCATCATCCTGAGGAAGCAGGGGGTTCAAGGAAGATAGCATGACGCTCCACAGAAGAGGAAGCAACGCAAACCAAGGCGACCATTGCCAGATCCACAGCGGGCCGATTATTTGAGGGGGGTGGAGCTCACCTGGTCTCCGGTGCTAGGTACATCTGAAACCATCGCCATGGATGACGATGGAGCTCAATGTAGAGAGAGGGGCGTCCTCTATACAAAAAAGTGATGCTACTTCGATGCCGCAAGCTAGATGTATACCACCACAGATCAGGAGCACCGGCCTTGAGAAGCCTAGGGCCTGGCGAGAGGCGGACGTTGGGGAAAACTCGTAGAAATCCTAGATATCTACTGTATTCTTTGTTTGTTGACTACTGCATATTTGTTTGTATTTTTCAGCAGTTGTCTACTACATGCGCATATTTTTTTGTAGTCTATTTCATCTTTTCCCATCTAGGATTCCTATGAGTATTTCATGACCTGACAGAAACTGACGAAGAAAAACTGATGGAAACATTGAAAAATCACGTGTAAACAGTTTAAGGAAACTAGCAAGTTGAAAATCATTGAGAAAAAAGTTGAAAGAACGACATGAAAAACCGGATGGGAAACAAAAGAAAAACTATGAAAAATAAATGTCGGGACCCAAAATCCATAACAGAGAATCTTAAGTGAAATCACCCGCTAAGTTGAAACGTCAACCCCGACCTCAACCCTTGAGTATCAATTTCAAGAGGGGTGGAGTAATATGGCTTCGAATAGCCCGAGATGTCAACCTCAAACTTGCTCTGACAAACTAATGCACATATTAAGTAGGGTGATATGGTCTCCTCACTCTTTTCTCACTGAGCCGGAACATCAATCTCAAACTTGTCCTGGAAAATTAATGCTCGGCTGGGTTAGGATGATATAGTTCCCAAACTCCCAGTGGAAGAGTCACTTCACTGCCTGCAATTCTAACAATTCTATGATATAGACTCTGAAACCCTACCTGCAACATGTGCTGCAATAACATATACGCAAGTCACATGAGGCAGGTGAGAACAAGTATCACAACAGCAACTCTACGACTGAAATTATAATAATACTAGTTGTTCTTTAAAAATTAACAACATAATTCACACAACGAGTTTATTACACAATGGAAGATTAAACATGGCTAAGAAGCCAAAAGGTAGGGCCAAAATATGGCAACAAAACAAACCAAGCTGCCGAACCCTGGGCAGGACTACTGCCTGGGATTCCCAGCGATTAGTCGTCGTGGCCGTCGATCGCTATATAGAAACCATCCGTTCAGGGGATGATTTTTTCTGCACAAAATTATCAATAATTGCAAGGTGAATACAAAAATTGTACTCCGCAAGACTTACAAGGGAATTTAGTAATAGATGCGACAGGTTTCAATAAGGGGTATTTGTGGACTATTTTGTGAAAAACTGATTATTCTTTCAACAATATTCTTTAAGTAGGATGAAATCCGACTACTAGATTACGTTTTAAAGGAGATGAATCGAATCTTCATACATAAATCTATAGCAGACTACTGTACACTTAAACCCTTGATTCTTCCTCAACCACCAGGGAGGAAGCAATTACTAATTCCTCGGCCTTAGAGTTTGTATGTTTTAAAGTGTCGTTATAGTTCTCTAATTCGATGCGGATTCTTACCAAATTGTCCATAACCACGGACACAGCTATTCGAATAGTTCAAACCCTGCAGGGGTGTATATCTTTACCTACACTTGTCAATCGACTCTTAATGCTAGGACAAAGACACACTTCACGAGGTGTGATTGAACACGACCTTTACAATGTTTTTGACTTAAGTATGAGTCGTCCTAATGGGCTAATCCGTATACACCAGTTCGGTCGGTACCCCGACTGTAACATCCTCGATTTTTGAGGGCTTGAAATTTTTTTAAAAGGAGAGGATGTGCAACTATGTAATATGCTAATATGTATTTTTATTGGATTTTATTTCAAATTAATTCAACTATATGAATTAATTGGAGAGCAATACGAGTGTTTTTGGATTTTTAAATTGATCATCATTTGAAAAATTGTCCCAAAACTATTTTTATTGAGTTCCTTATGCTTAATTTGATTTATTAGAATTTTTCTGGAATTTTGGAAGCCATTTGGTATTTTTAAAAGCCTCATTTGATTTTCTAGATTTATTTTAATCTGAAAATTGTTTTTTTCTGAGGTCTTGGGCCAAAAGCCCATTTCGCCCCCCTCCTGGGCCGGCCCATCCGGCCACTCCCATCTCCCCTCTTGGGCTGCCTCCATCTCCTCTCTTGGGCCGCCCCCCCTTTTCTTTTTCTTTTTTTTCCTAGGGTCACTTCCCCTTTTCTCTTTGGGCTGCGCCCTTTGCCCCTCTTGGGCCGGCGCCTGGGCTGCTGCACTCGGCCAGGCCATGTGTGCTGGCTTGGGCAACCGAGCAGCCGGGTGCTGTGCCGATGCAACGCGCGCGCGCGGCCGCGTTATTTTCGCCGGCGATTAGCCAATAAATCCCAGCATTTTCTCTCCTTAATTCCGTTAATTGTGATTTAAGCAGTGCTGCCTCTTCCTCTCCCTCCTTTTCTCCTATAAAAGGCCCCTCAATCCCTGTAGTTCTCTTCTTCGCTTTCCCACACCAAAAATTCCTTCTCTACCTCCTCTTCTTCCTCAACTCCGGTGACAACTCCGGCGAGCAATTCCGGCCACCACGACACCCCCCACACCGAGGCGCTGCTACCCGGAGCTTTCCCACGCCGGCACGCAGCTCGTACCGCAACAAACCGAGAGCTTCTTCCTTTCCACCGACCGTACCATGAGTTCTTCTTCAACTCCGGCGATCTCCTTCTCTCCACGGTGAGTACCTCTCCAATTCTTTCCCAAGGTAAACTCACCACAAACCCTAGATCAAAACCTCTCAACCAATTTTGGTCCATCATTCATCCATCTTGTGCAACTTGAGTTGATTTCTTCCCCAAACCTCTCTGCTACAGTTCTGTACACTAGCTTTTGCCATCCCTTTTGTCTAATTTTTGCCCACATTCTATCTAGGTCCGATCTTAGACCTCAATAGTAAAATGGAACCCTTGGAACCCCATGAATCCAATGGTGCGATCGGATTTGTAATCCGACCGTTGGATTTTAAATTATATTTAAATTAGTATGCAATTTGAGAAAATTTCATGATATCTTTGTACTGGGTGATTATTTTGAAGTCAATCTTTTTTTGTAGATTGCTAGTATGCTAAGGAGTATTTCTGGAAATTTTTATAATTTTTAGACATGTGTAGAATTTCCTAGAATTAAAATAAGCTTTAAATCAATTATTAAAAATAGTAATGCTCTCTGTTATTTATATTCAATTTTTGGCTAGGGTCAGAGAACCCTAGAACTCATTTACCATGCGAACCAAAACATTTTTCCTGCAATTTTTAGGGCTATAAAAATCAAGTTGTGCTCTAGGCTGATTTAGAATTGTTATTTAAATTCTGTTTTAGCAATAGTTGCTTATTAAATCTGTTTTAGCTATTACAAATGCATTTCCAGTACCCAATAAATCATGTTATATTCTAGGAATGAAGTTAACTCATACGAACCCATTTTGGTTAATTAAATAATATTTTACCATGCTTTTAGTGTAATTTTATTATTAGAATAATAGTTATAATTAGTTAAAATACATTTCCAGAACACTTGTAAATATGAAATGTCTCTGCAATTGGTATAATGACATCTTGATCCAATTTCATGATTTATTGATGTTAATTACTATTTTCTAGATAATTGTTACACTAGAAATGCTAGAAAAAGCTTTAATTAAATAATGTTCAGATTAAAAATTAATATTAAATCATTTTGGTACTGTTCTAGTACTGCTAACATATTCCAAGATGTTTCATGATTAATTAGTTCATGTTAATGGTAGAGAATACCTTTTTGCTTAATTTCTAGTCTTTAAAATAATAGAAAAGCATGTGTAAATATAGCTAGATGTTGTTAATTTGTTCTTTACTGTTATTAACCATTATAAATATTTAGGATTTGTCTAAATATTTATTTGTGGTCAATTGTGATTTGTTTTGTCTTATTATCATGTTTACTAGCATGTTAGGGTGAATGCTATGTGTGAATATAAACTACCCGGTAAGGGATATATGCTATATACATATGTTTATGGTTATGGCCAATCCTAGAAGACTCATTCTTCTTCGTGATGACGCTATCGCGCCATCGTTCCATTCCACCTCATCTTACCTTCGTCATGCTTCTCTCATGTTGCTTTTCGGAGTGTCTTTTGAAGTCGGTGTCTATTTACTTTGCTCGTTGCGTTGCGTCAATAGGGAGTGAAGAGATCAACCCGGTGACCAAAGCAGCTGAAGAAGGAGAGTACTACCACGAAGGCATGCCCCTTTTCTTGATCATATTTGATCCTATATTTTTTGAAGTCATTATATTTTGTTATTTACAAACATGCATACTGTTTTTAATCCAGTAGCTAGCGTGTTGATTGACACACTTTTACCCTGTCCACTTGTCGCTCTTTACTCTTGATACCCTGAGTTGTTAATAGGTTTTATTCTGAATAGAGTAGAGAATGCTTAGCCATGCTTAAATTCATCTTTAGGTTGTTTTGATTTGCCTCTACGGAGGAGTGAATATCGGATCGATGATCCTTATTGAAACTTGTTGAGCTCGCTGAGCTAGGGCTGGATGCCCGATGTTTCCCTCTCTCTCTATCCTTCCTATTCTACTCTGGGTGAAACTTACCATCTAATATGGTGCGGGCGACAGCTGGATCATGTGATGAAGGAACATATGGTTGTCCTACCCGCAGAAGGCCGATTGAAAGGAACCATTAGTCGTCTGTACCGCTCAAGGCCGAAGTCTTGCAATTGGAGAATTGTGATAACAGTGCAAACGCATGCTATATGGGCAATGGCTTGGTCAAGTAGGTTAGTCAGCCTTTGGTGCCGATGTTGCCATACCGCAGAAGGGGTGGACGTAGCGACGAGGACCCTCGGCACAGATGGGGGGAACGGAGTGCGGGGATGTACTCTCGACTCCGGGTCAGACCCGGTGGGCACGTTACACCTTAGGGGGATCTAGCTAAAAGACCTCGTCACAATCTCCCTGCCAATACACCGATGGGCGTGTACTATGCCAATGGCTACTGGTGGGCAACAAGACGAGATTATGTCATGTGGGTAAAGTATACAAACTCTGCAGAGTAATAAACTAATCGATTAGCTGTGTCCACGGTTATGGACATCACATGACTCATTCTTGATGAAAAGGACCTCTTCCTCTCCCCCTTGCTACTTCCCTCTACCCCTATGTTGATGAACCTATGGTTGAGCTAAGGCGGGAGTTCCTTGCTCGAATGTGTTGGTCGTGGACCACACCTGATGAAAAACACCCCTGATAATAAAATGTTTTTACATCAAAATGATGCCTTTGAATCTACCCTAATATTTCAACTAAAACCGCATTTATGCAAATAAACCCTAAAGCTTTCCTTTGAGGCCTTGCATATAGTATTGTAGGACCATCTGCCGCCAGGTGGCTTGCTAAGTACGTGAAGTACTCACCGTGCATGTGTTTCGTGGTGGTGTGCAGAGGATTATGCTGAAGAAAGAGCTGCTGAAGACTTCTTCTATGATGATCCCGAAGAATAGGTCGCGTGGGCTTCCGTCAATTTGCCTGTGGCACGGATGGAGCCGCTTCGCTTTTATTTCCATTGTGTCCTCTAATGTAATAATGTCTCTAAGACATGAAAACTATGTAAGCCGTGTGGCATATCGTACTCAAGTTAAGTTTTAAACTTTGAATGCATGCAATATTATTCATTTCGCCTGTGTATCGTCAGCGTGATCCTGGACTGACGAGGATATACACATGGGGGGTTTAGTAGTTGAAACTAGATTCTCACACCGACACGGTCCCAAAAGTTGTAGCAGGTGATACATCCTCTGTCCCGGACCGTGTGTAACCCTCACACCTATATTGAGGCACCACATTACATCCTTTTTCACTCACCCAGCAAATGGAAATGGCAAACTATGCAACTCATAACTCAGTCGTGGGTGGTCCATTATACCACCCGTATAGAAGTATGCAAATCTTGGTTCAAAAGGACACCGGGAACTGGTCCTTGTGGGAAAAAGAGATAACCCACCATGCTCCCAGCCATGGCCTCTCGTCTAAGCCCGATCATTATTAATCAAGTTCATTAGTTACTTCCCGGTGATTTTTGAAAGCTTTAATCAATTTAAATACCCTTTTATTTATTTTTCTCAGTAAAAATAAATAGTATTAAATAATAAGTATTTTTATTAGTTACCTCAATTTTAGCCTCAAAGACTGACATGTGGGCCCCATGGTCAACTCTAGTCAAATTTGGCCGAGCCAATGACAAGTGGGGCCCGCTTGTCATATATTTCTATTTTCTTTATTCTCTTTATTTTAAAATTATCGTGCAAGTCCCACATGTCATACATAGTACCAAGTTTTAATTCAAGTTAGTGCATTGATTACAGTCATTAATGTGTCGGAACCATTAATTAAGAATATGAATGATGTCGGAACAGTAATCATTGGACTAATTACAGACATTAATGAACTGATGATTAACGGGGTATTAAATATATTGTTAATGCATTAATTAGCATTAATTTATGTCCTAATAGGCATTAAGCCGGGTCATTACGACCCTAATACCCGGTCGGGTTGACCGGCCTAGGCTCGGTGAGCTCGGGCGCCACGGCCGGTTCGACCGGCCGGTGCCCCCGGCAGCGGCGGGGCTCGGGGAGGCAGGGCGAGGCCAGGCAAGGCGGCAGGTCTAGGGCTTACCGAGGCGGCGGAGTGGTGAGACGACGGAGGGGCTCGGTGGCGAGGCGGGGAAGCGAGGAGCGGAGGCTCCGGGAGGCAACTTGGAGGCTCCGGGTGAGGCGGCGCGGCACCGAGGTGGAGAGGCGAGGCAGAGGCTCCGGGGTGAGGCGGGGAGGCGACACGGAGGCTCCGAGTGAGGTGGCGTGGCATCGAGGTGGAGAGGCGGGGCAAGGGTGGCGAAACGCAAGGGAGAGAAAGGGAGGCCGAGAGAGAGAGACGAGAAAGAGGGAGGGACTTCGGCCGGGAGGGAATAAGAGGAGAGAGCGACGGGAGCTCTGAAACAGGAGGTGGCGAGGGGGGCGGCCGGGTGCTCGTCGTGGCAGCAGCGGCGAGCTGTTGCGTGAGCAACTCGTGGCGGCGGAGGATAAGGGCAGGGGGCACGGGATAGGGATAGGGAGGCGGGGTAGGCTGAGTGGGCCGGGAGCGAGGAAGAGCGGGAAATGGGCCTCAAGGAGGAGGCCTGCCTCGGGGGTGGGGGGAGAGAGCAGGCCGAGGCGGGTCAGAGAAAAGAAAAGGAAAATGGGCCAGGGAAAGGCCCATTCAGGGAGAGGTTTAGATTTAGGTTTTTAACTTTTTCTGTTTTCTTTTCAATTTCTCTTCCAAAAAATTGTTTTTAACTCCTTTTTCAAACAATTCTTCAAACTAGAATTTTCTTATACTTTTCAAATTAACTTTAAAATACTCCATTTTGAAGATTCTTAATCCAAGACTTATGATTTTTCTGTAACATTTTAAAAATCTAAAATTATACTCAAATTTGAGTCATGAATTCCATGCCATGATGCACAAATAACAAGGTATTAAACTTATGATGTTACAATAAACTAAAAGAAAATAGTCAAAAAAGAGAAAAAATTTGGTAGAAAATGAAAAAAATGAAGAAATAAAAAAATAAAAAAAGAAAGAAAGAAAGAAAGAAAGAAAGAAAAAAGAAAAAGAAGAAAAAGACAAACCTAGGAGTGTTCCCACAGTAGCGCTCCTGCTTTTTCGTGGTAAAGGATTACCACAGAGTCGGGCTCTTTTTTAATAGTTCTTGAGGTAACTCTGTAACTCACATAACACCTGGAAAGTAAACAATATGAAGACTGATTCAACAAATTAAGGAGGAAGAAGTGTATATTTCGTCCCTGAACTATTGGCCGTGTGTAACTTTCGTCTCTCAACTAAAAAATGGGTTAAATTTGTCCCTCAACTATTCAAACCGGGTAAATAACCCCTTGAGCATGGTTGTCTTCAGTTTTATGCTGACATGTCTATTTTTTTGCTGACATGTCCTGTTTTTGACCAAGAAATGCCATGTTTATAAGCGGTCGGGTCTCCTCATTCTTCTTCCTCTCCTAAACCCTAAATCTAAGTCGGCGGCAGCGGCCACTCCGGTGCGACGAGTGACTCCTGGAACGGATGCAGGCGGCTGCTTAGGCTTCCAAGTCGTCGCATCTCGCTAGAGGTTAGCTGGTCGCATCTCTTTCTCCTCCCCACCATGCTCCTCTCGGATGGATCGATGTGATGATTCAATTTCGTTACTGCAGGTTAGGAAATGGATCCACTAGAGTTCCTTGCTGTGCGATTTCATTTGAATGGGGAGTTTCATAATGACGGTAGAGAGGTGTATTACATCGGTGGAGCTGAGGCTATGTCATACATCGAGCGGGACAAAATGTCGCTCCCTGAGCTTAGAGGGCACTATAAGGACCACTGTCCGGTAGTAGAAGACAAACGATTCTTCAGGTGTTTCCTAGAGAAAGAGTTGCGTGATGGTCTTATGTTGTTGTATGAGGACAAGAGTTGTCAGGACATGTGTTCTGCCATTGATGAGTGTGGTGTTGCTGACATATATGTGGAGACCATTGTGAATGATAAAGCTCCCAGTGCAGAAGATAGTGATTTTGAGGATGAGATGAATGAAATGACACCTGAAGCTGAAGATGAAGATGAAGATGAGATTATGTTATCTCCTAGAAAAAGGGCTGTGGTTGTGTTAACTCCATCAAAGCACGATAGAGACAGGGAAATAGCAGAGGTTAATGCTCTGAAGGAGTTCTACAGAAGCCCACATATGAATAAGAAGAGGAACAGAGCAAGGAGGAAGAAATTAGAAGTGACAGTTGAAGAACAGGAAGAAAAAAAAAGCACTGACAGAGATTACATTCCTGGTGATGAAAGCTCATCAGAAGAAGATGAAGAGGGGCTGAGATCAAAAAGAAATTCAATGAGTTCAGGAAGTTGATGAGGTTTGGCCAAATTGCGCATTTGGATGAGGGAACTGAAGTAGGGTCAAAAAGAGTAGTACAAGAAGATAATGAAGATAATAAAGACAGCTCTGAATTTGAAGATTCATTTGATGAGGTAGGCAGTGATGGTCAGCTTGTGAAGAAGGCATCGAAGTATCCTAGGTTCAAGGATAAGAATGATGTGCCACAGTTGAGACTTGGAATGAAGTTTTGTTCCAAACAAGAATTTAAGCAAGCAATCATTGCTTATGGTCTGGCCAATAGGAAGCTGATTAGGTTTATGAAGGATGACTATCAGAGAGTTAGGGCCAAGTGTGACTAAAAGTTGTGCCATTGGGTCTGTCTTCTTGCAGCTAACAGCAGAACTAATAGTTGGCAAATCACAAGCTACACTGATCATCGTGTGGGCCCACCAAGGAGAGACAACAAATTGGTTACCTCCACAAGAATTGCTGCTAAGTATGAGAAGCTAATAAGAGCAAACCCCACTTGGAAAATTAGTAACATGAAAGCACACATCCAAGAAATTGGGCTCCTGCAGCTTAGCACAGAAATTGTGCAAGGCATATTTATGCTAACTGGAGGAAGCAGTACAGGAAGGAGTGGCAAAAGTTATTTTGGAGGTGCGCGAAGGCATGTTCTGTTAGCTTGTTCAATTTGGCAAGGGCCATTTTGAAGACTAATCCTCATCAGTGGAGCAGAGCAGGGTTCAGGTTAGGTTCAAACTGTGACTCTATAGATAATAACATTTGTGAGAGCTTTAACAAGTGGATAGTGGAGGCTAGATTCCTTCCCACCATTAATTAGCATGTTAGAAACTATTAGAAGGAAAGTTATGGTGAGGATACAAGAAAACAGAAGCAAGTCAAGTAGATGGTCAGGAGAAATTTGTCCAAACATTAACAAGAAACTGAATACCTTCATTACACTGTCAGGAGTATGCCATGCAATTTGTAATAGACTGAACTGTTATGAGGTCGAACACTATGATAATAGGTTCACAGTAGACTTAAAACCAGAAGACATGCAGTTGTAGGTATTGACGACTATCTGGCTTGCCTTGCCCTCATGCCATAGTATGCATTCACTTAAACACCAATTGCCTAGATGCATATGTGGCTACCTGCTACTCATTGCTGACTTCAAGAAAACCTACGCACACTGCTTACTGCCATGTGAGGGCATGTTGAGCTGGCCTACATCTGATAGACCAGCACCTGGACCACCCAAGTATGTGAAGCTACCAGGCAGGCCAAGAAAAGAAAGGAAGAGAGAAGCTCAGGAACAACCAAAAGTTTCAAAGGTTTCAAAAGTTGGCACAGTCATAAGGTGTAGGCTCGGCAAGTCAACGGGTCACAATAGGACAACTTGTAGTGAAAATCCTAAGAACAAGGAGTCAAGACATACAAATGAAGCACCATCACAGCCAAGAAATGAAACACCATCACAGGCTATTGTTCCAGTTTCACAGCTGTTGATGCGAAAATCGTACACACGTGACCTGGGAGATTTGCTTAACTCCAGTGCAGGATCAATATGGCGTGGTGAAAACAACCAAGGCGTGCCAGTCGATTTTCCCTGCAAATCGACAAAGATAATAAACTTAGATCGCTTAGGACATCGGCCCTGAAAGGCCGATGTGTAGCCGATTACCCCTGCACGAAGCAATCGGCCGATACGGGTATAATAGATGACTATCGGCTCACACCAGAAGGCTCAGACCAGCCTGGCAGAGTCCGATGACAACTCAATGCAAATTAAGATAAACTATCGGCTAAACGCCCCGATAGAACTGTACGCCGATTAAACCAACCAAATTGCTATCGCCTTAAGTAATTCAATAAGAGATCGGACTCAACCGATGCAGCCTCACCGAGGATAATCAAGACGATGCCAGATCTAGCCGATTTAATGGACTTACAATGACTCGAGTAAGCAGATCTAAATCAAACGACCGTATGGATCTAAGCTACGATAGATCGGACTTAACCGAGACAGTATGTATCCAAGATCTGATACGATAGCTGTAAATAGATCTAGATTACCGGATAACTAGCAATCGTGCCGACGCAATCAGTATATCGGACCTAACCAAGGAAGTACCAATCAAGCCGATACGCTTACCAAGGTGACAAATCCTAATCCCTCGCCGAGATCGGAGCCGATGCAGCCCGCTCGAGACGAGAATTCGTCGGAAAATAGGTGGCGATGCGCCGAAAGTTGTATTGGATTGTGTTCGATTTTCTACAAGCGCCTGGGGTTTATATTTATACCCGCAGGGTCGTGGCCTAAGGCCGACTCAATTACAAACTGGGACTTAGAGTCCGACACGATTACAACTAACACTCTGAGTCCGATACGAACTCTAATAGATTTAAACTATCCTTATCTATACTAAATACTCCGATTCTCCAGGGCCGATACGCCCTTGGTGGATCCAATCATCCCATATTTTCCGCCACCGGCCGATCTTATCTTTCTAGCTTCCCGCACTTTCCTCCATATCGTTTACTGCGACAAATTCCTCCTTTGATCGGCCGATTTTACCCTCAGTCACTGATTCCTGGGCCCAGCCAATTTCTGGCGTTAACACATGCCCCCCAAATCCGGCGTGCGTGTGACAATCGTGGGCCGGATTTCTCTCGTTGGTTCTCGTGCGCATTTATCACCTGTTACCTCAAGGAAAAGTACTAGTACTTCACTTTTTCACGCTCACCGCCTCTTCCTTCTTTCGCTCCTGCTTCCTGGCGCTTTCGATTCCGGCGACCTCACCGTCGATAAGCATTCCGCCGTCCGCCGGGCCCTCTTTCACCGTCGATTAACGCCGCCGCCGATTCTCCTGCGATCACAATGGCGACCTCGAAAGCTGTCCCAGAGGTAACGTCCTTTGTTGCCACTCCATTTTTCTTCTTTTTTACCGCCATGGTTACTGTTCTTCTTTTTGGAATTCTCGATCTTTACTCGCTCTTTTTCCCTTTTTAGTACCTTAGGAACCAAATCATCATTCCATCCTCTGAGTTCCCTGGACACTGCTATCTTGGGCCGATGGGCGATGAAGACCCCACAGATTTTATCAATGCTGAAACCAATCGGCTGCCCTTCAAACGCACCACGGTCAGAGCAGGTGATTGGCAAGGCACCTTCCGATCTTGGCCAACTCAACTCTCTGGATGGAGGGACTGGTACCGACGTGTATCAGCAGCTAAAAGCCAAGAATGGGAAGAACTGGGCATCGGCCATTGCATCAATCTGTCCTTGGCCGACATCGATAAGAACGAGCCGATGCTAGCTGCCGCATCGTACCTCTGGTCCGATACATTGAACGCCTTTCTGTTCAATCAGGGTCCGATGTCACCCACTTTAATGGACGTGATGATGTTGACTGACCTGGACATCACCTCAACCGGCGACCCCTGGACCCTCGACACCGAGACCAAGCATCGGCTTCAACCAAAAGTGTTAAGGGATGGGGCGGATATATGTCAGAACATCGCCCGAACAGGGCCTGTCTCTGACCGTGAGTATACAGCCTTCCTCAACATGTGGCTCGAGCGCTTCATATTTTGCGGGCGCACCATCGGCCCGACGACCAATTTCCAAGCCATAGCCGAGCGCCTGGTCGTCGGCGTGCGCATTCCCTTGGGCCGATTTCTTCTGGGAGCCGTATACCACATGCTTCACGATGCATCGATGAAGCTAATGGCCAACAAGTCCGTCGGCTCAACTGGAGGGCCCCTGGTGGTTCCTGCAACTTTGGCTGGTGACCTATCACCACAAGGCAATGGGACTCAATTCAATGGACGCCCTAATCTTCCCCACGGACCATGCGGAGAACGAAGAACCGGATTTCCGCCGATGCATGTCTAAGGGAGAAGCGGCATCGGCCGTGGGGGGAGCCAAGCTATCGGATAGTCTGCTTGCCCACTGGTTTGCAACCTTCTATACCGGACTGAACCGTGACTGCATCGTCCGATTCCCCTACTCGGCCGAGGATATGTCTGAGTATGAAGTCCCTTGGTTCTTCCGCCCCGATGCGCTGTTAGCCGATCAAATCTCTTTTGGCATTTTAGAGGCATGCATCAGGCCCAGCCTTCTACCTGTCGGAATCGGCTCTGGTAGAACTCATAAACCATCGTATGAGTTTTACTATCCTTCCCTCAGCGCTCACCAGATGGGGTTCGGGCAACTGCCGATTGGCCTTTTCTTCAGCAACAAACTCAGGGCCAGGCAGCCGATCGCCAATGGACTTGAGTTAATCGGGCGCAACATATCGAGACCACTCTCTCACTTGGTGAATGCAGCCCCGACCTCAACCTGGGCCCCTCCTCTTCCGCAATGTTCAACCGATGGTGGAAGGAGTGGAGGCGACACTTGTTCTGGGCCAACCCCTCGCGTTATGTGACGGAGCCGATCGAAGATGAGGTACGATACTTGCCTTCTTTTCCTTTTGTCAATTCCATCCAAGTATATCTCATCCTTACTTTGTTTATGCAGTCCGATGACCAACCTGCTCCGACGGAAAGCGACAGCGGCAAGCCGATACATGACGCGCCCTCCCTGGGGTCTGATGCTCCGCTGATATCGGCCATAATGAAGGGCGAACAGGGAGGGATCAAGCGCGCCGTGACCAAGACCTCTAAGAAGGTCGCGTCGAAGAAGCGTCGGCTTACTTACGATGATGTTCCTTCACAGCCATCGGCCTCTGCTACCGCCGCCACTGTCACAAGGTCCTCAGAGCCCTTATCTCCGATCTCCCAGGCCATCATTGCCCCCCTGGCCGATACTGAGCAGGTAAGTTTTTTTTTACTTGGTATCTTATCTTTTGTTTTCCCTTATGCTCACTTTGGCCTAACGCAGCCGCCATCATCGGCCCCAAGTCCTCCTGTTACTACTTCTGCTGGGCCGACGACCAAACCCCGTATCGGCTGCCGTGGACACTTCTGCTCCGTCCTCAACGCTGCCTCTGTCGACGAGCGAGCCGATAGCCGGCGTCACGGCAGCCCCTGAGATTGAGGAGATTGCTACATCAACGCTGGCGCCGCCAGCCTCTGGTCAAGCTGATCTTCGCCTGGCGTGGTTGCTGCTGCTGCAGCCACTGACGTTACCGTGCTGATGCCGCCGCCATCGACCTCTGAGCTGGCCGGTACCGTGCCCGCTACCGTTGAAGCTGTCGTAGCCATAGAAGTCGCCGGGCCGATGCCAACGCCTCCTCGATCCTCTCCTGCATCGGCCGCGCCGACGCCCCAAGCTGCTGTCGCCGCTGAAGCGACCATGCCGATACCAACGCTTGCTCTCCGATCGATTCCTGCGTCGGTTGCGCCGTCGCCACAGGCTGCCCCTTATATCGGCTGATTCCCCCCCCATGCCTCAGACTGTCGAGCCCAGGACTTGGATTCCAGGGGATGTTCGGAGCACTTTAACTGACATCCGGCAGCGCCTAGAGATCCCCGTGGATAGGCTGGTGGCTAGTGCCGGCTCTGTGCGGGACCGCTTTCACGAAATTGAGCGGTCCCTGCCCGACGAAGTCCTTGAAGCTTTGGTCCCGGTAGCTTTTATTGAGTACCATCGGATCAAGGTAATGAAGGCTCAGCGGCGCTTATCGGATCGGGCAGCCCAAGCGGCACAAGTTCAATCGGCGGAACGGGCGGCTGAGGAGGAGAAGACGAAGTATGAGGCTCTCCAGGCCAGATTGGCTGAGGCCAAGGCCGCTTAGATCGGCTGAAGCAGGAGTGAGCCGATCTCCAAGCGGCGCTGGCGGCCAGGATGCCGAGATCGCAACGGAAGAGAGCACCCTGGCGGCGCTTCCTCCGGCACTTGAAGCCCAACAAGCGGCATTTTCGTCGGCCATCGCTGAAGCGACGCAGCGCCGCGATGCTCTTCCTGGCGACGGTGCCGATGGAGCTTACCTAGCTGAGGTCGATCAGATTCGCCTCAATGCCATCGCCGCCATCTAGAGCTATCTAGCATGACTGCCGCCGATGTAACCTTGAATTTTTTCCTTCTGTAAGGCCTGTCGGTGTATTTTTGAACGCTGATGCTTGTAACTAAGGGCGATATTTAATAATATCGGCCATCTGTAGGCGATATATTTTTTCTATATATCGGCTTTTTAATCACTTGACTCTTGAGTGCTTTGTTTCGTTCTTTCTTCTGCTTGAGGCCGATACTCCTGATGTCGGTCGATTGACTGATGCCTTCGTGTATCGGATCCCTAGACGTTTTTACTTCATGCATCGACCCATACGCTAGGATAGTATCGCTTCAAGTATTTGCCGTTTAGGGCCTTGCCGAACTCTTCTCCATCTAATTCCTTTAGCAAATACGCATTACCCGGTACGCATCGGCTTACCATGTAGGGCCCTTCCCAATTCGGGGACCATTTGCCGAACCGATTATCTTTGGATCCGATTGGCAATATTAGCTTCCAGACCAAGTCCCCTTCCTCGAATTTCTTGGGGGCCACCTTCTTATTATAGTGTCGTGCGACTCGCGCCTTATTTTCTTCCAGTTTTTCCAATGCTCTGAGCCGATGCTGCGTTATATCCTCTAGCTCATCGATCATGAGGTTTTGATATTCGTCGGCTGTCAACTGATCCTGCGACGTAATCCTTCTGGAGCCGATATTAGTTTCCCACGGTGATACTGCGTCGTGCCCGTATACCAATTAATAAGGAGTTACTTGTATCGAACCATGACAGGCCATCCGATAAGCCCATAATGATTCGGCGAGCGTCGTATGCCATCGCCTCGGCTGCTCGTCGATCTTCCGCTTAATCAACTTAATCAGGCTTTTATTTGAAGCTTCTGCTTGTCCGTTTGCTTGAGCGTAATAAGGCGACGAGTTTAAAAGTTTAATCCCCATGCCTGCGGCGAAGTTCTGGACCTCTTCTGACATGAATACGGTACCTTGGTCGGTTGTAATCGTCTGAGGAATACCGAATCGATAGACGATGTGTTCTTTGATAAAGCCGATCACGTCTTTGGAAGTTACGTTTTTGAATGATACTGCTTCGACCCACTTAGTAAAATAATCCGTTGCTGCCAGAATGTATTTATGCCCTTTGCTCGATGCCGGGTAAATCTGGCCGATCATGTCAATCCCCCATCCTCTGAACGGCCAAGGTTTGATAATCGGATTCATAGCCGATGCTGGACTTCTTTGGATAGAGCCAAATTTTTGACAATCCTGGCACCCTTTGTAGTATCTGAAACAATCTTCGAGCATCGCTGGCCAAAAGTAACCGGCTCTTCTCAGCAGCCATTTCATTTTATAAGCCGATTGATGGGTGCCACAAATTCCTTCGTGTACTTCGCACATGACTACTTTGGCTTCTTCTTGATCTAAACACTTCAATAGAATTCCATCCAACGTCCGATAGTATAGCGCATCGTCCAGCATAATATATTTGAGAGCTTTGTACCTGGTTTTTCGTGGGGTTGGCTGTGAAGGGTTTCTGCAGGTAATCTATTATTTCCTTTCTCCAATCGTCTTCCTCGATATCGGCTTCCTCAACGATGACCCCTTTGTCGCACAGCCGATATCCTGATGCACTTTGCGCCAGATTATTTGCTTCCATATTCTGCTCCCTAGGTATATGTTTGAACCATACGCCTCTGAATTCTTCAATGAGCAGCCGACAGTACTCATAATAACTCCTTAAGATGTCATCTCTACACTCGTAGCTGCCAGCCAGCTGTCTGATTACAAGTAATGAGTCTCCAATTATCTCGACAGAATCGGCTCCGGCCTCCCGTAAGATTTGCAGTCCTTTCAAGACCGCCTGATACTCGACCTGATTATTAGTTCCCGGATCAACAGAGAAGGCGAACTCAAATCGTGCCCCCCGGGGCGAGATACACAGTAATCCGATGCCACACCCATGTTTGCATACTGATCCATCGAAGAACAAACCCATGGCATCGGCTCGACGTACCCCCCCGTTGTTTTGCTGTGATCGACCATTAAATCGGCCAAAACTTGTCCTTTAACTGCTTTAGCCGATTCATACCTCAAGTCATATTCCGCCAACGCGAGCATCCACTTCCCAATTCTCCCCTTTAAAACAGGAGCTGATAGCATATACTTTATCACGTCGGTCTTACATACCACGGCACATTCATTTGCCAAAAGATAATGCCTTAACTTGGTGCTGGAAAAATACAGACATAAGCACAATCTCTCGATTTCCGAATACCTAGTCTCCGCATCTACCAGCCGTCGGCTTAAATAGAATACCACTCTTTCCTTACCGTCCTGTTCCTGAATGAGCGTAGAGCCGATAGACTTTATATCGGCTGCAATGTACAATTTGAAGGGAACGCCTTCCTTTGGTGGTACTAGCATTGGGGGAGAACTCAAATATTCCTTGATTCCATCAAATACCTTCTGGTGTTGCTCCTCCCACCTGAATTCTTGATCGGCTTTCAATTTAGTAAGGGTGAGAACGGCTCCATCTTCCCTGACAGATTAGATATGAATCTCCTGATGAAATTGACCTTGCCGATCAAGGATTGAAGCTCCTTTTTATTAGCCGGCGGCTTGATTTCTTTGATCGCCTTAACACTCCTCTGACTGACTTCAATCCCTCTTTCGTGTACAATGAAGCCCAGAAACTGCCCAGCCGACACTCCAAAGGCACACTTGGTCGGATTCATCTTCAAACCGTACTTCCTGGTTCGCTCCAGTACCTCTTTAAATCGGCTATGTGTCCATCGGCGCTTTTGGACTTGACTACGACGTCATCAATGTAAATCTCCACCAATCGGCCAATCAGATCATGAAATATGTATTCATAGCCCGTTGATATGTGGCACCAGCATTTTGAGACCAAAGGTCATTACCACCCACTCGTAGAGGCCGATTGCTCCTGGACATCTAAAAGCAGTCTTCGAAATATCTTCTTCTGCCATGAATATTTGATTATATCCTGCGTTGCCATCCATGAAACTGATAATTTGATGTCCGGCCGCTGCGTCGATCAGAAGATCCGCTATTGGCATTGGATAATCATCCTTGGGCGTAGCTTTATTCAGCGGCCTGAAGTCGATGCAAATCCGGAGCTTCCCATTCTTCTTGACTACTGGAACTATATTCGAAACCCATTCGGGGTATCGGCATGGCCTGATGAATTTGGCATCGTAGAGCCTCGTAATTTCCTCCTTGATGGTTTCGTATATCTTAGGGTCTGTTCTCCTTTGAGGTTGCTTAAATGGCCGATACCCTGGTTTAATCGGTAGCCGATGTTCAACAACGGATCGGCTGAGCCCTGGCATCTCATGATAATCCCATGCAAAACAATCTCTATATTCTTTTAATAACTCTATCACTTTTACCTTGGACTCCTTTGATAGTCCTTTACTGATATATGTCGGCCTTTGTTTATCGCCATTTCCGATATCAACCTCCTCCAACTCATCGGCCGACATAAACCCTTGCCCCAGCTTCCCTCATTTTCAACATCACCTGGGGTGCCCATCAAAGAAAAAGTTTAGAATTTATTTCGTCGATAATCTCCAACCCCTGGTTGGTTACTTTGATGTAATCACCTTCCCAACTTTTCCCCGACAAGCACTCCATGTCATCGATTTGCCATGGGGATGGATCGGCCGACGCGACGTCAACTGTTTTGTCGGCTGGCACGATCTCCACCTTATCATCTGTCCACTGCATCAATACCTGGTGCATCGTAGAGGGAATGCAGCAATTGGCGTGGATCCAATCTCTTCCAAGTAATAAACTGTAGGCCCCTTTTCCATCGATGACGAAGAAAGTTACAGGCAGTGTCTTGCTTCCGATGGTCAATTCCACATTGACAACTCCCTTTGCTTCCGATGTGCCTCTGCCATAATCCCTCAAGATCATGTTGGTTTTGATCAAGTCATCGGCAGTTTTGCCTAGCTTTCGAAAGGTAGTCATTGGCATGATGTTGACTGCTGCACCCCCATCGACTAACATCTTAGCCATCGGCTTCCCATTGATGAATCCGCTCATGTACAACGCCTTCAAGTGCCGATGCTTCGAGTCTTCGGGTTTCTCAAATACTGCCTGTTGTGGGTCTAGAACCAGCTGTGCAGTGATTTCTTCATTGTCATCTGCCGCATGCTCGGAGGATCTGAATTCCTGTGGCAAAATAAAAACCATGTTGACGGATGCCTCCGTCGGCTCTCCTTTTGGGCGCCATTCTTTCTTAATACGGGGCCGATAACCACGTGGATCGGCCCTTAACTCCCGATGGCGGAGCCTCTGCACCCTTCTTTTCTGGCTCTTGGTAAATATATTACTGGGGCACCATTGCTCGTTTGGCCCCTGGTTACCTCTATACCCGCCTCCTTCAACACCGTTAACAGGACCGAGCCGATCATGTGCGGAGACTCTGACCTGATCGGTAGCCATCGGCCGGCGCCTTGGGGATCGTTCATCCTGACTGGATCGGCTTGGAGACGCGACTTCCCCCGCGAGGCTTGATGATAGTCCGATTGCCTTTCCCAGAACTCTGCAACTTGACCGCTACATCCGGGGCAGTTATCGGCTGATGGTAATTTCATGCCCTGGTCCCAACAAAATCTGAAGAAAGGGCATTCCCAGTGAGGGTCAAACTGTGGCCCTTGATGTATCTTATCCTCCCTCTCATGCCTCTTCTGATACCTGTTAATGATAGCCGATGACCCCCCTATACCAGCCATGTTGACATTTGCTGGAAAGGGATGTCCATCAATCTTCATCGGCTTCTTCTGTTCATCAAACTTGATGCGTCCTTGCTCGATAGCCGATTGAATCTGCAGCCTAAACACTTTGCATTCATTGGTGTGTGTGACGGCGAGTTGTACCACTTGCACCATTTTCTTTCTTCAGCTCATCTGCCGATGGCAATACATGGTTCATCGGCAACTGGATGTGCTTCTCCTGGAGTAACAAATCAAATATTTTATCTGCCTTATTAACATCAAAGTCATATCGCTCTCCAGGTGAATCCTTCACCCATGGGCATGCCACAGCCTTCTTATTCCTTGTCCATTCGGCCAGGGCTACTTCCTCTTCAGAATCGGAATCAGAGGCATAATCGGCTACTTGGATGGCTGTATATTTGTTCTTCATACCTCTGGATTGATTTTCTTGCGCCGATACCCTTTGAACCAACTGGGCTAAACTTTCAAACTCTGGAGACGGGAATCTTTCACGAAGTGGTCCTATCAATCCATTGAATGCCAGATCAGCTAACTGCTGATCGGTCAACTGTAAACTGAAGCATCGGCTACGTACATCCCTGAACCTCTGAACATACTCAGTAACCGGTTCGCCAGCTCGCTGCCTTACCGCCATCAAGTCCGTTATCCTCATCTCCCTAACTTCCGCAAAGAAGTATTTGTGGAACTTCTGCTCTAAATTGGCCCAACTTCGAACCGAGTTTCGGAGGAAGTGATGCGAACCAAGAAAAGGCCGATCCAGAAAGAGATAATGGAAAGAATCGGACCTTCAATGCATCAGTAGCTGATGCTTCCCCGCATTGTGCTAAGAATCGGCTAATATGCTCTAGAGTAGTCGTATCATCTTGTCCCGTGAACTTGGCGAAATCTGGCATCTTGTACCGATGCGGCAGAGGCACTGCATCAAAAGATTCTGGATATGGAGGCCGATACACGAACGACTGCTGCTTCGGCTTTAAACCGAACTGATCCCTCATGACTTCAGCAATCATACCAGCCCAGTCATCGGCTCCAGTAGCAGTGATGTATGGCGACGTTGCTGCCGGTGCCGATGGTTGCATATGTACATTAGGCTGCCCTCCGTAATTGGCCACCATGTGATACCCTTGACGTCCAGCCGACGGGGCAGCCGCCGATCGTGGGAATAGACTCGGATCCACGCCCTGCGTCGTCGTATAGGTCACATGGGGAACATCCGGTTGTACTGGAGCTTGAGGCGCGTTGTAAGCCGATGTAGAGTAGCGTGGCTGGGGCATTGCTTGCGCCGAAGCTCTGTATGACAGGGTCTGAAGAGGCGATGAATTGTACATAGGGCCATGCGCCGATGCGGGCCTACCAGCTTCGGCTGGTGGCACTGTACCAGTTGGTGGTACAAAGTATGCTGGTCCTTGGACTTGCTCCTTATAAATAGATCCATCAACTGTCTTCAGAATCAGGTTCTTCAAAGTGTTGACCAGCGTTTGGGATTGATGATTAGGGCATGATGGACCGCTTGATCTATCACGTCCTGGAACTTTTGCTGGGGCTCCAATCCTGATTGGGCTCCATCCATCCCGCCCGATGATGCTTCTCCAGGCAGTACTGCAAGAGGCAAAGGACTCTTCTGATGAATCAACCCCTGCCTGGATTTTGAAAATGAACCGAGGCATAGTTTGTGGAAGTCTGCCATCCGCTGCTCTAACTGCTGCTTTTGCTCATCGGTCAGCTGATCAACCGATATTGGGATCTCGTTCTCCGGTGACACTTCTGATGGGTTCTTGATGTCATCGGGTTTTGTCATTGTCGATTGCTTCTGGTCCCACCGAGCGTGCCAAAAAGTGTGTTGATGCGAAAATCGTACACACGTGACCTGGGAGATTTGCTTAACTCCAGTGCAGGATCAATATGGCGTGGTGAAAACAACCAAGGCGTGCCAGTCGATTTTCCCTGCAAATCGACAAAGATAATAAACTTAGATCGCTTAGGACATCGGCCCTGAAAGGCCGATGTGTAGCCGATTACCCCTGCACGAAGCAATCGGCCGATACGGGTATAATAGATGACTATCGGCCCACACCAGAAGGCTCAGACCAGCCTGGCAGAGTCCGATGACAACTCAATGCAAATTAAGATAAACTATCGGCTAAACGCCCCGATAGAACTGTACGCCGATTAAACCAACCAAATTGCTATCGCCTTAAGTAATTCAATAAGAGATCGGACTCAACCGATGCAGCCTCACCGAGGATAATCAAGACGATGCCAGATCTAGCCGATTTAATGGACTTACAATGACTCGAGTAAGCAGATCTAAATCAAATGACCGTATGGATCTAAGCTACGATAGATCGGACTTAACCGAGACAGTATGTATCCAAGATCCGATACGATAGCTGTAAATAGATCTAGATTACCGGATAACTAGCAATCGTGCCGACGCAATCAGTATATCGGACCTAACCAAGGAAGTACCAATCAAGCCGATACGCTTACCAAGGTGACAAATCCTAATCCCTCGCCGAGATCGGAGCCGATGCAGCCCGCTCGAGACGAGAATTCGTCGGAAAATAGGTGGCGATGCGCCGAAAGTTGTATTGGATTGTGTTTGATTTTCTACAAGCGCCTGGGGTTTATATTTATACCCGCAGGGTCGTGGCCTAAGGCCGACTCAATTACAAACTGGGACTTAGAGTCCGACACGATTACAACTAACACTCTGAGTCCGATACGAACTCTAATAGATTTAAACTATCCTTATCTATACTAACTACTCCGATTCTCCAGGGCCGATACGCCCTTGGTGGATCCAATCATCCATATTTTCCGCCACCGGCCGATCTTATCTTTCTAGCTTCCCGCACTTTCCTCCATATCGTTTACTGCGACAAATTCCTCCTTTGATCGGCCGATTTTACCCTCAGTCACTGATTCCTGGGCCCAGCCAATTTCTGGCGTTAACAACAGCAGAGCACAGCTGGCAGCTCCATAGCACCTAGCATTACAAACCGGAGGTCATCACGAAATGTAAGTAAATTTCCACCAATGTGAAGTGCTCTTGCATTCCTGTATACCAACTTATGCATGTTTATTTCATTTCATACAGCCTTCTCAACCGAAGAAAATCTTCAAGGCTAAAGCTAAAGCTAATGTCAAGGCAGGAATTGGAGGGTCAGCTTCCATGAACCTCAGAGTAACAGGTCAAGGTTCACAAGCTAGGTCCTCTGTTAGCATTATAACATCTGGGTCTGCAAGTGCACAAGTTAGTATCCAGGAGCCAGCCATGAAGAAAAGGAAGATGCCACAGCTCTGTCTAGAAGACTGAGAATTATCTATTGCATTATGTATCTGTTAGCCTAAAAAGACTTGAGTATTATTTGTTGCTTCTGTGAAATTGTTGGCCAGAAACCTATATTATTGTAAGGATTGTAATGCCAGATTATTGGCTTATGTTGCTTAAGTGTTTGGAAGACCAAATTTATGGCAAAATGTTTACTGCCATCCTCATTTCATCACTAAAACGTCAGGTTACATAACAACAAAAACAAAAGGAAGGAAAAATCACTGACATCTTACATTAACCAGCATGTGACAAGAACAGCTAAGACAATGCCAATTACACACAGGACACACATACACATCAATCTCTCATTCTCTAACTTGCTAATGATAAGCTTCTGTCTTCCCATTATCTCCTCCTTGTTTGCTAAAGCATCTTTCATAGCCTTCATCTCTACTCTACGGTCACTAATTCCCATCTCCAAGTCTGCCTATGCTTCTGACAATGCCTCTCTTAGCTTCATGTTCTCAGAGCACAGGGAACGAACTCTGTCTCGCAAATCCAGCAGCAATTGATGCACAAAAGGGGACGGCTCAGGATCGAACCATGTAAAAAATTGCAACCACCACCCTGAACAAGAAAAACTCAGCCACATTTTAGACCAACCAGGAAGAACCAAACCAAATCGACGTCGGCTCCACTTACCCGTGCATGCTCGCATTTGAGATATCTCCGGCCAAGGTTCCCGTCGCTCCACGAGATCCATCTTGCAGCCTTCCTCCCACACAAGCACGGTATCCCCGGCTGGTAATCGAGCCTCGCGGTATGGAACAGGGGAGGGGCTAGACGGGACGCCGTCTGCTGCGAAGATGAAGCCGAGGGGCTGGACGGGACGCCGCGCTGCTGCGAAGATGAAGCCGACGAATGCAAAGGGCATGAGGTCACCGACGAAGACATGCCAACCATGCGTCGAATTCCTCTACCGCCGCGCCGCAACCGTACCGCCGACTTAGATTTAGGGTTCGGGAGAGGAGGAAGAAGGAAATGGGGAACGGTTAGGAGACCCCACCGCTTATATTTCTAAAAGAAACAGGATAGGTCAGCAAAAAAATAGACACGTCAACATAAAACCGGAGACAACCATGCTCAAGGGGTTATTTACCCGGTTTGAATAGTTGAGGAACAAATTTAGCCCATTTTTTAGTTGAGGAACGAAAGTTACACACGGCCAATAGTTCAGGGACGAAATATACACTTCTACCAATTAAGGAAATAGCGTGCAAGAATGGACCACAAGCATGCGCGCATGTGCAACAGTTCACGTGGATACAGAAACTGTCGCATTTCAGGCACAAGCATACTCCAAACAACAAAGTTAAGTAATATAAGAATCCTCAACTAGGTAGTTCTAGCAAATTGGAGTGAACTCATCATTGGCGTCTTGGCGATGTCGTGAATTATGTGTTGTGAACATCAGTGGTTGAAGACCAGAGTAGAATGCACACATCCTAAAGTGAACTGGCCGTCGAACTTCCAGCAGAATTTAAGACGAAACCTCGGGTTGAAGAAAACTCATGGCACAACAATGAAGCAGCAGAACATCGGCTTCACCAGAAAGAGATTTTAGTCAGAGAAAGCAACATCTGGGCACTTCCATCAAAATATACAGGTCAGCATCATTTGAATCCATCTACGGTTATACCTCCGCTTGCCTTTGTCAAGCATCCTACCATGCTCTTCAAGATTGGTCTCATCGGCGTCACTAAGGTAGTCGTAATAAGAATCAGAGCAATCATCAGAGTATGAAATGTCGCTGCCAATTTCCTCTTTTCTGTTTAAGTTTAGGCTTTTGGAGTACTCATACATCCCATCGCTAGTGCAAAAACTAATACGGCTCCCACACTGGAGCCTCATCGTAACCAGTAAAATCATGAAGAAGTAATGTCTTTGTCTTGATCCTGGCAAACTTAGTTCGCAGGGTGCTATCCATGGTGATATTGCCACAACTGCGTATGTCAAAGAATTCTAGGTGAGGGCAGTTACCAATGATGGCTGTCAGTCCTTCGTTGGCGAGGTTGTCGCGATAAAGCTGCAGGGTACGTAATTCGTGCATGCTTGCAATCGCCAAGGCTTCTTGGTCATTATCGGGGTCAGTAATACCGTAGTTGTAATAGCGGTCACGATATTTTGTATGAATGAAGTGCTTTATCCGTGGGCATGCTTTGGCAATAAGCTCGAACATCCCCGGGTCATCTATATGGTGCAATTTCTAAGCTCGAGCTCCTCAAGTAGAGGGAATTTCCTTATTGCCTTGACAAATCCTTCATTGGTGACTTCATAGAAGTTGAGGCAAATGCTTCTTAGCGAGGGTGCCCTGCAATGCAAAGATGGCAACGGATATTAGCAACCAATGACTAGTCCACAGTCAAACAACAATTTTACCTTTCCAAACAAAATGCACATGTAGATGTTTTCCTTTTCTCCCGACTAGTAACCGAGCACGGGCAACGCACGTTTTCACAATATGTAGAAACATGCTCCAAATAAGAATAAATCAAAATAAATTACATATCTAGCCTCTATGAATTTTCCCAGGTTTAGATACACATGTTTGAAACCAAAAATAAAAAAATTCATAGAGTGATATCTCGCAATCAATTTTCAGCAGCATAGAGATAAATCCCATCACTGCATCTGTCGCCCCATGTCTCCTCTACTCTACCACTAAGGCACTCTACACCACCACTCCACCTCACCCCATCCTCCAATCCCACACCATCGCATTGTTTTTCATTCCATATATATAATCAAAAATAAAGTTTGTTTCACAAATCATCAGATATTATTGTTACATAAAGAAGATAGTCCATGAAATAGATTCAATCAAATACCCACACGTTCTACAATTGCATATACTACTCCCAAATCAAAAATAAATCATAGCAGCCATTCAACTATTGTTTTAGTAAAATCATACCATAATTGATCTAGAGGTCTCCAATCTACATACGTAGAAAATTTGGGATGAAATATTTCAGAGAAATCAAGAGTAGATTGAAGTGTCTTTTTAATAGGAAAAAAAGGACACCTCAAACTCAATGATCTCTAGATCAGCTCTAGATATCCAAAGCCAATTGAGTATTGCTCTCGTTGGGAATTGCAAGAACCTTTGCACTTCACATCTGCAAACAAGATTAAATTTCTGGATCTGCAAGAAGGAAGAATATAACAGAAAGAGAAATCAGATAGTAGGAAAACATACTTGTGCACACGGTAGCCATCTGCTGTGCATATTTGATTTTTTTGCTGGCTTTCGATCGCTGCTACAGTCTGCCACCAGACATAAGGAGCTTTGGGCCGCTGCCGCCACCAGCATGCTCCCATTTCCCGTCGGCCACAACAAGTCACATCGATCCATTAGGTGTCCTCAATTGTACGCCGATTGTGGTATCAAGAAAGATCAACAAAGAAGGCTAATTAGCGCGAGACAGCACGAGCATACCATAATAAAAAGAATAGGAAAGACATACACTCCGTAAGCAAATTAGATCTGTGATACTAAGGACATCGGCGATATTAGGGAAATCCTGAACCAAAAAAAAATCGACAGCAAGATTTGCCACTGTCGGGATTGTCATAATTTAATGAACCAGCTAACCATAAAATCTTCTGCCGGTGTTGTTAGTTGTTGCACAAAAAAAAATTTGATTCCATGGACCATGTAATTCTCATCACAATTGTGATAAAGAACACAATTTTCTTCGATCAATTGCTCAGCAATCAAGTTTTGTCCATCTTGATTATGGATAGGTAACACAGAACGGACAAGAAGTTTCAAAATTTCAAACTTGGAGTTCAGTAGTATATATCATCTGTCCCTACAGTGCACAAGAAGGCAAAATAAGATAATGAGTTGGCATGAAGCCCAAAATTTAATAAGGCTCACACAACACTTTGTTCACAAAAAGAAGAAAACAAGACACATAAGGTAAGAAAGTTGGACATCTCAAGATTATGCACGTTAATATTAGGATTCCAATATGACTCTAGTCACAAACGAAATTTTAACTGGACGAACTCATGACATCATAATTAGCATTCCTCCCTGCAAAATATAATCAAGAGAGGGGATCAAGGATTGCTGCATCAATATCTACCTCGTCTTTATGGTGCCTACATCATCTCAAAAAAAATCTGCACTATGCTAGTTGCCTGGCACTGCGTTGCTTAGACGCAGCCGAGGAAAACAGCGCAATCTTGCGAGGCATCGGATAGCATTTGCCGGCTGAGACGCACGGACATGTGGTGCAACCAGGTGCAGCCGCTAGCCTACTAGCCAGATACTCTGCAGTCTGCATTGCCCGGCGCAGCTGCGAGGAGTCTAACAAATGGAGCACCATGCAATGGTCATGGCCACGAGTGGCAAACACATATTTAGGACAGGAACAGATTCGTCGCGGTGTCCATCTACCTGCAAAATTGTTGTTGTGAAACCGCCTTGAATATTATCTCTGTTCCATAAGTTAAGGTTCGCCTGCTCACACGGTCGTGTGGAGGTATTGGTCTTCCTCTTTGCACTGCATCGCCTCAACTGTCGCCGCTGTGGTCACTACGAAATTCAGCAGAACAATCCCCGAAACCATGAGCTTCCTCGGCTTTCCTGTCACTAATTAATACCTTTGGCTGAATGTTCAAGCCAGGATTTGCTTCTACGAAAGCAAGCATAGTGTCGAGGTACCCGACATTTTCAGAGCATATGCTAGGTGATATCCTCTGAAAAACAGTTGCAATACCCTGTATGATCACCATCAACCAATACTGTAGTTAGTTGTCAGTTGTCAGATGTTTCAATGTACTTTAGAGAAATGATACTTAAAAAACACTCACATGTTATGAGTGCACACCAATTACTCATTTGAATGGGCCTCAGCGAATTCTTTAATTCTTTGCTTAATGGTCTGGGGAATTGATTACCAAAAGAACCAGAATGCATGTTACAAACCCAACTGAAATAAAACACATGGAGGTTAATTAGAATGGTACTGAAATTAACTGGAATCAATTGCATAGTCAACTACCAAAAGACACTCAAAGATCAGATCACGCACCTGCAACTCTTGATGAAGCAATATGAATACCTTCTTCATCAATTTATGCCTCTACAGAATATATGCCCATCAAGAATTGTCAAATCAAACAAAATTTCAGAAATGCTAAGATCTTGATTAATGTGCCCCCCTTGTCTAATGAAATGTTAAAATCTGAGCAAAAGTAACTCTTGATTCAAATGTAGGCAGAAATTTCAAGACGAAAAATAGGAAAGTTGGAAAAGTGGAGAACTCCCCCTTTCAGGTTATGAGAAAACTGAAAATAATCATGTACTCATGTTTAAGCAATAAGGAAAGGCAGGCAGAAAGCATACTGTGCCCGACTCATGATACATGTCTTTTGAGTTTTTCCACAATGTTATAGTACGGATCCTTGTCTTTTTCTTTAGCAATATTGAGATCCTCCTGAACCTCTAAGAATTCAAACCTGTATAACAAACGTGGCAGTTATGGAAAAAGATTTATAACATGGACTATGCAGAAGAAAGTGACAAAGGGGAACTTTAAAAGGAAACAGAAACAGTGTAACACATACTGTGTTTTCTTTAACTGACTGTTCAAGTAAGAGTAAACCTCATATTTCTCATTGTACTCCTGCAAATAACCTTTGTATTTGAAAAAGTAAGAGTAAACCTTATATTTTTCATTCAAAATTTTCCTGGCCCTCACTATCCTCAACCAATTTTCTGAACTCATTACGTGCTTCCTTCCATAATGAAATTCATGTTAGCAAACTGAAAAATTAGCACACATGAAGTGTAGAGAGAGAAAGACATTACTGGTTGAAGGCTGAGAGGCAGTAAAGAGGAGATCGAGGGAGGATAGTTTTGCCTCCAATCTTGAGCACATGGACTGTTTACCTTTGCAGGCTGAAATAGGAGGGGATGGAGTATAGCAGCCAAGGGTAGTTGCCGAGTTCCTGATGCCAAGCATCGTCTTCTGATCTCCTACTTCTCCCGAACCTCCCCGAGTTTGTCTAGCAGAGCAAAGAAACAAATTCAAGCAAAGAGAAGGGGAAAAGAACGCAAGCAGGCAAGCAAAGGAACTAACCCAAGATATGAACATTAATGGTAGAATCGAAAAAATCCTCACTTCGAAATCAAACTTTAGCATACCCCTATACATGAATCACGCACAACATCAACCGACAACAAAACCCCCAAAAAATCCATCGCTATGTACATAACTCCGCCACTGCAAGCGGGACGCGCGGAGGCGGAGCTGCTCGGGGCGGGCCAAGCGATGCGGCGCGGCGGAGGTGGGCAGGGGCGCGATGGGGCTGGGAAGAACGCGATTGGGCGGGCGGGCAGGACGGCGACGGAGCGAGCGAGGGCGGCCGTTGCCTCGGGACGACAGCACCGGCGCAGCGGCTCGGTGCCCAGGAGAGGGCAGGACGGTGACGAAGCGAGCGGGGGCGGCCGTTGCCTCGGGACGACGGTGCCGGCGCAGCGGCTCGGCGCCCAGGAGAGGGGCAGGACGGCGACGGAGCGAGCGGGGCGATTGGTGATCAGGTGCGAACAGTGAGCGGGGCGAGCAGAAAGGGCAGGGGCAAACGTGAGCGGGGCGAGCGGAAAGGGCGGGAGCGAAACATCGCACGAATTTGGTCCATTGGATGGGTTTGATCGGATTGTTAGAGATGTTCTGTGTACAGTAAACAGGGTGGTTGTAGAAAAGAAAAACTCGTGCTTTTAATAGTAGTATAGATATAGATATAGATATAGATGAATCTGACAAATTCTACCTATTTTTATTTATTTTTCCCCATTAGCGTGGGCTTTTGGAGGAGCCTCTAATAGTATGGAAGATATATAGATTTTGAAAACATCGACCGAAATTTCCAAACTTTTATCCAAATTTTTTATACCAATTTTCAATGGATATCATGGCAAAATCATTGGTACTTTCTCTGTTCCACAATGTAAGGCATATTTTGTTTAGTTAAGATAATACTTTGACTAATAATTATTTTATTAATATATGGTTTATGTGATACAAAATCATAATAATAGGTAAGTACTTTTGAATACAAATCTAATGACATCAATTTTATGTCACATAATTAGTCAAAAAGTCTTAACCAAATAAGACTCCCCCCAACCCACAATTTGATATAGTACTATTGGTTGCAGTTCGTTAATTCTTAGGCACAAAATGACAACGTCAATCGATATGATAACGAACTGGCAGCCATGATCCAACTCCCTCTGTGGTATGCGGTTTTCATGCTACAATTAGGGCTCGTTCCTTCGGATAAAATAAGTTAATCAATTCACACGAATTCAATATGCAAATTTGAATTTAAAAGGAGCATATATAAACAGGGGGATAATAAAATTCAACAAATTGTAGCCATCGACCTAGAGGCGGCACCGCCACCGGAGCAGGCAAGGAGGGCATCACGCGCCAGCCGCTAGGGTTTTTCCTTCTGTGCCGGATGGCTACGTACGACTTGACAGAGTCTTGTTAACCCGAGCGCTGCGGTGGAGAACCATTTTAGGTCAAGCGGTGGGCTTTTGATGGGATCTACTCATTCTAGTCAAAACCGACCAAGTCCTCTTTGTTCTAAAAGATGTATAAGCATGTGTTTTTCCTTTAAAATTAAGTTTCTTCCAAGTTAACCCTAAAAGTTAGGGAGGCCCTATGTGTCGGACGTAGCAAGATCAGACACCTGCCGGACACATGATTAAGGCCCCTTCTAGATGGCTTCTCCCAAAAGCTGCCCCCTCCCAGCTTCTCTCAGAAGCCAAACACGGCAACTTCTAGGAGAAGCCGCTGGAAAAGCCGTCTAGAAAGGGGCCTAAAAAGCTCTCTAGTTCATTGCTTGCTTCCCTCCACTGCCGGAGCCTCCCGCACCCCTGCGACTGACCTCTGAGCCCTAGTTCGCATGCTCGCACCTAGGTGCACACCCCTACCCCTGGCCTTGCTGGTCTTCCTCCATCTCTTCCGTTTCCTAGCCTCTCTCATCTCGTCTTCTTGCATCTCTTCATCTTCCTGGCCCACTCCAAACCCAACCCATTGGCAGCAACAAAACAAGGTGGAACAAATGGATAGCACAGACCGCAACATCCGAAATCATTTGTTGCAACATACGAAATGAGTAATGCAACATCGAAGAACTGTTTTTCTATGCAACAGCGTTAGAACTAACTACAACATTGGACACAAAAATGGCACAACATCAAATTTACAGCACTGCAACATCATGAAAATGTTTACATCTATAGAAACTAAGTGTAACAAAAGAGGAATTATACTACAACACCCAAAAATAAATTGGTGCAACATCAAATTCGTAACACAAAAACACAAACATTGTACTGTACCGCAACAGACCCGAACAACACAATGCAACATCCAAAAACACGTTGTGCAACATTCAACTAGAAAAAATCCCAACGACCTTGGAGGATTAGCTCATCGGAGCTCCCGCGCTTAGCATAGCGCATGCCTCGTCGGTGGAGGTGGCAAGATTCGGTGCACCTCATCGGTAGAGCAGGCAGTATGCTCACATTGTCTCCTGTGCCGCCATGCTCGGACTCATCACCGGCACTAGGATGCAGAGCCCTTCGTCGATGGAGTGGAGGAGGCAGGAGATTCCATCTCACAATCATGCCGTGCGGGTTGCACCACCGTGCCTGGACGCATCACCGGCAGCAGGTGGATCCGATGCCCCTCGCCTCTTACTACTCCTGTGTTGGAAGCCTGGAAGGAGAGAGACATGGAATGAGAGAGCGAGAGTTTGAGAGAGAGAGAGAGCTGTGTAGACGGGGGTGGGCAGTTTATAAAGCTAGGACTTGGGCCAGGCCGTGCCAGCACGGCCCGAGGTCAGACGGCCCGGCCAGCCCGCCGTGCCGTGCCGGCCTGGCCCGGATGCCTACTGACTATGCCGAAGCCCGATTCGCAGCACGTCGGGCCGTCATCGGGTCATGCCGGGTCGGTCGGGCCTAAACTATATGTGCTGTAGATCGTGTCTGGCCCGCCCGTTGTGCCGGGCCAAGCCGCCCATCATGTCTTTTTCTCTGGCCCGGCCTGGCCCGGACTTCGGGCCGTGCCAACCCGGCCCTCATTTTTTCGTGCCATGCTCGGGCCGACCCAGATAAGCCCGGCCCAAAGTCCCAGCTTTAGCAGTTTAGTCGATAAAGGTGGCGTTGTGGCTAAGGATAATGCACAGGGCCTGGGATTTGTTTCATTGCGCTCCGTCCGATGAAGCGATTAGATCGGACGTAAGACGATGAACGTATTTCTAAAACTTATCTATCCAGTTCAAAACTACAACACCTAAAGCTTCCGTGGTTGGAGATTCGTGCCTCCCTAATAGTCTGCTTGGTCGGAGAGACGAGGGTAGACGATATAGTTCCATCCAAGTTGTCTTTTTGTAATTTGGGTGGAAAGGATAAGCTCACGGCGGCAATAGGTATGGCACTATAGCAGGATCACGTGGCACGACCAAAACATACATCGTTTATGTCTACTCGCTTTCCAGTAGTATTATATCTTTTCCCACAAAATAATTGTTTATTACAGCATCGAAACATCTATATTATTTATACAAATACGAGTTGGTGTAGGATATTTTGAATCTGAACAATACATAAATCTTTCATCACAGCTCATAGTTTTAAGTTGGATATTTAAAAATTACCTTTTAATTGTAGAATGATGATACAGTTAATTCCCCAATCAAGCCCCTATTAAATACCTCTTAAATGCAGGCTTATATGTGACGATTTAACATATGTCTAATGTCTGGTCTATTGTTCCTTCGGCTGATTTATGGGAGAAGAAATAAATTTAGTAATAATAAAAATATTCTAAATATCATTTTTTATGTAAATTAGTATATTTACTATGCAATATATATTGCGAGAAACATTAGTGACTCAACTACTAATAGATTAAAAAGAACTGAAAAATTCACCGCTATTAGTAGAATAAAAATAAAAATTTAGCAAAAGAAACTGAAATGGCTCATAAAACAATCCATAAGTATTGTGGAATAAAAGTTAACTATTAGCGGAGCAAATAGAAACTACTAATGGAAGAATTCACAAGTATTACTGTATTAGTGACTCACCCTCACATTTGGGGAGTGCCCTGCACTTTCACAAAAAAAACTCAAATCTCTTATGGTTAAAATTGCGACGATCCATATACTACCCTCTTAGATAATATGCTGATCTTTGACATATTATAGATAAAGTGTCTTCTCGTCCATAATATATCACACAAAGTAGCACATTAGAAATATTACAGTGGTTCATATATTAAAACTTAATTTACAAACTTGAAATACAACATAGAGTCTTACAAACTAATTCCCAAAAGTACAGGGAATTTAAAACCGTTATCACTTGGTTACAGAAAAATCTTATCTACAACTCTCGACTCACCCGACCTATACTTCTACTCGGTGGTATTCTCGTCGCGTAACTCGACGTAGTAGTCGACGCCTTCGTCTTCTTTTGTTGACGTCTGCTCTTCGGGAATTTCCTCTTCGACTTCGACGTACACTACCTCCGTCTCCACCGTCGGCTCGCAGTCTAATCAAAAGAATTAGGGTAAAGAAATAAGTACAAAAGTTACTCAACAAGTTCAGAAATAGCAAAAAGGTGTTTGATGCACTATCTACTGAGAAAGCAATGCTCTCCAAAAACAATGCAATTTTATAAGGTAAGAGAGTCAAGTTTTAATTTAAGAGACTATGATCTCATGCCTTACAGGCTGCTAGGATCCCTTTCCTGCCGCGTTCGCAGTTCCAACTAGGAACATGGAATGACAATGTCATACTTTCTTACACTCTACAGAGGTGCGCAACTGTACCCACAAACGACTAATAGTCGTGGCGTTCACGTCGTCACATGCACAACCAGACCGTAAGGTCACAGAGCCGTTTCACCACCCGCTCAGTCATACCCCACGTCGTAGTCCCGCACAACAAGCCAGGTACTATCGATCTCACGTTGAAACTACAGATTCAACACATCGTGGTTAGCCAACGGCTAACACTATCTTCCCAAGAGTTGATACTCCAGATCCATTGTTAAGTCTTCCTTTCTCGAGGGAGTATGACCTATGGCAAAGGTAATTTGGCTCAGCCCCGCCCATACAAGGTATGTGGTATGCGCGATCACTACGGCGCTTAAACACAATCGATCATTTGTTGCTTTAACTTTATATGAACAAACCCATGTGATGAAATCCACCTTCCGATGTGCCCCCGGCACCTTCTCAGGATTTCACCACCCACCATGATCACGCACAAAAACTAGCGATCAAATAAAATAATAATTGATTCATCTTTAGAAAATAGATTTTTATTTTGTGCATGTTATAACAAGAAGGAAATTTTGTAAAACGTTCTCACAGATATGAACAATAACTGGACTTGCCTGGTAACGGATAAGTAGTGGAGTTCGACTGGTCTGCTGGCTGAACTTCGGTTTCTGAAGAAAGAAAAACAGTATAGTCTGAAAGGACTAATCTAGCAAAATCCAATATGAATGTATGCTTTATGATTTATGCATGCGTGAAAAATATCCTCTAACATGCAAGAATTCACTTTACCATTTCCTTAATATTTCATGCATGATTTCTGATTATTTAAGATAAAGTAAGTTTTTAAATATCCTTAAAGCCTACATAGGTTATCGCTTAACCTTCTTTAAACTTGCTCGCTTCTTTTTAATGGGCTTTAGGCCCGCTCTGGCCTCTTCCCGTAAAACCCTTCACTTCACCCAGGTGCCGACCTCCTCTCTTCTTCTCATTCGCACGCCGCGAGGCTGAAATCCCCTTTTCCTTCATGCGTCACAGCCCATATCTATGTCACCTCCGCTGCCTTGGTCCGATGCCGCAACCGGCGCCGCCGCGCTCCTCTGCTTTCTCTCTCCCTGCCTTGCTCTCTCTCGGCTTCTCCTCCGCCTCCTGGTGCACGCCGCCGCCTCGGGCAAGCGCCCTGTTGTCCTCATTCAGGATCTCGCCGAATCCTCGGTTCTGTCACCGGTGCCACCCCGGTCGCTCGCCTCGGCTCCTTATGGTTGCGATCCTGAGGCTCGGGCTCATCCCTGCCGGCCTCGCTCGGTTGGTGTTTCGGCCGCCGCCATGGTTACCCTAGCCCGGGTCCTCTACGCCGCCCCCTTGGTCTCGGTCTGACGTCGCTAAGGCACGTCGAGGTCGCCTACCGCCGTCACCATCCATCGCTCCCTTCGGCGCCGCCCGGGATGGCCGTGGCCGGCGTCGCAGTCCGGTAACCCTGGTGCTCTGCTGGCCCGCTTCCCGCCGGTGGCGCCCTGGGTTGCCATGCCTTTAGCCACCTCCTTCCTAGGTAAGTATCCCCTCTACTCTTCTCTTCTCATACCTAGGTTCAAGAAGGTCCCCAGGTAAAAACTTCCCCAATCTTCTCTTTCTCCTAACTTCTTCCGTTCTAGCCTTGACTCCCGTGGCTTCGGTTATGGCCGTGCAACCAATGGCAATTTGCTGATTTTTTATCTTAGCTAATTGAGGAATGGTTGTGTTACCGATTACTTATGCTCGATTGATGTGCGTTGATAGCCACTAAGGCTTAATTTAACCTGCCTAAACATCTTTTAGATGCTTTAGTATTTGTCTCCCCTTTACATTTACAAGATCTCGGCTAAGGCATGTTTCATCTCGTTGATTTAATTCATCCTATACATTGAAGTACTATCGTTTGATTATGTTGATTTTTGATGGCCTGAGCACGATGTATATACATGTCTCTATGGAATTCTTTAGACAGCATGAAACGGTTAATTATTTGTTCTAAGGATGAACTCCTCTTACTGTTAACAACATTATGCTACATTGGCTGACTAATATTTATTTTTCTGGTTCAGTTTAAAGTGTTTTGTGCTGGGGTGGCTAAAGCTAATATATGCTAGGTGTCCAAAACTAATAAAACATATATCGGTCTTGTTTCTAGATTCACTCCCTTTTATTCATGTATATCCCTATACATGTACATGCTAGACTATCTAGTTGAAGAAACATATGCTATACTCAGATTTTTAATTAGCTAATGGTGATACTCTTCATATGAAGCAATTGTATGAGCTCAAATGCTCAAAGACTAATAAGAACAGATCTAATTAATCTTAGCTGACTACACTACTTTATTGCTCATGTATTCATGTGTATCTATATATCCATCTCAGTTTACTTGAACTGATAGAATAGATATTATAGTTAGTCTAGTTCATTTCCTATGATGATCTTTACCTAGGATAAAGGTAGTTTCAGATAAGATCAGATATTATCTTGATCTCTACCATTTAATAATGATGATCATTGTAAAGGTCTATGATATAGCACAGTTTAATAGGATCAGACACTACAATTGATCTCAGTAGGCTGATGATGATGCTAAGCATCTGAAGCAATTTGTTAAATCTGATAAGAACAGATCATATTACACTATGCTGCCTAAAACCCTGTGATGAGGAAAATCTGAGGGTCCTATTCATTGCAACTTCCCTTATATGTATGTGGAGGTTGCGATGATCTCGGATTAGAAGTTTACCTTGCTTTACTATGATCAAGGGTAGGTCTTGGTTTCCCAAGCTTGCTAATCCTCCACTTGTTGGTGACCTGCTCCTCCTAAAGCTTGCTAGTGGCTTGCTCTTCTCGTCATGCTCCCTGGTCCTTGCTTCCTCTACTGCTCTCTATTTTCTGAGAGAATGGTGGTCTTTGTGGTGACTGCTACTATTGTGGTATTAGCTCTCGATGGATTTGTGGCAATGGTGGCGACTGCTATTGCGTATGACTCTACTCGGTTGCCTTTGTACTACTTCTACTGAGCCTTCCCTAAGGTTCCTTGGGTGGTTAACCTTGGCCACCTCATGCTGCCTCTGCTTCAATGGTGTCATTACGGGATGACTACTACTATTGGGTTGCCTTCCTATCTAAGGATCTTGATTTCAGTCAATTGTTGTTGGCTGATGGATAATTCACTCGGATGATTGTGCTGCTTCATCCAATGTTTCCCTTTTTTTAATTTTTTTCTTTCAAACAAAAAGAAAATCATTGGAGGCATCGTAGTTGAGGAGAAATAAAAATATTTTATTATCCTCACCCCCTTTTCTCTCTATTGCAAGTAATAATATATTGATTTGTCCAATGAGGGTCTTAGCCATATGGCCCTCGGACATTTTTGAAAAACAAAATTGTTTTACAAAACGATTTTCAAACTAAAAACTAATTAGGTTCACTCGGCACTCTTTTGCCCCCGCAACTAAAACTTGCGGATGTCGGCGGAACTGTGTCGGTGAGACCACCTGTATTTCAAAATACTTGTTTTTGAAAATCTTTGCCTCCTACAGCAACGGCGTAAACCCAACGGTCTCGAGTTGACGTACTCGACGACCTCGGATGCCGCCAACATTTCTGAAAACTTCCCCCCTCCGACTCTCCATGTTCCTCTACAGCTCAAAGACTCGAAGATTAGGTTTAGATATTTGATGTATAGATAGAAATTCCATCATGTAATTTTCTTTTCTTTTTCTTCATTTAATCTTGTAACAATGCTGTACTTAAGATATTTGTATTATATTTCCAATAAATATAGTTTTAATTTTAATTGTATGAACATGTGTATGATAAATTTGAAATAAATGTCATGAATAATGCGAATGCACAACAATTCCCCTCCTCTCATCCTAACTCTCGACGTAGCTCGATAGAATCGGGTCAACTCAGCAACGTGAGTTGACCTGACTTCCACCTCACGCCTATCACGACTAACTCAAAAACTAGGGTTCTCACAAAAATCTTTACGGCTAACCACACGAAGTCATGTTTCCGTCTAAATCGGCTGGAGAATGTTTCACCCTAACTATTAGTGAGTGGTGCTTCCTTCTAAATCTGGTGGGGAGTGTTGAGCCCGTTCAGTAAATGGTGAACTTTAACTATGGGAGGAATGGCTCATGCTCAAGTATCAAGTTATCATCAGGACTATTGCAAGTCTTTGGCAATATAAGATCCCAAAAAGCTGATTAGTGATCGATCGTGGGCAGGATCGATGCCAACTGTGTCCTGTGTCAAATGAGGACCTCACAACACACCACCTCCTAACACGTTTTGGTGGGGCCTAGATACTCCATCTCCATCCCCTTGCCTTATTTTTTCCATCTTCTCTGTTTTTTTCTCTCGAGCCTTCTGCCATATAGCGCCATCCCGATTTCTCCATCATGCAGCATGAGTAGAGGCATCCTTCCCGAACCCATTTTCTTTGTCCCTAGCGATGCCTGCCTGGCCACCGCCATGGCCTGCGTAGCGCCACTGCAGGCAGGTAGGTACGGGATCTAGGGTTGTTTTGGGGGGTTTTGTAGCAAAAATTGTTTTTCTTTTTAAGGGCTAGAAAGCTACTATTTTGAAATAAGAAGTTAAGTTTTATTAGTTGAAAGCCCGATTTTGATGAATTGAAAAGTTCCATTTGTTTGATTAATTTTAAAGTTAGGGATTTTAAAGTTAGGTGTTCTTGGGGTTGGAAGCTTCAATCTTTAGGGTTGAAAGTTGTAGTTTATCAACTTAGAGGCCTGGATGTTGTTGCCTTTGGTTCAAAGTTTATTTCAATCGGGTCGAAAGTTGTCGCTCACTTGGTAGAAAGCTGATTTTCTCATGGTTGAAAATTTATTTCAATCAGGTTGAAAGTTGTCACTCACGAGATAGAATACTATTTTTCTTGTGGTTGAAAGCTATTTTCAGTGATCAAAAATTGCTTTGAAGGTGCTTGGATGTTTCAGAGATAAAAGTTGTAACGTATTGGATTAAAATTTCATTTTTGTTGATGAGAAGAAAAAACGGCAGATGGAAGAAATGGAAAGAGAGGCGATATGTCATGCACTCGGAGCCATTTCAACAGTTACTATAGCTGTCAGAAATTGCTCACCCACAAGACTAGGTCCACAAATTAGCAAAGTCCATATAAGATCCTCTCCTGCACAGCCGATTGTGTGCGGGATTTATTCCAGACAAAAATATATATCTCTACTATATAATATGGGAGTTGGTGGTGGTAGTTCATCCACACTTCCTTCCCTCCCTTTTTAATCTTACTTAAAAATCTGTAACAATAAAATTAACTAATTACCTAATTGGTCTCTAATAAACTCCTAACAAACCATATCATATCCAACAAACATTCTCTCTTAACAAAACTACAACATTGTTAAATCTCTTCTCCACAACCGCATCCTCCACGCCCAACGACCTCGCCTCTTTATAAAATGCATTGCCATCCTCCCTCTGCTCCCTTTCCGCGCCACCACCCCTGCCTTAGCCCCGTCGCCATGCTCAAGCACCATCGCCGCGAGCTCTGGTAAAAAAATAAAACGCACCACCACCGCCGTGGGCTGCCGCCTGTCATTGCCGCCTCCCCTCCTAGCAGGGCTGCCCTAACTGCCCACCAAGGGGAGGAAGAGGAGCTCGATTGGAGAAAAGAGAAAAGAGGGGAAGGGAAGGAAGGGAAGGAGGAGAAGAGGAACGAGAAGGAACGAGAAGGAAGAAGAAGAGAAATTTTGATTTTGGTCAAATTTGAGGTTCATGCTGCAAAGGTAGTCTCTAATTGGTCCCTATATGAGAATTGATAGATGGAGTTGCAAGAAATTGTGACCAGTATTTGATCTAAGGTTTGAAAATTCAAACAACGAGATTAATTAGAAAACTGTGATCAAACTGTGCCGAATTTCAAATTAACACAATTGACGAAGTTGTAGACTTCTACATAAGCTTTTGAACGGCCTTTCGAAAGATAGTATCACACTTATTTTGAAAAAGACATGTTATCACATAGCTTGAGAAACAAAATAATCATCATAGTTTATTTTATGATACTATCGTTCCTTCTAAAATTTATATCCATTATAGATGTTTATATAAACTCCTGTAAATCAACTGAAAGCTTAAATTAGTTTATTATACTGACTATAATAATAAAAAACCGAAAAGTATATGAGATTAATTTCTACCTTTTCTCCCAAGATAATTTAGGAAGTTCCGGCATGCATGGAAAGGATTGCGCCAATTACGATTCTTTTACCAGTTTCCATCTCGTATACGTTCCGTCACATATATGTAACCCCACGTACGCGCGCGCTATAACGCCGATTCATCCATCTAACAAAACCCTAGATCGAGAACTTCTTCATGTCGGACACGAGCGGCGCAGACGTCTGCGCCATCTGCCTCGCCGGCATGGCCCGCGGCCAGGCCAGCTTCACGGCCGAGTGCTCCCACGCCTTCCACCTCGCCTGTATCTCCGCCAGCGTCGCGCATGGCAACCGCGACTGCCCGCTCTGCAAGGCGTCCTGGACCGTTCTGCCAGCCGTCAACGCGCCGCCGCCCTCCGCTCGTCGTCGCGTCCCGCCGCCGCCATTTGTTCCGCAGGTCTTTGCTCGCTACGTGGACGACGAGACGTTGGAGGATCAAACAGCCCAGGCACAGGCCGCCGCGGCGGCCAACGGCAACGGAGCGGCGCTTGTCCTCGAGGCGCACTGCGAGTGCCCGGCCATCGCGAGGGATGCGTCTCGGGACGGCTTCGCGGTGCTCGTGCACGCTAAGGCGCCTGCGGCGGCGGCCGCCGTGGCGGGGCGCGCGCCGCTCGACCTCGTGACGGTGCTCGACGTCAGTGGCAGCATGACCGGCCGCAAGCTGGCCCTGCTGAAGCAGGCCATGGGCTTCGTCATCGACAACCTCGGCCCCGCCGACCGCCTCTCCGTGGTGTCCTTCTCGTCCGGCGCGAGCCGCCTGATCCGCCTCGCGCTCATGTCCGACGCGGGGAAGGCCTTGGCGAAGCTCGCCGTGGAGTCCCTTGTCGCGGATGGCGCCACCAACATCGGCGAGGGCCTCCGCGTTGCCTCGCAGGTACTCAGCAGTCGCCGGTACAAGAACGCCGTCGCCAGCATCATCCTTCTCTCCGACGGGCAGGACACGTTCGTCGCGCCGAGTCGCCGTACTAGCGGCGGTGCTACCTACATGGACCTCGTGCCACGTTCGTTCACGCACGGCGGCAGCCGGCCTGCGCCCGTCCACACGTTTGGTTTCGGCACCGACCACGACGCCGCGGCGATGCACACCATCGCGGAGGCGACGGCGGCACGTTCTCCTTCGTCCAGAACCAGGCGGTCCTCCAAGACTCGTTTGCGCAGTGCATCGGGGGGCTCCTGTCAGTCACCATCCAGGACGCGCGCATCGCAGTCACATGTTTGCATCCGGGAGTCCGCGTCAGGGAAGTCAAGTCCGGCCGCTACGACAGCAGCGTCGACGCGGACGGCCGTGCCGCCTCGGTCGATGTGGGCGAGCTCTACGCCGACGAGGAGAGGCGCTTCTTGCTCTTCTTGGACGTGCCAAGCGCCGGAACCACGGACGAGGTCACCCGCCTGGTCAAAGTGAGCTGCAGCTACCGAGACGCCGCGACGGGGCAGGCGGCCGACGTCGCCGGAGACGACGCCGTGGTCCAGAGACCGGTCGAGGCGACCAACGTGCAGGTGTCCATGGAGGTGGAGCGGGAGCAAGTCCGCGTGGCGGCTGCCGAAGACATAGCGGCCGCACGGGCGGCGGCTGACCGCGGCGAGCACGCCGAGGCTGCGCGGATACTCGATCGCCGGCAGGAGGCCATTGAGCGGTCGGCGGCCGGCGACCCCACGTGCGAGGCGCTGGCGGACGAGCTGCGCGACCTCAGCGCCCGCGTGGCCGACCGGCGGGAGTACCAGGAGACGGGGCGCGCGTGCTTGCTGGCCGGCGTGATCTCGCACGCGCAGCAGCGTGCCTCTGGGATGGAGCTGTTTTCCGATGCATCTGATTCTGATGACTCAGCTGACCCATATGACTACGACGTCGACGATGAGGGGGCTTATGACGAGGAGGCTGATGAGGGCAGTGTGCAGGATTGCTCCGGCCAGAGGCCTCGAAGCAGTCGCACTTTGCAGTGCGCCCGCCGCGTGAGCAAGAGGCGGGCGTACGTGACTCCAACGATGGAGAGGATGGTGCTGATATCGCGTGAGAACCGGCAGACGGCGATGCCGCCGCCACCGCCGGAGAGGACGCGTAGCAACAGCCAGCAGCCAGACTGCAGCCAGAGTGAGCAAGGGAAACGTCAGAAAGGAGATTAGATTAGATTATTAGCTAAGAGATGGTGAAATAACAGTTTGATTATGGCTTTTTATTAGCTAAGAGACGTAAATCCAGGTTTCCTGCTCTCTTTTAATTACGTGCATGTCATCTCTCTCATGTTATTCATTCAAAATAAATGTCAAAGCAATTTGCAATACTCTTGAACTGGTTGGATCGGCTCTGGAGCATGCCTTTTCTGGGGCATGGCTGCGTTGGCGCGCATCGATGTTTTCTCGCTCGAGAATGTCCACGTCACACAATATACTGGAGCGCCGCCTGGAGGCCGTGGAGCAGTCCGCGCCAGGAAGGCCGGCGACCCTACGTGCGAGTGAGCTAGGAATTATTGGATTATATATATACTGTGGTATTTTCTGAAAATATATGCTATCTCGTTAAATTTATGCCTTTCTTATTCACAAAGTCCGAACTATTTAGATGTAGTTCTTTTGAGCCTTGCGTATCTTCTATTACAGTATCGCACGACGACGCGTTACATGTAAGATTATTTCGTAACCTAAAGTGGCCGGATGTAGCCATGGGATTTAAAATCCCCTACCTCTTTCTTTAAAATTATACTCCGCTTAGTTTACAAAACCGTGATGTTTTAGACATAACTTCAGTTAAAATTTTAAAACTTTAATTAGCGATATTGTTTTAAATACTTAGATTGGGTACATCCGTACATAAAAATCATACATTTATATAATTTTTCTGCAAAGTACTTTCGTGATATTATAATTTTGTTGAGATTTTTACATATACTATAATAGAAATTAGTATTCAAAATTAGATTATGAAGATCATGTCAATGCCCAAAACATCACGTTTGTGTAAACTTGAGGGAATACCTAACACTTGGATGTGTAGTGCAATGGTGCAAGCTAGTCATTTTAAGATGGGGGGAGGGGGTATTAATTTATGATTGACTGTCCGAACGATCACTTCCAACAGCACCTCTGAGTTCTCGGAAGCACACTGTCGATGCGCCTCCTAGCACCCATTCCCCTTGTGCAGCAACTTCCAACAGTCTTTGGTGAACTTTCAACTATTTTTGGAAAACTTTCTGTCGATGATTGGTAAACCGCCGATCTTACGGTAGTCGTGAGACAGAAATATTTGTTGTTGGGTAGAGACCCCTAGGCATAAGGCCAAGAGATCTGATGATAAGAAAACACACTTTTTATACAAGTTCGGGCCTCCCTCAGGATAACAACCCTATGTCATGTTCGTATATATTGATCAAAGAGTATCTTACAATGGATGTGTATGTTAGTGGCTACCCTAGACCTAATCGGAGGCTACTTCGACTAGTTCCGCAGGGCTCAACTTCTTCGAGGCAGCGGGTCTTCTCGTGGGAATCGCTAGGGCTTCTGGATGGCTTCAGGCTCGAGGCTTGAAAGGCTTGTAGGACTTGTAAAACTTATGAGACTTGTCATCCCCTATGAGATTGCTGATCCTTTTATAGGGGGGCTCCCCAGGTCGTACCGGACATGGACTTATACCCGAGTAGAACTCTTGCTTCTTTAAACGTCGGGATTGACTTCCTAGTTTAAGGGGTGTCCTTCCTCCTTACGGGAAGATACCTTATCTCCTGGAGGTCCTTACCGGATACGTACTCCGATAATCCAGAGAATCGTATACGGATACCTTCTCGTATATGGGATACTATACTATCCATCGTTACTTTCAACTATCTTCGTTAAACTTTTAACTTTTTTGGATGAACTTCTAAGAATTTGGGATGAATTTTCAGAAAATCAAGACGAGTTTTAAGAAAATTGAGTGATGAACTTTCAACAATTTGGGGACAAGTTTCCCAAATTTTACAAATCTACTTTCGAAAACATGTAACTCAGACACTCTTCTACCCGAAAGAAATCTAACATAAATAAATAAAAGATACCTATATGCCACCAACCTCCTCCCATGACACCAGCGTCCATTGGCGCCGTCTGTGGGGACATAACAAGAAGTCATGTCTTGACAAGTCACGAAAGACGCCGCCCTCACACGAACATGCCGCCCAAAGTGAAGAAATGTTTCAAAGGTAGCAAGAGAAAGGCTGCTGCGGCAGCAGCCTCGAATGATCCCGCCCCGCGTCGAGCTCCTGCGTGACCAACTCACCAAGGCACGAAGGACCTCGCCCGCGCGTGACTAACTAGCCGGCGTGCAAAGAACCTCACCCGCGCGCGTGACCACATCGTCCGCGCGGCGACCATCTTGCCCGCTCTCGCGACAGCTCGCATATGAGACCACCTCGCCCGAGCGGTAACTGTCTCACCGCCAGGCGACCAACTCACTTGTGCGCCAACGACTTCCCCCTTAAGTATGTCTAACCTGCTCGAACAAGACCTCCTTGTGTGTGCGTGGCCATGTCTCACCCACGTGTGTCGTTCGCTACTCCACGTCAACAAGGAGAGGGGCCTACAGTGCAAGACGCAAGATTATACAAGGGGCTCTCCATCGATATCACCACCACGAGTATCCATCGGTTCCGCGATAGTAGGAGAAAGCAACACCCGCCGTGGATAGAAGCGAGGTAACATTCTAAAACGACGCACGCATGAGCAGCACCCGCCGTGGATGGACACGAGGTAACATTCCGCAATGACACGAGCATGAGCAACATATGTCGTGACCGCCCGCGTGACAATGCTCTGTGGCAATATGCGCCCCCTCAACTCTCCATTAGACTTCAGCGAGGCAACGACCCGCGCACCTAAGAGAGACGCATCTGTCGTGACCTACACGTGACAACGCCCTGCGGGGGCGTACACGCCCTCAACTCCGCTTTAGGTTGCGGCGAGGCAACGACCCACGCTTCTAAGAGTGACGCATCTGCCGCGACCACTCACGTGACAATGTTCCGTGGTGGTGTGAGCGTCCCCCAACTCTGCCTTAGGCTGTAGCAAGGCAACGACCGGCACTCCTAAGTGCGACCCATACGGCGTGACCACTGGTGCAACAACATTACGCGATGGCGTGTGCACCCCCAAGTCCACATTAGCCTGCAGCGAGGCAAGGACTTGCGCCCCTATGTGCGACGCATCCGCCGCGACTACCTACGCGACAATGTTCTATAGCGGCGTGCGCACCCCGGGTTTCACCTTGGCTGCAGCAAGGCAATGACCTACGCCCCTACGTGCAACACATTTACCGCGACCGACCGCGTGACAATGTTTATGGCTGCATGCGCGCTTCATCACCCCAGCAATTCCCGTGCCTCACACAGGCTGTACCTCGCCAGATAGATCGCCGCTAATGTTGCCGCCAAGTCGTGGACGAGGTGCCCCAGCACCTCACCACGCCGCGTGTCACGAAGTTGTGGGCAAGAGGCTGAGCACCCTGCCGCGCCACGTTGTTGCCACCGTCCAAGTCATGGACGAGGTTCGGAGCACCCCTCTGTGCCATGTGCATGGCCAAGTCTAGGATGAGGTACTCCAGCACCTCGCCACATGCAGCGCCGTGAAGTCTTTAGCGAGGGGCTAAGCACCCCACCACGCTACGTCGCCGCCAAGTCATCGACAAGGTGTCCCAGCACTCTCGCCATGCCCGTGCACCGTGAAATCACAAGTGAGGGGCTAAGCACCCTGCAACGCCGCGTGCTCCGCCAAGTTGTGGACGAGGTGCCCCCAGCACCCTGCCATGTTGTGTGTCGTGAAGTCGCGAGCGAGGGGCTGAGCACGCTGTCGCGCCGCCATCGCTGCCAAGACGTGGATGATGTGCTCCAGCACCTCGCCACGCTGTGCGTCGTGAAGTCACGAGCGAGGGGCTGAGCACAGTGCCACATCACCGCTAAGCATGACCCAAGTGCCCCAGCACCTTGCCACGCCGCACGCCGCTAAGTTGCGAGCAACCTTGAGGGCATGTCGACAATGGTCGGTGAACCACCTAGAAAAGGGCCTAAAGTTAGTTTGCAAAGTGGCACGTAACACTGATTCATTCACCGAAACACAAAACATCATGACAAAGATACAAATGACCACATCCTAGCTGCGGTCCCACTAAGTTTTTTCCGTTGGGAGACCACTACTACAAAAAACGTCATCCACGATCGGTATCACTGATGGGAAACTCCTACCCATTAGTGGTGACAAGTCAGCACTGACGAGTATTAAACTACCCGTCAGTGATGACATTGCCATGAGCCCGAGTCATGCTCATAAAAAGTCATCACTGACGGGTAGATCAGTGATGACTTTTGCCATGAGCCTGAGTCATGCTCGTAAATGTCATCACTAACGAGTAGAAAAACTACCCGTCAGTGATGACTTTGCCATGAGCCCGAGTCATGCTCGTAAATGTCATCACTGACGGGTAGAAAAACAACCTGTCAGTGATGACATGGTTTCACCACTGACGGGTAGGAAAGAGACCCGTCTGTGATGTGATTCCGAAATTTCAGAACCCGAAATTTTGTCATCACGGATGGGTAGTTTTCTCACCCGTCAGTGATGAGTTACAGTCATCACTGACGGGTTAAAAGGAGACCCGTCACCAACTCCAAAATTTCAGAACCCAAAATTTTGTCATCACAGAAGGGTAGTTTTCTCACCCGTCAGTGATGTGTTCAAAACCCAAAATTTCAGAATCTCGCCAACTCCAAAATTTCAAAACTTGAAATTTCCTCAGTGCACAGGCAGATGACTATATAATTCTCTTCAGTGCACAGGGAGAGGCAGGCCAGATCCAGATCCGGATTTATTTCTTTTTTCTTCTTCTCCTTCCACTCTCCTCTCCAATCTCCTCTCTTCAACCTTCCTTCTCCTCTCACCGTTCCTGTCACCGCAAGGAGCCTCCCCTCTTCCATCCACTCTTCCCGTAGGAACATGGTGGAGGACACACAGGAGTTTCAGTTGGATTCGAGGTGAGCAAGGTCCTCCCGATTCAAGATTTGTGTCATTTTGAGCTCGTTTTCGATGGATTTCTACTGCTGCCTAAATTTTTTATTTTAAAATTTTTTCTCGTATTTTTTTCTAGCAGCTCTACTCCCTCACAGTTCGGAATCCATAAAAATTACTGCATTTGGAGCTCAGGAAGAAGTTCAACGGAGGGTCGGAAGAGGTAATGTTTCGTTCAGAGGGAAAAAAGTCAGTCTTAGAGGCCAAATTTGGAGGTAAAAATTGTATAAATCTAAAAATGAGAGATTTTTTAGATGCGCCTCATCGATATGGTCATTTTGAGTGGTCGTGGACCCAAAACAGACACCATATGCAAAAGTTATAGCTGTTTTAGTGAAACCCTACCCGGTAGTGCCCGGGTAGAGCTTTTTTTCTTGCGCCTCTGAAAACGTCATCACTGACGGGTTAAATATTTACCCATCAGTGATGGTAGAGTCATAACTGACGGGTACTTTTTCTACCCGTCCGTGATGACTTTTCGTCACCTGTGAAAACGTCATCACTGACAGGTAAAAAAAGTACCCGTCAGTGATGACCTTTATCAGTGACGGGTAAATTACCCGTCACTGATAATACGAGTCATTACTGACCTTTAGTTGCTGACGGGTCAAAAATCCATCACTTGTGTGGGTTTTTGGCCCGTTACTATTGACATGTTCTGTAGTAGTGGACATAGCACGTAGTAAAAGGCGAAATGCAACACATGTCGCAGCTGAAAGTAAAATAACATCACACCCAAACATGCCGGACAATGTTCGCAGCGAATGACAGAAGAGGCAACATGTCGCCACCACCTTCCACTCTCTCAGCAACTCAGCAACTATAGCACGTTGTTGCTTTGCCCACGAACCGCCGGGAGGCACGCAATGCCTGTATGACATTGCAACAAGGGGCTGGGTACCCCGCCACCGTCGTCGCTGCACCGCAGCTAAGGCCAGTGCACCCTCCGATTAATTTGGTGTTGATTTGACCAAGGAAAAAAATATGTGATGCACATGGATCATCATCTCATGTTTGTTATTGTTACCCAGACTGGGTAACATATAATTAACAAGTTGGCATCACACATAATTGATGAAAAATAAGTCTGATGTTACTATATGCTCACTCCTCCATTACTACACCATATACTAGCTAGAGCAAGTACTGATCTGGCAGCATAAACATCTCTCTTTCTAAAGCTTGGAAGATGGCAGGCCGAGTTGTTTGGCACTGATGATGCTTGGGCAAGCAACCGGCAGCTAACGATGTATCAAACTCTATAACGTTTATGTATGACTATGATATTCAAGTCAACTTGTGTGTACTAGCTATTGACCGTGGGACAAGTACGATAAACACAAGGGTTATTCGGTCCTAAAATCGGATACTCCACATACTCGGAGACCTAAGTAACCACTCAAAAAAGCACCCGGTCGGGATGTTTTCCCTGGCTGGGTTAAGTTCCTTAACCCGTCATTACCTTATTTCATGTACTGATGAGGGGCTTGACGATGAGTAGTACAACTCTACTGTATACGATGACCTTATCCATATACGGTATCCCAGGGGTCTTTTAGATACCCGGAAGTTGCCCGTGGTGTTCGGATACCCCTTAATCAAGGAGGCTTATCCTTATATTTAAGGATGACAGGATTCCTCCTCGGAGAAGAGTCCGTGCCCAACATGGGATACCCACTATAAAAGGAACTAGAGGACCCTGCGGAGAGAAGACAATAGACAACGAAGGGAGGCCCGAAGATAGAAAGACACGAAGCTAAAGATCGACTCGAGGAGACTTTCGAGCCGAGTAGAAGGGAAGGCAACACCCCAGACATTGACTCCCGGCTAGTAATAGATCCCCATCTAGGCTAATTTTCCCCTTGTACTCTGTCTTGAGATCAATACAAGACAAACAAGACGTAAGGTTATTATCCTCAGGAAGACCAGAACCTGTATAAATCCTCATCTCCTGATGACTTAACTTGGCACAACTAGGTGTCCCTAACCCTCATACTTTTATCACATACATCCGCAAGATCAACGGTTTACTAATCGTTGACAAAACTATTATGGGAAATTCTTCTCTTTAGGACATCTTAACTAGCTTGTCCATCGTAGCTTGATGGACCATAATCTTCAAGTATATGTCTCCGCATACTTCTGGACTTGAACTTGTACACCTTGATGTCATCATCTCATGGTGCTTATCAACATTAAGGCTTATGACAACAATCAATACATCTTGATGACCATTAACACTTGATGTCATGTTCATTTGAGCCTTGGTGAGATCATCCTCTTGATGTAACCTCATGAAGTGAACCTAGCTCTCACATTTTCTAAACACATGGAACATGATTAGTTCACAAGTATGATTGATATTAGTCACTAAGACACTTGATCACTTGTGATTCGTCCTTCAACCTCTATCATGATTCTTGAAGCCACATCTTGAATTTTTCTCTTGAATTCCATGCTTCAAGATCTTTGATCAAACTCAGTTCATCTCATGAGCTCAATATTGACCATCTCGTATTCAATCTTGAACTTCACATGGTCAACACTTGTTTTTCTCTTAAATTTCACCTCGATCATATGTTGTTCACTCCCTTGAACACAATCTTGATCCCTTCAAACTTCTTAAGCTTCTTCTTGATCGCGCAGGATTCGCTTCTTCAACTTCTTGATCTTTGGTGCATTTCTTGATTTGATGGCCTTCATCACATGAATCCATCCAAAATCCTTCGCGCATCACCAATCATGGGCTTCACGGGCTTGTAGGTTCATCATCATCATGCAACCTCATGAAGTGGTTCATAACCCATAAACACACTTTTCGAACTCAAGGAAATGGTTAATCTACAAACACGGTTGTCCCTAATCACCAAAACCGCTAAACACAAGTCTAGGAGCGTAGATACATTTTCAATCCTTCATCCCCACTAGTTAGGGTTAGCGTAGGAGTTTGAGGTGGGGGTCACGAGAGCCTCTCCTAGGCTTAGAGGTACGGCCGGTGTGGGGTGAGGGTAGAGGTATGGCCAATGTGGGGTGGATCAGTAGTGAAGCCAGCTCGAGGAGAGAGGGGGAGGCGAGGTGGCACCGCCATCTGTGGGTGGTGAGGGACGGACGAATGGTTTATGCCAATAGGTGGTTCGGCATCGATGAAATGGGATTTGAGTGCACGGAGCAGCACCAACAGGGGAAGAGGCTGTGTTATGCGGCGAGGCAGCACGCCAATGGCTATGGTTAGTGGTAAAAGAGGTGCAGAAAGTGGGCGAGACGTAGGAAGATCGTTAGAGGGGATTGGGCAGGAAAGGATGAGGGAGATGAGCTCACTGCGCCCTGAGATTGAAAATGATGGAAGTGAGATGAAGCTAAGGGATGTTGATGAGTGTTCATGTCATTGGAGATAAGAAAACCAGAATAGGCAACAATAGCTACACCTTCTATGGACATATTCCCTCTGGTCAAAAATATAAGTAGTTTTAGATTCTCAGATAGTCAAATATTTATTAGTTTGACCATCAGTATATAAAGAACGGAAAATCTAATTGGCACACGTGTCCACCATTGTTCTAACAAGTGGCGTGCTCCTTTGCATTCGATGGTGCACACACGGCTTGGATCAGAGCATCAAATCGTCCTTGTTACATGGAGATATCAACTTTTGTCTTGCCGTGAGATCTTAAACCCCCTCAGTGCATGCAGACTAATATAAAATTATTGACGTAATCCAAGATTCTCTAGATTTCAAAAATGATCCAATTGACCATATGTTTTCACTGTTGAGTTTGTTACGATGAGACCGATAAAACTAGACCTCATAACAATATATTTTCTCCGACCTTATAGTGATCGGATAGTAGTACGAGTTATCACGTTGTTAGTAACGAACTATCATGTTGTAGTCAGTATATTATTAGGTTATAGAATCTTGCTTTCATCCCTAATGTATTTGGTACATCTCTCAGTCAGGTTCACCACCTCTCCATCATGCTTACATGGATAGTGGTGAGGAATTAAGTTCCACAAATTTTCGAATAGGTTCTTTGTTGCACCCTTCGAGCTTAAATAAATAGTGGGTACACGTTATTTCTCACTGAATGTTGCACTCCTTAGATATGGTGAGGATACATTAATATATGCTAATAGCTATAGAAAGATTCTAATAGCTATAACTATACGCTGACACTATTTTCCAAATAGATGCACCACTCCACCATCAAGCTTACAAGAAAGTGTACAAATGGTCTGATATCAGATCAATTACTAATTGACATCACTCCGCTACTTCCTCTTTAGAAGGTCGTAGCAATGCGGCAATGCCTATAACAGATCATATACTACCTGGTAACCATCACACTAACCTGATAATTTTTTGCTACTAGGTAGCCCTCGTATTGTAACCTGATAATTGTTCACGATAAAAAATTCGTTAAAACATATCAAAGTGAGATCTAGTTTTGAAGCCATCATCAAGACTAACTCAACGGCAAAAACCAAACATCAATCAGATAAATGGTCTAAATGCTAAAACATTTTGAATATCCAGATTTAGAGAATCTATACTAACATCATCTATTTTGTAGTGACATAAATACAAAGATAGTAACGCTACAAGTGATTTGAAACAACAAAAATGGTTTGAGACAACACTTAAGACGCATGAGACAACACTTAAGACGCATGAGACAACACTTAAGACGCATGAGATGAAGAATGTAAGGTGCCGCACAATAACACTTTATTGTGTAGTTCGGTTCTAAAAATATATAATATTAATAAAAAGTAATTAATACTACTAGATTCATCATGAAATATATTTTCAAAATATATAATTATTTTATTTAAAATAAATATATTTTAAAAAATATAATAATTAAATTATTACTTTAATGACTATATCAATATCTAAACCTACTTGTATTTCGGATCGGAGGAGGTATGATCTTCCGTGGCATTCGCTACTGATAAATAAACTCGCAAAACTGTTCCTTCTACCTTTCAATTCTTCGTCTGCTTGGATTACCGTATGCCATCTCCGCCTATAACAAGTCCACTCCGCTGACCGACGGTGGCACCCCGCCGCCGCCGCCATGCTCCTCCTCCGAAAGCGCCTTCTCCCACTACTCCGCGCCGCCTCCCATCCTACCACCGTCGAGCCCTCCTCCTCCTCTCTCCACCACCGCGCTCTCCTCCTCTCCACCTCCCCCTCTCCCACCCCATTCTCCATCGAGGACTACCTCATCACCACCTGCGGCCTCGCCCCCGCCCAAGCGCTCAAGGCCTCCAAGAAGCTCTCCCACCTCAAGTCCGCCACCAACCCGGACGCCGTGCTGGCTCTCCTCTCGGGCGTCGGTCTCTCCCGCCCCGACATCGCCGACGTCGTCGCCGCCGACCCGCTGCTCCTCTGCTCAAGGGCGGACAACGTCGCCCCCCGCCTCGCGGCCCTCCGCGAACGCATCGGCCTGTCCGTACCCGAGATCTCCCGCTTCCTCCTCGTCGGCGCCGGGGCCCTCCGCTCCTGCGACATCGCCCCCAGGCTCGAGTTCTGGATCCCCTTCTTCGGCTCCTTCGACAAGCTCCTCCAGATCGTTAAGGGGAGCAGGTCCATCCTCACCGCCGACCTCGACAAGGTCGTCAAGCCCAACATCGCACTGCTGCAGGAGTGCGGGCTAAGTGTTTGTGATATTGCCAAGATGTCTGTGCCGAACGCGAGGCTGCTCACGTTCAATCCAGACCGTGTTAAGGAGTTCGTGCTGCGCGCTGACAAGCTCGGTGTGCCCCGCTCCTCATGGGCGTACAGGTACGCGGTCGGCACCGTCGCCTCTCTCAACGAAAGCAAGGTCGCCGCGAGGCTGGAGTTCTTGAAGGGCATCTTGGGTTGCTCCACTGAAAAGCTCAGCGTTGCTGTCTGCAAGAACCCGCATATCCTAAGATCATCTAATGAGAACCTTCGCCTCAAGGTAGAGTTCCTGGTCACTGAGGTTGGCTTGGAGCTGGAGTACATTGTGGAGAGGCCCACGCTGTTTAACTTCAGCATTGAGAAGCGGCTGGCGCCGCGTCACTATGTCATAAAGGCCCTGCAGGCAAAGGGCTTGATGAAGAAAGGTGTTGGCTTCTTCCCAATAGTTTGTTATGGTGAGAAGGTTTTCAGAGAAATGTTCATTGACCGCCACAAGGTCGCTCTTCCTGGACTCCCAGATGCTTATGCTGCAATCTGTGCTGGGGAAATGCCTCCCGAGGTCCAACTTTGATACCTTCCGACATGGTATTGGACGTTCATTCTATCTTTCAGGCCTGTAGCTAACACAGCACCTCATGCTCCGTCAATGGTCATTCATGGTAATATATTTTTCGAATCTTGATTTCAGTAGTAGAACTGCCTAAGATCTGTCTGCTCATAGTTTCATACAAGTTCTGATTACGAAGACCTATGAAGCAAGTGGATTGTATTAATTTTGCTACCCTGTTGCTCATGTGATGTCTCATTCTGCAACTATTTTCTTATTCTCAACTAATGGAAATTTGGCCATTCTAACTCTCGAAAACCTTATGCACAATATGGATTTAGGTTCACTGCCCGCAACAAAAAAAAAGAACTATGATTTCCTTTATTCCCAATTGGACACTTCTAAGAATGTACATCATTCTACCCTGTTCGTACAAGTGGAGGCACCATAATATCCTCTTGGACAAAGACAACCCGGTGGTAGCAGAATTAAGCTAACATTTCTGAATAGACAAGAGATAGTACATAGTTGTGGTGAAAAGGTGAGGCTTGATACTGCCTTGGTGTGGGAATTCAGCAAGGTGGATAGGCCATATGCGCGTCAGTTTTCCATTCTATAGGCTAACTGATTACAGCCCTAGTTGCACCTACAATATGGCCGATTTATGTTCTTGGACAATCTAAACAAGTTAGCTCTAACACTTACACTTGTGCAAAATCTGTCCTTGTTGGTCCAATCTACATTATGGCCGAGAGGAAGGAGGAGGCTGGCCAAGGGGGAGAGACTTGGGCATTTGGAAACTAAACTGGCATGTAAGAGCAAGATTATTCCGCCGAGCAAGATTAATTCCTTTATTATGTGAAGCGGATATGAGTGTGATTGCGTATGGTGTCAATATGAAATCTGTGAAATCTGTGTATTTTATTGTTTGAAGTAGAAATAAAAAATATATTGATGTCATAATTAATATCCTAGACGGTTCAGATCTGAGAACTGTCTAGATGTGTTGTAATCCGTCTCCGATGTTCATGTAATCTGAGATGGTTTTTCAGGGTGAATCGTCTGGAATATCGACATATCACAGACGATTTCTGAATCAGAACTATCTCGGATATATGTAATCCGAAACGATTTATTGATCCTCTAGGATAAAGACGATCATCCTTGCCGTATGTTTCTAAACGGCCGGTTAAAACTATGTTAGATGATGATTTTGAATTATGTAGGAGTATTTTTTCTGTAGTAGCCCCTGATTCTCGGCGGTGACAGTGAAAGGGGAAATGTTGCCGCCACGGCCAGGGACGAGGAATCTCCCGCCTAGCGGGGCAGGTCTGTTCGAGCACTTCCCTCGGAAAAATCCCCACTGCCACTGATGTGAGATCAGGTGTGGCATGCACGTACGTATGGCCAATGCGCACCGTCCAGCTTTCACATTACAACTCTGGTACTGGGGATGTAGATCTATCAAGTTTCATTCACAGTCGCTGATGTCCATCTTAATTTGTGCAAGGAAAAATAAACTATGTTCCGTTCCTATCGAGCTTAACTCCTAGCTTAGCGTGGTGAATACATGTACGCATTCTTAACGCTAGATTAACATCTTAAATCTTAAAGAAAAATCAATGGAATGGGATAAGCTGATCTACCTTGAGTCTAAAATAAATTGAGGCCAGAAGTCACAATAAAACATGAGCTCGTACAATAGACACATCGTGTGTAGCAATCGACCAGAGACTCAAATACATCGAAAAACAACGTAAAAGAGCGAATGCAATACATAAGCATTTAACTAGGAGATTCCATATTTTTTCCCTTTCGATTGGCTGGAAACTACAAGAACATGCACGAAAACTGCAAACCATGAGGGGTACTTATTGTAACTAAGATGCCTCAAGCCTTTCATCACATTCAAGAACAAAATCTAGTCGACCTTATTTGTAAACAGATAACTCGCTTCGTCTATGCCCTAATGTCCGTCCCCTTCCAAATAAGTTCTTTTAGCTAGTTTTCCGAGTCTCTTCCTGCCACTTGCCCATTCTGATGTGGATCCTGTTAATTGGTGTCAAAGCGCGGTTGAAACTAGCTTCTACGCACGTATGCAAGAACGAATGCAAGTGTATGAATCCCTGATGCTTCCCAAGCCTAAATAGAAAGACGCCTTCGTAGCCTAAATGCTGGGCCAGCAGCATCGATCGCTCGCTACGAATAGGTTGGTGTGAACTTCCTATGATCGAGCCGATGACTGGAAACCCCATGGCTGCAGGTACTTGTGATGGCACCCCTGTGCGTGCTGCTACGGGTAAATACAATCGATGTATGTGATACATATATGTGGATACATGTACGGTGCCTTTCGCATGGAAGTTCTGTCTCAAGTAGTAGTATATATAATACACGGATGTAAGTTCTGTCTCAAGTATTGTACCTTTCGCATAATATTAACTCTTGTATGATTTTACTTTTTGCACATGTAAACAGTTGGTGAACGAATCAATCAGTTCGCTTCAACTTCGATCGTGGCATGGGTATGTATAGTATGCAATAGTATCAATTTTGATCAGATTTCACTACAGCACAACATGCTTTTAGAGACTCTTTTTTTGTTTTCTAAAGACACTTTAAAGAGTCAAGGATTTTTGGTGTCTCCTTAAAAAGTGTCATCAAGATGGTCACAAGATGAAGAGGCGTTTCAAATTTGGTAACACTTCATGAAGTGCCACCATTTAGTGACCTTTGGGAGTGTCTCCAAATATTTGCTATGCATTCGGTTTATATTTCTCAATTAGTTTCTTTTTACAAATTTAGTAATTGCTAAAATTCTTTAATAATTATCCAAAATTGTTATTTTATTCAATTGAAATGCTGGTTATACAACTAATCCCTTCGTGTGATTATATCATTAGAACATAATCAGCAAAAACTAACTTGAATATTTCACAATCAACCATAATTCATTTACACCATAGTGTAGATATCACAACAATTGAATGTTACATCTACATATGAATCGACATACTCCTGGTGCTATACAAAGCATTACAGAAACTGAATCCTTGCAACTTGGACTGTATACATCTCTTCTCTTGTCTAATATCCTTGCCAGATCTGAATCAAGAACTGAATCCCCTGCTCAAGAACATCAATCCTTTGAACAAGAACATGAATCCCGTGAACAAAATTTAGTTCTGCTCTGTTGTCAAGGAGGATAATTAATCGTCACCTCTCTATAGATCTTGTACAGCCCGGAGAACAGATCAGGAGGTGCAATTGACAGTTCAACATGGTTATCATAAACATTCACTATCTCGATGAGACTCGATCAGTGTTAGTGCAAACATACTTCTGTTTCAAGGGAACTTTTTTTTTGCGACAATGAGAGCATGGTTATTCAACCTTGATCCTGAATGAAGATACTATCTGTATAATTTCTCTCTGTGCTCAATACAATTCCACTTTCCTCACGGCAAGAAAATGTGTATATATAACTTGCAACAAATTAACTATATTTGCAAATTGCATGTATAAAAACTCAACTATTACTTGAGAGGCTAGCTCTCATTTTCATGGCTCGAGTGACAGTGATTCCTAGCCTGTCGAGTGACTGAGCTTATATTGTTGTGTCAAGGTTCTTGATAAACTAGCAAGCAAAGCTAGTAATTATAAAAGAAACATGAGCCATCGGACCTGTCCATCAGTTATTCATGCAATCTAGTCTTGATTCGTAAACGATAGAAACATTTGATCCATTCCTAGTATCTGCATCTACTTCCTTCCCAAGTTCTTTCTATAGTTTTGCATGTCCGCTTGACTTGTCTAGATCACCCAAATTCCCCAATTCTTAGTGTGGATCCGGATGAGCCAATAGAAAAGCAAAGTGCACAGGCATTGCGCTTGATTGGCGGTACTGTACCAGCGAAAGGTCCTAGTGCCATTCCTCGCTGGTCCTATGCAGCAATGCTACGGCACATTGGGTGAACATTTTATACCCACATAGTGTTGGGTCCCATTGCATTATGAAACAGAGCATCATAATAATAGATAAGAATAAATGAATCAAAAAATTCGTATGATGTAGAGACCGAAAAAATTGTCCTTCGATTGTCACCGAAGCACCATGTTTGATTATTTTAGAGCAGCATCATGTCTGATATGATATGATATGTTATCTCTGTGCCGCTGTAAGCCCGCTAGCTCTTTGTCTCTTTATGACATGCCATGGTTATATGGCTCATAAGTTCTGACTTGACAGTAAAACGGCGAGCTCATGGATTGGCAGAAGTGTCCTTCATGAGCACATAAAGTACCCGGTTTGGCGGTTTTCACGACGTCCCGAGTACAGAGTTGTAGTTCCGGTTTTCAAATGGCGTTTATGAGCTTTAATTTGTAGGGCTAGCTCACCTTATGCAATTTAGGACAGAGATAAATCAAGTTGCACTACTAGATAAACACATATTCTAGACGCCTTATCACGGATGGTACATCAAAAACCGTATATGATAAGGATTATCAAACAGACGGTTCTTTCAAATATTCAAATCACAGATGGTTATTTACTATAAATGTCGGTTATATATAAATCATCCTAGGTGGTATTTCAGAACAATCGTCTGGTTATTTTTTGGACCACTAGGCCTAGCAAGGCTATCGATATGCCAACCACTGGCCACCAGCCCCTCTAACCTTAACTTCCCTAGCCTCGATTTTTCCCTAAGTCCCACCACTCCTCTAGCCCTCTCTCTCTTCATCTCCCGATTTCCCCAAGTCCATGGGCCATTCCTCTAGCCCTTTCTCTTCCTTTCCAACCTCCACCTCTCAGATTTGCGTGCCGCCTTAGTCACGATGACCTCCTCCTGGGAAGAGCATGGCGGAAGATGACGGTGACGTCACCAAAGGGTGTGTTCGATCTAGAGGCCCAGCCGGCAGCGCTCGGGTCGAGTGCAACGGATCCAATCGACGGCGACCCAACGGCACTATCATGGAAGGGCGCAGCAGATCAAGACCCCACTAACACTTGGACGGCGTGGAGTATGGCCTCGCCGTGGCCCATGCCAAGCACCGTAAGGCGCCCAACCGCACGACGGCTGTGCTACTCGATGACCAAGGCACGCCGCTCGTGGACCCTTTGCTCCAGCCAGGAGTTGAGGTGGAGGAAGGCAAGGTGGCGAGGAGGCCAGACCCATGGTGCCGGTGGTCATGAAGGTCGGATCCAGTGTTGCCAGTCGTCTTCCTTCTTGAAACTTGCCGCCGCCGCCCTCACCCGCTAGTTTGATGCTCGAATCCGACAGCACCAAGCCACCGTCCTCCAGATTGCATCGCCTCGTGCTCAAGCACGCCTATGCCGGAGAGGACTTGGTATGGACTCCCTGACCCCTGCCTCTACTCCTCCTCCTCCTCCTCCTCTCTCTCCATCTTCCAACTTCCATTATGTTCAACTGTCCTAATTGATGTGCTCGGTTGTTCTGTAATTTATGTTCATGTTCTATGCAAATCTTTTGTGCTCGGCTGTTCTATCAATTCAATGGTTCATGTTTCGTGTAATTCTTTTGTGCTCGGTTATTCTATTTTCGTTGTCACATATATTCTATTTACTAAACTTCTTCTGTGTATCAAAATGCTGAAAATGATCTGATAAAATCCAAAATGTCGTTATAAGTTGTATGTTGTGAGCCTTGATTGGATTATTTGATTAGTATAAGTTTAATTTGGACAGAAAGAAGCATGACTAGCATTTTATTAAAAAATGCTAGCCATGCTCATTTTTTTGCACCCAAAATTGAACATCATAGATGGTTCTGGAGTGGAACCATATGTGATAAAAGACATATCATAGATGGTCCCATATCAGAACCGTCTGGAATATTATTTTCATAGACAATTTTTGAGCCAGTTGCGATAAAGCCACCTCATCATAGACTTTTAGGTTTAGACGGTTTAAAAAACCGTCTGGACAGGCTTTAAAATGTTTGTGACAAGAAGTTTGTTGGTGGTGTTGACACATTCACATATGGATGCAATAATCTCATCTCATCCTTCAAAAAGATTTCTCGATCATTAGCGCCATGCTGTGTTTTGTTGGGAAGTTAGCGGAGAAAATATAAAGAACACAATCAAGATATGTTTAGAAATGAGACCCTTGGCCCTATGGATAAGGCTGGAAATAAAGCTCGAGACTCAGAGTTCGGCTCGGGCTCGTAAAGGATCGGCCTGGGCTCGGCTCAGAGGTCAAACAAACCAAGCTCGATCCTCCTTCTTAGCTCGTGTAGCTCACCGAGCCAAGCCTAAAAAGCTCACGAGCTGCTCGTAGACTCATTAAGAAAAATAGCATAACATTTACTAAAAACCTGACAATAATTTACAAGCATACCTTCAACAACTCAAGAATACATAAGTATATATAACATGATAAAAGCACACACTGAGCCAAAGAGCATTCCACAAGATCTAGGCCACCCGCAAACCCTCCCTTCCCTTGACGCACGCATGCTCGCGACCCCACGCTAGGCTGCCTCTCCAACTCCATGAGGACAAAGACCCGACTTGTGAGCTGTGCTGAGCCAGCTTGCGAGCTGAGCCCATTTCTAAGCTCAATGTAGGTGACGAGGCTCGGCTCATGTTTTCACGAGCTTGGACGAGCCGAGCCATAAGCAAGCTCAGCTTGGCTCGTTTCCAGTCCTATCTACGGATGTGGCCTTCATTGTCCAAGAGGACATTAATGTGTGAAACTTGGCCTTTCGGCCAGCGGGGAGAGTAGTTCCTTAGTTATTGAGTAGTCGCTTTTAATTTATGTGGCATTGTCCACCATGAACAACATCTTTGTTGTGTATATATATATATTTTCTCTTTTTATAAGACAGTGCTTTTACCACGGTTTGTTTAAAAAAATTGGACACGTAAAATCCCAAAGATTGATGTGCATGATTTCCTAAAGAATTTTACTGCAGAATGCTTTTGCTGCGCTCAGTGCTAGTACAGAAGGACCCATGCATCTTGACTATAGCATGCCAAAATGGACGTGATATTTGTTCGAAGTTTGAAGACAGCAACAGAGAAGATGATATTATTTGGAAGACGTACTATGCTGCCGATCTATTTGAGAAGTAAACGAGCAATTGTTGTTATGCCTATCAGTATTGTACTACTGTCAGCCCCACCTGGTGACGACAAGTACAACCACTCGGCAACTCGTGCTCCTGGGGTTCTTCGGTACCCTACCACAGCACTGGCGATCCTAGCAATGAGTCGAGAAAAGAAGTTCATAAGTTCCCTTTGGATCAAGGAAGTGATCTACGTAGGAATCTGATTCCTACAAGATTCCTATAATTTGTTCAATCCAGAGGAATTTTAAAAGAATTTTAATATGAATTTAGATCTTATAAAAAAATTCCTTTATATCTTGTATGAACATTTTCTTTCAAATTCATGTGGAGCATGTACACAACCATTTTGTTTCCTGTAAGATTTAACAAACCATGATATCTGGATCTCACGTTTTTTCCTGTTCTCGTATTCCAAATAGGCGTCTTCCTTTGATGGGCCAAATTCCTGTATATGAAATCCTCGTTCTCCCTTTGTGGTCTCTAGAGAACATCTCTCATAGGTATTTTACACGGAAAAAGAATCATATATTATTCCTAACCGCCGGGAGCCAAGGTGATCACCTTCGAAAAGAAGCATCTTCGTCGTTTCTTTTACTCATGATATGTTTTCTTAGGCTGACTAACTTAGGGGATGATGATGACGCCTTCTTGGAATCTGCACTCATTGCGCTAGAAATCATATGTACAGACGGTTCGGAACAATCGTGCGGGCTGTACGAAAGAGTCTGTACAAATCAGGTTTGTACAGACGGTTCTTCAACCGTCTGTACAAATATATCAGTACAGACGGTTCCTAACTAGAACCGTCTGCACAAACTGAGTATTACAGACAGTTCCCAACTAGAACCGCCTGCACAAACGGAGAACTATAGACGGTTCCTAAATAGAACCGTCTGCACAAATCGAATATCACAGACGGTTCTGGTTAGGAGCCGTTCTGGTTAGGAGCCGTCTGCACAAATGCTTTGAACTGTACCTCCAAAATATTTGTACAGACAGTTCTTTATACAGAGCCGTCTGTACAAACGCCTTTGAGGTGCCGTTCAAATTATTTGTGCAGACGGCTCCCAACTCGAATCGTCTGTACAAATAGTTTGTACAGACGGCTCTGTACCTGGAACCGTCTGTACAAATTCTTTGTACGGCTCTGTACCAGGAACCATCTGTACTGTTGCCAGTCGCCCTGCCACCCTGCTGCCGCAGCAGCTGTGCGGCAGGGCGATGGTGATGCGGCTGCTGCCGCGGCAGCGTGACGGCTACCGAGCGATGGTGATGCGGCTGCTGTTGCGGCAGCGGAAACCAACATTTCTGCTGCTGCGGCAGCAGTGCGGCAGGGCGACGGTGCTGCAGCGTCAGCGGAAATCGCGGTTCCTGGTGCCGCGGCGGCAGTGCGTTCGGGCGTATAGTCATTGATCTCAAACTTTTCCATTCACAAGCAAATATTAAATGCCATTCTCAACCACAAAGTCATTCAGAAGCATTAACTCATCCGTAATCACATTAATTAAACGTCATTTTCGAACACACAATTCACAAGCAGTAACCTATTAACCGTTTTTCAGGTGCAAATTTTGAGGGGTATGGAACTCTCCAGTGTCCTTCAACAGCTGGGATAGTAGAAAACCTATTAACCTTTTTGAACATACTGGACCTCTTCACTCTGGAGCTCATTTGTAGGAAACTTAAATGTCTGCAGAAGGAAACTAAAACAAGTTAGGCAGAACGTCAGAACAATGAACAATGTAACTAATATGGTGTAGTGACACTAACCTCCGGATCTACCGTACTAAAGCTAACGATCTGCAGCATATATGTCGCGACATAGTATCCGCAGAGGTTGTTGCCCGGTGGCTGCTTGTGGCACTACAGAAACCACGATTACGTGCAGGGTAAATTAGTTTTACCGAATACATACTATAAAGTGCGAGGTCACTATTCATGTGCGAGGGAGGAATTATTACCGGGAAATGAAATCGGTGGGTCGGTTCGGTTTTTTCTGTTTTTACAAGCCCCCCCTTGGAAACGTACATCTTGAACGCCCCGTTGAGCACCCTCGTCAAACTTGCGTACTTCTCGGGTGGGTAGTCCCTGGAGTTGAAGTACACGACATGTTGATGTTGTGGGTCGATACAAACGAGCATCCAGTGGAAGTCGTAGTTGTACGGTAGAAGAATGAGGCGCTTAGTACAGAGAATGAGCATGGCCTCCGTGATGTAATGCTCGACCTCCTCCGGCTTCCATTCGACCATTGTGGCTATGACCACTTGTGGATCGAGGAATCTAATATTACGATTTTTCATCCTAGCCTCTTGAATCATATGTCTACACATAAGAGTAATGTTATTGAAAGAGCGTATTAATGAGTTAGGTAGTTCACTTAGCGTAAACCGTGATTCAGAACACTTACAATGTCCAGCACCTTAATAGGCTGACATCGAGGGCGTCGTGACGGTATAGGTCGGATAAATCCCTGAACTCGACGGTGAAGGTTCCAGGTGGATGGAGGAAATGTTGCTGCTCGAACCTGGCGCTGATATTTTGAGGAAGCTCTCTCCTCGTTGGACCTCTTCATATAAAACTCGTGCACAATCTGAGCTGCCCAACCAAGTCGTTCTAACTGCGTCCGCGTCACTAGCGGCTGCCTTTCCGTGTAAACTCTTATATCGGGTTCTTCTTGTACCTCTTTGCCCTTGGCCGAATTTCTGGTATTTCTAGTGGCCCTTCGCTGAGCTTGTGGAGTCGTCTTGGCGGCCTATTGCGATGATTTGCTGCACCGCTGAGATTGTGCCGAAGCGGATTTAACCTTTGGCGGAGGACCACGGAATGAGAAATCTTTACCAACACGTACCAGAGACAGCGGCCGTGCAGGAGGTGGAGGGGCAACCAGGGCAATATACTTCTTTGGCCACTGGATGAACAAGTTAACGGCCTGCCCTAGTGTCGTGACATCATCCTCCAGGGGCACAGGAAGTGGGTAGCACGACATATTGGCGTGCACCATGTCCACTGACACCTTGGCATTACCCGCCGCTAGCGGAACTTCGTGCATAGTGGCCAATTCCTCTGGTGGAAATACTAACCCCGTGCCAGCCTCAATTGTGTGATCCGAGATGCCACTGGTGGGCACGAGGAGCTTGCACCTGGTTGCCGTCGCTATGTCGTCCACAGGTAATGTGGGGCTACGGATGTCACCTGTAATGTCCTCGAAAGGTAAGTCGACGTCGCGGTCGTCATCTGGAAAGTTGCCCTGAGGAGTTGGTTCTTGTACGTCCTCACCATTCTCATTTTCCATGGATGTGCAGCTACTCTAGTGCCGAGCCTGTGGGGATGAGCCTGCGGGGCTGCGTTTAGCCGCGGCGGCTTCATCCCCCTGCATTAGCTGTCGTACCCTTTCTTCAACTTTTGCATCGATCCTTTGTTCTAGGCCGGCATATATTTCTTCCATCAGCTCTTTTTTCATCCGTTCACGCTCAGCTGCCTCACGCTCTGCTCTGGATCTCCTCCGACTCCTGTATGAACCCGCATTGTCGGGGAATCCCAACTTCCATGGAACCGTGACCCCCACGCCACGCGTTCGACCCGGGTGCTCTTTGTTTCCCAAAGCCGAGGTTAGTATATCTTTTTCCCTGGTGGCTTGGAAAGTACCTTGAGAGGACTCTTCTGACAGTCGCAGGATGTTTTCGGCCACTAGCATGGTTTCAGGCTTGCTAAAGGCGACAGTGCCATCAGCCGAGATGTTGGCCCTCGCACGATAACAGTTCCGGGCCTGCCTCTCTGGGATCTGGGAGAACGGTGTCTCGCGACTCTCCTGAGATGCCTGCTCGTCCTCCCTTCTCCATTCCAACTCTTTGCGTGCATACCCACCGGTGCCAAGCCTGTGGGGGTGAACGTTGCATGCCTGCCGCGCCTTGTTGGCTTGACTACGCTGCACAAAATCCTCCAACGTGCACTTCTCCACAAATCCTGCCCATTGATCCTCCAAGTACCCATAAGTGTTCGGGTCCTGCCTGTAGGGCATAAGATCGTTCTTCACGTACGTGTTGTAAAGCTCGCTCTTGAAAGTCTTCCACGCTTTTCCCATCTTGGCTTTTGCCTGTCTTTCCACTTCCTTCTCGGTGCCTTCTGGGAAGTCGAACTACGCTTTGATTGTGTCCCACAGGAACTCTTTCTCAGTATTCGGCACTGACGGCCAGCTGGCGTATGTTATTGGGACCTTTGTCCTCGCAAGTGAAGCGCACGCTCTACGGAATGCCACCTGAGCCTGATGAGGCAATATGGGCACACCCTCATCATTGACATGCGTTACTGTGTAGTGACCCTTGGGCATTTGATTTTTTCCTCGGCCACCTCGCTTTCGCTTCTGCCCTTCCATTCCTTCGGTTTGCTCATGAGATGAGGCTTCTGCATGTTGTTCAGGCAACGGTTGAGCTGGTTGGGGAGACAAGTATGGCTCATCTCGTCGAGGAGAAGATGTCGGACGCACTTCACGTTCATCTCTGGAGGCTATCTTATAAGTTTATTCACTATGAAAGCACATAAATCCAAAACTGTCAATGTTCATGCAATATCTGTGCAAGTATCTTTTCTTTCCGTACCTAACAAATATAGAGAAATAACATACGTGTGAAATAATATTTGCATCATATCATATCGGAACAAAGTCTTTTAGTTAGGTTTACCTAACTAGCTAGCGCTAAATCGACAGAAATTCGACAAGACTAACCCTTAGATTTTGACCTAGTGGCTATCAAATTAAAGAAAAAGAAAAAAACCTAAAAGTAAGAAAAGTCTGCTATTAATTAGCCCCTACCCCTTTAGTTACATGCATATCAGAAGACTGAAGTTCATAACACAAGTTGCGTTGCACAAATGAAATCAAATTTGAACAAGGTATTTTAATTTATCCACTTCAATTGCCATGCATAGGAAGTACATATGTCCTCTTCTTCGACACAAGGGTAAATAGCATGCTAGTTTTATACGTAGCTAAACTAACCAGAAATATTTTGACGAAAGGAGAAAAACGATAGGTCAAAAGTGTCAATATTAATGGAAAATGCACTGCCACATAACTTCTGATTTCAAGTAAATCAAACATTTCCATGTCAATTTTAGATTTTCAATGTATATACTTCTGATTTCAGGTAAATTATGTGCCAAATTCATTTCTGCAAGTTTAAGAAATGACCCAAACATCAATAACACAACTTTCTGATTAACTGCATAAGCTAAAAAGATAATAAGGAAATCAAACATCTTAATCGTTCTACTATCATTTCTCATGGAAGTCCTTCAACAGCATAATTTCATATTTAACGCCACATCCAGTTTTCCTTTCAATTCACCAAACCATCTAGTTCTAGTAAGAGTACAAATATAACAGCATGAGTACAAATATATCACACGGCATACCCGGCAAATACAACAGGATCCTTAACAACATTTGTTTACAAAATGAGCAACCCCATTGCTATGATATTCATAGCACCAAATTGTTCTATTGCTGCTGACATTGACACATGAGGGGCCGTCCGGCGAGGGCGCAGGGAAGGCGCAGGACCTGGAAGCGGAGGCGGGAGGAGGCAGACTACAATAGGGAGGGGGCTTACCTGGGAATGCGAGGTCGGGGAGTGATCCGTCAGTCGGGGAAGTGGTCCGGCGACGGCGGCGGTGATCTACGGCGCCGGAGGAGGGGGCGGCTCGGGAGGTCATCGTGAGTAGCGCGGGGAGGACGTCGTCGAGGAGGAGCACGGGTAGGGGGCCGACGGGGAGGAGCGCCGGCGGGTACGAGACCGTCAGGGAGGAGATCGTCGGGGAGGAGGGCGTCGGGAACCGGCGGCGGGTGAGGGGGAGGAGCAGGGCGGGAAGATGTCAAAACCTAGGGCGAGAGAGTGGGAGTGGCGGCGCGGGTTTGGGAAGGGATGAGAGTTGGCGAAAATACATTTGGTACTTATTAAATGGTAGAACAGACGGTTCGCAACACAGAACCGTCTGTGATAATACTAGTTTGGACGGCTCGTAGTACAGAAACCGTCTGAAGTATTGTTAGTACAGACGGTTCTCAATAATGAACCGTTTGCACTAATACTACAGCGGGACGCCTGACCAATATTAGTACAGACGGCTCGTAGTAGCCAGCCGTCTGTACTATTACTACCGCTGACGGTTCGCAATGCTGAACCATCTGCACTAATGTTGCAGGCGGGACGCCTGACCTAATTATTGTACAGACGGCTCGCGGTAGAGGACCGTCTGTACTACTAATAGCAGACGGCTCTGTACTACGAGCCGTCTGACAGAGCCAACCTTCGGCCCCACTTGTCATTCTGTCAGCCTCGGGGAGGATCAGTACAAAAGGTATTACATAATTGATTTATTGAGATAAATACAGAAAATGCAAAAAACTGACTTAATAAACTTGTAAAAATCATACAAAATTCATAAGAACTCCAAAAGAGTTGAACTTTTTTATAAATTCATATTTTAATCTAATCCCCTTTAACAACCAGTCCTTCTTGATGATCGACGCGCAGATAGCAAGTGGCCCCAACCGGTAGTTGTTCTTCGATCAGCCCGGTGCCGTCTCCGAGAGGGAACTCATCAAATTGATTGTACTCTTCTTCGTCCACGACATTCTCAACTCCGATAATCCTTCTTTTCCCCTGTAGGACTATGTGAAGCTTCTGATTTGCTGGGTCTTGGACGTAAAATACCTGAGCTGCTTGCTTAGCGAGTACAAATGGTTCATCTTTGTAGGCGGCACGCTCGAGGTCCACTGTAGTCATGCCGTACTTGTCGACCTTAACACTTGAGAGTGCGACCCAGCGGCACCGAAAGAGGGGGATCTTGAAACGTACATAGTCCAGTTCCCAGATCTCCTCAATGTACCCGTAGTACGCACACACCCCACGTTTGTCCTGGAAGGCATCTATGCGGACACCACTGTTCTGTACCGTGCTCTTCCCATCCTGTGCTCTGGTATAAAAGGTGTACCCATTTATGTCATATGCTTCGAATTTCAGGATTGTGTGACTTGGCCATCTTGCCAACTAGCCAATATTCTCCTCAGTTGAACTGTTAGTAATTTGGACCTTCAACCAGTTGTTGAAGCTGCGGTTGTGCTGTCTCGTGAGCCAAGCCTCCGTACGGCCTGGATTCTGTCTGCGTAGCTCTTCCTTATGCATGTTGATATGCGGGGCCACCTCAGTCATGTGTTGCAAGACTGTGAAATGGGCTTGAGATAACGCCACGTAGTCTGCAATGAGTGATTTCCTCCCTATGGTCCCTTTGCCATCCAGTCTCCCCTCATGGCGGGACACAGGCACACCTATTGGGTTGAGCTGGTCCATGTAATCGATGCAGAACACGACCACCTCTTCGGTTGTGTAACCTTCGACGATGCTGCCCTCGGGACGAGATCTGTTTCGTACATAGTGTTTGAGAATTCCCATGTACCGCTCAAACGGGTACATCTGACGTAGAAATACCGGTCTAAAGATCCTTATCTCTTTCACGAGGTGGACGATAACATGGACCATGATATCAAAAAAACGACAGAGGAAAATACATCTCAAGATGACACAGTGTCTTCACCACATCGGCCTATAAAACATCTAGTGCTTCGGGATCGATGACCTTCTAAGAGATTGTGTTGAAGAAGTAACACAGCCTAATGATTGTGTCTCGAAGATAGCTCGGCTGGATATTTCGGATTGCAACAGGAATCATCTGTGTCATCAAGCACATGGCAATCATGGGACTTCATGCCAACTAATTTCAGATCTTCCATCGATACAAGTTCGAGACGTGGCGGAGTAACCAGATGGAACTTCACCCCTTTCAAGCACGGCACAGATCGGTCCGCTCGGACTTTCAGTTTATAGCAGGCCGGAGGAAGCCTCGTTCTGCTTTGTTCAGAGGGCTCAGGTGCCAACTTGGGCCTGATATTCATGTCAACCAAGTCGAGACGTGTGTTGAGGCCGTCCTTCGTCTTCCCCGGAATATTAAGTAAAGACCAACCAAGCTGTCACACATGTTTCTCTACATGCATGACGTTGATGCAGTGACGCACTTCAGTGCCGCCAATACGGTAACTCCAAAATATTGATTCTTCTTCCACATGCCACTGGCCTTCACTGTTTTACCACTCTCTTCCAAGGACAACATTGATATCACTTAACATATTGTACACCTCTTGGCGAGTAATGCCTTGGAAATAAACCTCTCTCCCTCGTCCCGTCAATGTTCCTCATATTGCGGTACGGGTGATTCCTGTTAAGGAACCTACCGGTGGCGCATGAACACCGTTTTAGGGGAGTGGGGCAGCCACCTACTCGCAGTACCATCCAAGCACTGAGGGCAAGCCTAGTCTGGGTTCTTTACTCTGGCCCGAAAGGTTACACAGGGTAGGGCAAATCATTGACCTGTGAGCAGACACAACGAGGGCGTGTAGGTGAAGTTTTCCTATTTGTAACAACGCATCTCATACGTCCTTTCGCGCCCCTGTTCGTTCCACAGTGTTTTCCAGAGTTGCCTCCACCAAATGGTCTAGGTATACATCAATATCATTCGCCAGGTGCTGCGGCCCTGGAATAAGCGCGACAATATCATGATGTACTTCCGCTTCATACACAGCTCAAGGTGGTAGGTTGTACATACTAAGAGCAATGGCCAAGTACTGTGCCGGCTACTCATGTTTGCCGAAAGGATTCATTCCGTCGGGCTCAATGCAAACCTTATAATCCTCGGTTCCGCATCCGAAGTTTGGAAGATCATGTCTGATGTTTCTCCACGCATGGAATCGGCGGGGTGTCTTAGCTTCCATCCTCTTTACGGTCCTAAGAGTGCCAGCACAACAAATTTGGCCCTCTTTGAATTGCGAAAGAGACGCTTTCAGTATGCGGAATTCAGGCAGATACCACACCACCTAGCGGGAAATTCCTTTCTTCTTGACATAGTCGAGTTCCTAGATCTCCTCAATGTACCCGTAGTACGCAGACACGCCACGTTTGTCCTGGAAGGCATCATGTGGGACACCGTTGTTGTGTTCAATCAAGCACATGAACTTGTTTAAGTCTCTCTCCATATTAAAGTTCATGTTAGCATCGTGGAGCATCTGATCCAACCTATCATCATCCTCTGCACCACAACAATCATCGTCTGCACCTACTTCCTCCGCGCGGCCACAATCATCGTCTGCACATACGCTCCTCGTCATCTTCTACTCCTTTCGGTGACCTTTCGGGTGTCTTCGACGATGCGATACGTCTCGTGTAACATGTGCTGCTCCGCACCATGTTTGGTCCAACACATGTAGTCTGTTTGAACCCATATAACCAAGTGCGCTTGGATCTGTAGGGCTGACTTTTGTCTGAGAAATGATCCTCATTTCTACAGTCGCAACAAGGAAAATATATAAATTGAACACCCTTCTTCAACCTATCCTCCTCGACAGCTGTCAAAAAATTCTCACACCATCAAGGTTACCCTTGGTTCGTACGAGAACCATACATCACCCCCGATCCATCTTGCTACACGGGCTGCAGAACGAGAGTAAATTAATGTTAAATTAACCTAATAAAACAAAGACACCTAGCTTTCATAGAAAAAAGGAGCTACCAAGGTAATGTTCATGTAATAAAGTTCATACTTAAATTAATCTAAAACCCTTCATTTATGCATTTTTAGTATATATAGACCCAACTATGCAAAACTCAAATAAGTCAGTAGCTAATTATTTAATATTCTAAGAAAGAACATTTCTATATATATCAAAATTTTATATGTTGATGCACAATAAAATGAAGCCAGGATACAACATATATAAAAAGTTGAATTTTGGTGCAAACATATTATTTTTTGGAGCTAGCATGATTTTTCTAAAAAGCATACTTCAATTTTTGGGTTTAAGGGCACTTTGATTATTTTCAAAATTTTACAGCACTATAAGATGAACAGATTAAATGATGAATTTACAAAAAAGAATCACCTCATTTCGAGTTCATATGATTTCTCTATGATTTTAGAAGTTTAAAGCATTTTTAGCATTTTCTTGCTTTTTCTCAAAAAATCAAATATGAAAGTTTTGTTACTCAGCCTAATTAGCCATTGAGCATGACAAGGGGGGTCCTCTGGCATATTAATTTTTCTTTTTCTTTTTCCTTCTCTCTATGACACATGGGTCCCACATTTCATTTCTTTTTTCTTTTCCCAACTAGCTGATGGCACAAAGCGAGCTAGCTAGCTACCGATCGAGGGACTCGATCATCCAGCATGGAATCAAGGGGGGAAGGGCATGGGAAAGTTCTGTGGCTCACCGTGGAGCTATAGGAAGAGTCGGCCGACGTTGGGAGGCCGGAGATGACGGCGGCGATGGCGAGCGGCGGCGGCAGCTCGGTGAGGTCGTCGTGAGCACGAGGTTCGCTGGCTCTTCTTGGTGTGGCTGCGTGTGCGGATGGCTCGAGAGGAGGTCAGGAAGAGGGCCGGCGACAATGGCGATAGCGGCGAATCGAGCTGGGAGTGAGCTTATGTAGTTATTTGTACAGACGGCTCCAAGTTGGGAATCATCTGTACAAATAGCATAGACGGTTCCCAAGAACCATCTGTACTGTGCCGTTCGTCATTTTCTCAGACGGCTCCAAATGCGAACCGTCTGAGAAAATATCTACGCACGATGGCTAACAAGCGGGATGGCATAGTACGACAGCTCCCAATAGGAACCGTCCGTACTAATATTACAAACGGTCCAGTTGAGGAACCGTCTATACTGTGGCCATACTTCAATTTTAGGTTGTTTCAATAGCGATTTTAGGTCATAATTCAGAAAGTGTGTAACAGCCACGTGTGACATGAACATAACTTTGATAAACGCATAAGGGTTCTATAGAACATTAAGATGAATTTACAAAAAAATCACCTCATATTCGATATCGGATGAGAGGTGATGAATGTCTATGGATTTTTTGAATGTTAAAAGCTATTAAAGCATTGATTCTTACTTTTTTTCTCAAAAATCAATTATGAAAAACTTTTGTTAATCAGCCTAACTTAGCCATGGAGCATGACAAGTGGGGTACGCTTGCATATTAATTTTTCTGTTTTCTTTTTTTCTTCTCTTCTGTGACAACTGATTTGGGTCCCACATTTCTTTTCTTTTTGCCTTTTTTTTGGCCCCAACACATGCATGTAACATGCAACATAGCGGTAACATCTAGCGAGCTAGCTAGCTAGCGAGGGGGACTCGCATCATTCCAGGTCATGAATGAATAACAAGCGGAGGGAAGGGCACGGGAAAGTTCTCTGCTCACCGTGGTGCGTGGATTAGGGAAGTAAGTTGGCACGCGCGAAGGGGAAGCCGGAGATATGACACTAATCAGCGGCGACAAGGTCAACGAGCGGCAGGCGAGAGGTCTCGTAGTTGAGAGTCATCGGCGAGTAGGGCTTTGCAAGTGCCCCAAGCTTGATTCCCTTACCAGCAACGAGGGTTCGACAGAAAGGACTGCCTTCCTATCCTGGACGGACGGCTGCGTGTGCTGGAGCAGAACTCAGAGGTAGGGTCAGGAAGAGGGCCGGCGACCAATGGACATAGCGGCGAATCGACTGGGAGTATAGCTTATATAGGATTTTTGTACAGGACACTCAATGTCGGGACCGTCTGTACAAATATCACAGACGTATGCCCAACTGTGATGACGACGGGACTGTTACTTTGGAAGGCAGTATGTAACATTACGAGCTCCCACGTGGAAAGCGTCACGTACTAGTTCATTGATACAAGGACTGAAACGACGCAAACTTGTATTTGGAAGACACCGTCCTGATTAGCTAGGTGAGAATATTGTTACGACAAGAGGGCATCCTATGGGGAGACCATCTGAGTGACTGAAGTTTCGTCCCGCAGTGTTTCTAACATCTATTTTTCTCAGAACTGATTCTCCGGTTGGACCGTATGTGATTATTTTTCTGATTTTTGGAGAAGATCATAACGATGATCGGGGGAGGAACAGACAGAACACAGTACGCTAATATTTGAACACGTAGTAAAATAGGCTAAATATTAATTGAAGTAGTAGTAATATTAATACAAAGTACTATAATTTTTTACAATAAACTAGTAAATTAGTATTATGACACTAGTTAACTATCTTATTAAGCGCACAACAAATACTTGCGGAGGCGGTGGCCAAGACCGGAAGGGGGAACACCATGAGGGTCCAGTGTGGATATGTCATGCCATCGATCAGGAACAAAGAAGGCCGTCGTGCCGTCTATCCGTCATTGTCGCCGTCGCTGCCCGGGTCATCGTCATTGTCGAGTGTGTCGTGTCGTCTCAGCCAAAGCTCGTCCGTCGTGGTGTCCTCCCAGCCGTCCTCGGTGCAACAAGTACACGTGGGGTGGCGGCGCCGCCCTTACATATATACGCATCGATCCTCGGACTTCGTCGTCGTCCGGTTACGTTGTCATCGTCGTCTAAATCATATAATACATGAGCGTCTTCATCGGTCACGGTGTCGTCATTGGTTTGTCGTCGGTCCGGTGTCGTCCATCGTCGCGTTGTCCCTCATTACCTCAAGGCTGTCTGCCGGGTACGTCATCGTCTTGTCGTCATCGTCGTTCGTCGTCCGCGTCGGCTCTGTCGGTCTCCTCCATCCGACAATCCAATCGGACGTCGTCGTCAGCTCGGCAGACCCCAATCGGCGCGCGTTAGTCGCCTCGTGGAAGAGAAGATCACCATCATTCGGCCGTGAGTCCTTGTCCAAACGTTAGTTCATGGCCAAGCTAATTGGCATCAGTTGGACCAACGTCCGGCACGATGGGACGGGCGGCGGCGGTGATGATGACAAGGGCGAGAGAGCGGGAGTGGCGGCGCGTGTTTGGGAAGAGATGAGAGTTTGCAAAATTCAAATGGTACTTATTAAAACGGTAATACAGACGGTTCGCAACACAGAACCGTCTGTGCTAACAATAGTACTGACGGCTCGTAGAACAGAACCGTCATAATATTTAGTATAGACGGTTCTCAATATTGAACCGTCTGTATTAATATTGCAGGCGGGACGCCTGACCTAATCATAGTACAGCGGCTCGTAGTCTGTACTATGTTAGTACAGACGGTTCTCTAATTCACGTCGGCACTGAATAGTGCAGACGGCTCGTAGTAGTACGAGCATGTCTGTACTACTATTAGTACAGACGGCTCTGTGTAGACCATGCGCTGTCTGTACCATAATAGTGCAGGCGTCCACCTGCAATCGTACAGACAAGCTACAGCCAGATATTGTGACTGCTCAGAGCAACTCGGCCCCAGCTTGTCATTCTGTCAGCCTCGGGAGGATCCGTTCAAGAAGTATTACATATTTAGATTTATTGAGATAACATACACAATGCAAAATCAAAACCTGACTGTAAAAACTTGTAAAATCGTAGAGTTCATGAGGAACTCCAATGCGATTTGAACTTTTTTTGTAAATAGTTCATATTGTAAGTCTAGTGCGAAATTCATTGGATAACTGATTATCCATGTTAGTATTATGAAACTTTTTTGAAATGCTAAACCCTAAACTTCGACGACTTGTAAAATTCATAACTAATGCATACAACTCCAAGTGCCATGAGACTGTGTATGTAGATCATGGTTTCCGCTCTACTTCTTTACATGGTGTATGGTCTCATCATGTTAGTCTGTATCACAAAGTTTGTAAACCTATTTAGGCATTAATAGTTCTTGTCCGTTATACCTGACAATAGATACATAACAAGCGAGTTACACCATACAAAATAGACTAATCTCCTTTAACAATCAGGCTTCTGATGATCGACGCGCAGATAGCAAGCAGCCTCGATCGGTCCTTGTTCTTCGTTCAGCGTGGTGCTGTCTCCG